>QEPC01010217.1:6239947-6265740 GCA_003113815.1 Sphenodon punctatus
GGGGGGGCTGTGGTGGCATGGCAGGCCATCGGAGACCCAACAGCAGCAGAGACCGGGAAGGTTTGGCGCTTGGCACCCCAGGTTGCCTAGGCAGGCAGGCTCAGCACTTGGCCCTTGGGGGTGCCCATGGTGCCAGGGATGGCCGTTGGAGACCCAGCATCAGCAGAGACCGGGAAGGCTTGGTGCTTGGCACCCTGGGTTGCCTGGGCAGGCAGGCTCGGTGCTTAGACCCTGGGGGTGCCCGTGGCATGACCCTGAGTTGGCAGGTGGTGCCAGCCTTGTACCGGGCTTTAAAGGAGTGGGTGAGGGAGCAGCTGGCAGGGGCTGGGGGTGCCACCGTCCACTTCACCACTGACCTGTGCTTGAGCAGATACACGCTGCATGCCTACCTGGCAGTGATGGCGCACTGGTGGCAGGAGCTGGAGGCAGTGTTTGGGAGCTGCAGGAGGGGTCCCGAAGCAGGGTATAGGTGGGCCCTGTTTCAGGCGGAAGTCATGGACGCTGTGGCCCCCACACTGCTCGGAACATCGAGGCAGCCCTGACTGCCATGGTGAGGGAGTGGGTCACGCCAGGTGCGCCCTTCACCAAAGGGTGCGTGGTGATGCAAAACGCGGCCAACATATTGAGGGCAGTCCGTGAGCAGGCTTCATAGGGATGTGCAAACAGAATGGGGTTTGGATGTTTGGCCGTTCAGCCTGAAAACTAAGTTCGGGTTCGTGGGTTCAGTCTGGCAAAGTTCGGTCCTGCTGAATGTTCATAAAGTTCATCTGAAGCGGAGGCTTGGGGCACTCCAGGGGGCCCTGTGGGGGCATGGCAGGCTGTCAGAGACACAGTAGCCACAGCAGCAGCAGAGACCGGGAAGGGTTGGTGCTTGGCATCCCGGCTTGCCTGGGCAGGCAGACTCAGCGCTTGGCACCTGGTGGTGCCTGTGGCACCATGGCGGGCTGTCTGAGACCAGTGGCGGCAGCAGCAGCAGAGGCCGGGAAAGCTTGAGGCTTGGTGGCTGGCCTGGCACCCCTACTTGGCCAGGCATTGCAGGCTGCCAGGCATCAGTGGAGCAGCGGCAGACATTGGATTGCCCGGTAGCAGAACCCATGGCAGCAGTGGCAGCAGCAGCAGCAGACAGACACCTTGATGAAAAGCAACTGCTCCACCAACTTGGCCCCCAGTCTCAGGCAGTGTGGTGAACAAATGTCCCCCACCATAGAGAACACCCGCTCGCTGGGGACACTCGTTGGTGGGCAGGACAACAGACCCTTGGCCACTTTGGACAGGGCTGGCCACACGTCCCTCCAAGAGCTGTGTCGCCACTATGTTCTGCCTCTCCCATCAGCACTGTCAGTGGTGCAGCAGCAGCAGCCAGTTGAGGCCCAGAAGTATCAGTGCATCATGGAGGAGCTGGGGTGGGGGCAGCTGTCAAGTCCATTGGCAGCTGCTGGGCGTGGAGGGCGGTGTGGCTTTCAACTGAAAGCCACGTGCATGTTGGGGAAAATGATTGGGCTTGATGGGCAGCCCTTCTCGGTGGTTGGGGACATGGGGTTTAGGCACCAGATTGGCTTCTTGGCCCCTCAGTTTAAGCTGCCCTTGCACACCACCCTGAGTCAGGCTTCCACCGATGCCTGGCAGCCTGCAACGCCCGGCCAAGCAGGGGTGGCAGCCACTGAGTCCTGGCTGGGCCTCTGCTGCTGCTCTGTCAATGCCTGGCAGCCTGCAATTCCCTGCCGTGATGGTGACCAGAACTGGAAAACCCAGCATAGAGCGAGCAGAACTTCAGGCCTGCCAGCACCACCCTCAGTTGGCAGGTCATGCCATCCCTGTACCAGGCTTTAAAGAAGCAGGTGAGGGAGCAGCTGGCAGAGACTGGGGGTGCCACCGTCCACGTCACCACCGACCTGTGGTCGAGTAGGAACACGCAGCACACCTACCTGGCAGTGACAATGCACTCATGGCAGGACCTGGAGGCAGCAAATGGCAGTGGCAGGAGGGGTCCTGAAGCAAGGTATAGGTGGGCGTTGCTTCAGGGGGAAGTCATGGACGCTGTGGCCCCCACACCTCTCGGAACATCAAGGCACCCCTGACCACCATGGTGAGGGAGTGGGTCACGCCAGGTGTGCTCTTCACCAAGGGGTGTGTGGTGATGCACAAGGTGACCAACATATTAAGGGCAGTCCGCGAGGGGGGCTTCACCAGCATCCCTTCACCTAGTGGTCAGGGACACTCTGGGCTTGGGGTAGAAAGGGATTGGGGCAGGCACCCTTAGCTCCCTGATCGAGCGGGGAAGGAAGCTGGCTGGTTTATTTACCCGGAGCGTGATGGGCAGCGACCTCCTCCAGGCGAAGCAGGCTGAGCAAGGCTCCCCAGTGCATCAGCTGGTGCAGGATGTATCCACCCGGTGGAATTCAACGTTTCTGATGCTTGAGCGGCTTCTCGAGCAGAAAGTTGCCTTGCATCAGGTTCAACTGGTGATGGACAACGGGGCACCTCCAGGGTACAATGGGGAAGAATGGGAGATCCTGGCTCACACTGTCTTTGTTCTGAGACCATTCCTGATCTTTACAGAGATCATCAGCTCCTCCACGGCCACCATCAGCCGGGTGACCCCTCTGGTGCAGTCTCCTCAGGAGGTTGGAGGAGATTCTCCAGGGGTGGGATTGTGACCCTCAGGGCAAGAAGCTGGTGGCTGAGGGGGTTGAAGGCGCAGTTTGATGAGCTCCTGCAGCGGGAGGAATATGTGTTGCCAGGCAACCATGCTAGATCCCAGGGTCAAGGGCAGCGTGGCATGCCAGACACCACTCTATGGCCACTGAAAGAGTGAGCTGGTGGAGAGGGTTTGGCAGGCAGAGTGGGAGGGACTAGAACATAGGCCCCAGAACCTTGATGGTGGGTCCTGGGGGTGGAGTGGCTGTTACTTGATGCGGTGGAATGACAGCTCTCTGTGAGTGGAATGATGGCCCCAGAACCATGATAGTGGGTCCTGGGACTAGAGTGGAAGCTTCTGGATGATGTGGATGGACAGCCCTCCCTGCCTGGAATGTAGGCCCCAGAACACTGACGGTGGATCCTGGGGCTGGAGTGGCTGCCTGCTTCTTGATGCCGTGGAATGACAGCTCTCTGTGAATGGAATGATGCTCCCAGAACCCTGACAGTGGGTCCTGGGACTATAGTGACAGCTTCTGGATGACATGGATGGACAGCTCTCCCTGCCTGGAACGTAGGCCCCAGAACCCTGACACTGGGTCCTGGGGCTGGAGTGGATGGCTGTTTCTTGATGCCATGGAATGACAGCTCCCTGTGAGCAGAATGATGGCCCCAGAACCCTGATGGTGGGTCCTGGGACTGGAGTGGCAGCTTCTGGATGCAGTGGTACGACAACCCTCCCTGCCTGTAACATAGATCCCAGAACCCTGATGGTGGGTCTTGGGGCTGGAGTGACTATTACTTGATGAGGTGGAATGACGTGGATGGACAGCCCTCCCTGCCTAGAATGTAGGGCCTGGAACCCTGATGGTGGGTCCTGGGGCTGGAGTGGCTGTTACTTGATGTAGTGGAACTATGACTCTCTGTGAGTGGAATGACGGTCCGAGAAACCTGACGGTGGGTCCTGGGATGAGAGTGGAAGCTTCTGGATGACATGGATGGACAGCCCTCCCTGCCTGGAATGTAAGCCCCAGAACCCTGAGGGTGGGTCCTGGGGCTGGAGTGGCTGGCTTCTTCTTGATGTGGTGGAATGACAGCTCCCCATGATTAGAATGATGGCCCCAGAACCCTGATCGTGGTTCCTGGGGCTGGAGTGGCAGCTTCGGGATGACGTGGATGGACAGCCCTCCCTGCCTGGAATGTAGACCCCAGAACCCTGAGGGTGGGTCCTGGGACAGGAGTGTCTGGCTGCCTCCAAAGTTGGAATCGCTCTCTGTGTCCAACAGGAGCAGAGCCGGCTCTCCCTGGGCCATGCTGTAAGCAAATAAGGACCCTCCATGTGGGTTGGCAGAATGACGGCCCCAGAACTCTGATGGTGGGTCCTGGGACAGGAGTGACAGCTTCTCGATGATTTGAATGGACAGCCCCCATGCCTGGAACATAGGTCCAGAACCTTGAGGGTGGGTCCTGGGGCTGGAATGTCTGGCTGCCTCCAAAGTCAGAATCACTGTCTGTGTCCAACAGGAGTAGAGCCGGCTCTCCCTGGGACATGCTGTAAGTGAATAAGGATCCTCCACGTGGGTCAGTGAAATGACAGCGCCAGAACCCTGAACTCTGATGGTGGGTCCTGGGACAGGGGTGGCAGCTTCTCGATGACGTCGATGGACAGCCCCCCGTGCCTGGAATGCAGTCCCTAGAACCCTGAGGGTGGGTCCTGGGGCTGGAGTCGCTGGCTGTTTCTTGATGCAGTGGGATGACGACTCCCTGTGAGGGGAATGATGGCCCCAGAAACCTGAGGGTGGGTCCTGGGGCTAGAGTGGCCGGCACCCATACTCAGTCAGGCATTGCAGGTTGGCTGGCATTGGTGGAGCAGCGGCAGAGGCCCGGCCAGAGCTTGGTGGCTGGCACCCCCACTAGGCCGGGTGTTGCAGGCTTGGGTCTTACTCAACCGAACTCAAGAAGCTCTACTGCAAAGTGGTCAAGCCTTGCCCAGTGGTGAATCTTGTGTTCACCCAGCCCCCGCCCACCAGCGCACTCATCCGAGCTATGGCCATCTACAAAATTGAGGAGCAAATGGCTGACATGCAGTACCAACAGCAGCAGCAGCAGACATTGGATTGCCAGGGAACAGTAACTGTAGCTGGCACCCCTGCTCGGCCGGGCATTTCAGGCTGGCTGGCCTCGTTTTGGGACACTTGCGGACAATGAAGTGAAACGACACCCTTCCTGCCTGGAACATAGGCCCCAGAACCCTGATGGTGGGTCCTGGGGCTGGAGTGGCTGGCACCTCTGCTCGGCCGGGCGTTTCAGGCTGGCTGGTCTCGATGTGGGACACTTGCGGACAATGAAGTGAAATGACAGCCCTTCCTGCTGGAACGTAGACCCCAGAACCATGATGGTGGGTTCTGGGGCTGGAGTGGCCGGCACCCTTGCTCGGCTGGGTGTTGCAGGGTGACTGGCATTGGTGGAGCAACAGCGGAGGCCTGGCCAGGACTCGATGCCTGGTACCCCTGCTCGGCTGGACGTTGCAGGCTTGCTTCCTACTCTCAGGATCTCAGCAAACTATTCTGCCAATTGGTCAAGCCTTGCCCAGTGGTGAATCACGTGGCCACCCAGTAGCAGACACTGGATTGCCGGGGTACAGTACCCATAGCACAGCGGAGGCAGCAGCAGTGGACATTGGTTGCCAGAGCACAGAACCTGTGGCACAGTCAGCAGAGGCAGCATTGGCAACAGAAGCAGCAGACATTGGATTGCCCAGTAGCAGAACCCATGGCAGAGGCAGCAGAAGCGGACATTGGATTGCCCGGTAGCAAAACCCATGGCACAGACAGCAGAGGCGTCATTGGAGCAGCAGCAGACATTGGGTTGCTGGGGCACAGAACCCGTGGTATAGACAGCAAAAGTGGCATTGGCAGCAGCAGCAGATATTGGGTTGCTGGGGCACAGAACCGATGGCACAGACAGCAGAGGCAGCATTGGCAGCAGCAGCAGACATTGGATTGCCCAGTAGCAGAACCCATGGCACAGACAGCAGAGGCAGCATTGGCAGCAGCAGCAGACATTGGATTGCCCAGTAGCAGAACCCATGGCACAGACAGCAGAGGCAGCATTGGCAGCAGCATCAGATATTGGGTTGCTGGGGCACAGAACCTGTGGCACAGACAGCAGATGTGGCATTGGCAGCAGCAGCAGACATTGGATTGCCCGGGCACAGAACCCATGGCACAGACAGCAGAGGCAGCATTGGCAGCAGGAGTAGCAGACATTGGCTTGCCAGGTCAGAGCACCCATGGACCAACAGAGAGCAGCAGCGGGATTACCAGGCCAGTGGGGCACATCAACCAGGGTTGCCAGTGCAGACAGACAGGCGCCTTGGCATGAGAGGCAGGCAAACCGGGGCAGGGCTTCAGCTTTACCCACAGGGTGGGACGACAGGCAGCATGGCATGAGCATGGGAAGACAGACTGAGGCAGGCTTTGATCTAGGCCATCTGGGTGGCTCCACAAGCCGCTCAAGCATCAGGAAAGTGGAATTCCACCTCGTGGACATGTCCTGCACCAGCAGATGGCCTGGCAAGCCTTGCTCAGCCTGCTTGGCCCGGAGGATTTCGCTGCTCATAACGCTGCGGTTAAAGAACCCCACCAGCTTCCTCCCCTGCTTTATCAGGGAGCTAATGGTGCCTTCCCCAATCTCCCCCAAGCCAAGAGCATCCATGACCACCAGGTGGAGGGTGTGTGCTGTGCAAGGGATGCTGGTAAATTTCACATCGCAGACAGCCCTTACTATATTGGATGCATTATCAGTCACCACACATCCCAGGTTGAACCGTGCACCAGGCGTAACCCGCTCCCCCAACACGGCATTCAGGGCTGCCTCCAGGTTCTTAGAGGTGTGTGGGCAGTCCATGACTTCTGCCTGAAGCAGGGACCACCTATACCCTGCTTCAGGACCCCTCCTGCCACTGTCCAATACCAACTCTGGGTCCTTCCACCAGTGCGCCGTCACCTCCAGGTATGCATGTCAGGCATTCCGGCTGGACCACAGGTTAGTTGTTAAATGGACAGTGGCACTCCCAGTCCCTACCACTGCCAGCTGCTCCTTCACCCTCTCCTTCAAAGTCCTGTACAGGCCTGGCACCACCGTACGGCTGAGGGTGGTGCAGCACATCATCTTAAATTGGGGGGCCAGGAACCCCATCAGCTGCTTAAACCCTGTGTCCCCGACAATGGAGAAGGGGTGGCCATCGACAGCGATCATCTCACCCAACAGGTGCGTGGATTTCTCTTGAAAGCCACATTGCCCTCCAGCTGTCGATGGCCTTGCAAGCTGCCCCCACCCCAGCCCCTCCATTGTGGACTGACGCTGCTGCTTCTGCTGTTGCTCCTGCTGCTCCCCCCCCCCCCAGCAGTGATACTGCTCCTGTTGCTCGAGGCAGCTGCTGCAGTGGGACGGTTGCCTGATGGAGGATGAGTGGCCGCTTGGTTCGGGAACCTGTTTGCGTCCACTGACGCAGCTTGTCCGCTTAGCAGAGCAGCACTGTGGCATGTTTTAAGATGCCTGGACATAGCGGATGTCCCTAGGTTGGTGAGCACCTGCCCACGCTTCACCACGTTGCTGCACAAAGTGCACCTCCCAGGGATCATCCTCCTGCACCACCTTAAAATGCTCCCAGACCCATGATTTCTTAGCCCCTCCTGCCTTCTGGCATGCACCGGGTGACGCACTCCTGGGAGGGGCAGGACATAGTGGCACTGGTGACACAGCTTATTGAGGGACAGCCATCACCTCAGCAGCACCAGATACAGAGAGCTCCTCCCCAGAAATCTCTGCATCGCTGTCCCCATCCACAAACAGAGTGACGGAAGCTGCTGGACTCCCCATGCTGCTCCCACTCTGAGAAGCACTCTCCCCCTGTTGTTACTGTTGCTGCTTCGCTCTCTGCTGCCGGTGCCAGGGGATCGGGCCCTGCCTCTAGCCGGGCTCTCGACAATGGGGGAGTCGGGGGACAATGCTGGCCCCTGCTGGGATACTTCATCCCCTGAATTGTCTGCAGCTGTAGATGACACAGCCACCACAGCCTCTTCCACTGCCAGGAGGTGACGCCCAACCCCCTGGCCCTTAGTGCTGTGAGAGTGAGACCCAACATTAGGCCTTTGCAGCTTGGGGTGTGGGGATGGGCTTGGGCTGCTGCTTCTGCCCACTGCTAGTACTCTGATGGCACGGCCCCTGCCACGTGCCTCATTGGCTGCCTTACAGGTAGCAGAGCAGCCTTGCCCTCTCATAACTCCCTTAGTTCACAGTTAAACCCAGGACTTAAAAAGCAGTGGCAGCATATGCTTAATTGTGAACTATGTTCAGGCTACAGTAAAAATTGATCTGTTTTGATGTTGGGGCACATCAGTGAGAGTTGCCACAGGATAAGGAAGCCACCTGGAAGTGTGGAGTGGCATTTATCCTTTTAAAAAAATATACATATTGCATGACCCATTGAGAAAGGGGCGGGACCCCGAAACGCGTCTGGGTCTTTTTGTTTTTTTCCCCACGGGGATTTCTGTATTATGTTTTTTAATTATATATACAGTGTTGTTCATGGTTGATACGTGTTTGCGTATATTGATTATCATATAGATCTCTTGCTTCGGCAGGGAGTGGTTTCTCACACGAATAAAGGAGTCATTGCTCTTACCACCCCCCACTTGTTTTCTTTGTTTGGTCCTTATAGATCAATACCAAAACCTTGAACCTGGCTCGGCACACTATTGGCAGCCAGTGCAGAGTCCGGAGCACAGGTGTTATGTGCTCCAAACGGCCCATCCCCGACAGGAGCCGGGCTGCCGCATTCTGCACTAGCTGCAGCGTCCAAACCAGGAACAAGGGCAGCCCCATGTAGAGTGCATTGCAGTAGTCCAGTCTTGAGGTGATGAAGGCATGGATGAGGGATGCCAGGTCCGGGCCGGAGATGTATGGATGCAGCCTCCGCATCAGATATAACTGGCAGAAAGCGACCTTCGCCACTACCTCCACCTGTCGCTCCAGGCGGAGGTCTCTGTCCAATATCACCCCCAGACTCCGAACCTGCTGAGCTATAGGAGGGCGAACCCCCCCAATCAGGGGGGCTGACACCTCCCTCAATCTCCCCAACAACATCACCTCCATCTTATCGGGGTTGAGCTTCAGTCTGCTCTGCCACATCCATTCCGCCATGGCCTCCAGACACTGGGATAGCAACAAGACAGCAGGGTCTGGGTCAGCTGAAAAAGAGAGGTACAGCTGAGTATCATCAGCATATTGGTGACATCGCACCCCGAATCCTCTCACGACCTCCCCCAAGGGCTGCATATATACATTAAATAACAATGGAGACAGAATGGAACCCTGCGGAACGCCACAGGATAAAATACGGGGGCAAGATGTTTCAGCTCCCAACACTACCCTCTGGCTTCTCCCCGAGAGGAATGAGCGGAACCATCCAGACCCCCCAGGTCACGCAGCCGTCTCAACAGCAGCACATGGTCCATGGTGTCAAAAGTGGCCGAGAGATCTAGCAGGATGAGAAATGTCGAACATACTGCATCCATCTCCCGGAGGAGATAGTCGACCAAGGCCACCAACGTTGTCTCGGTGCCATAGCCGGGGCAGAACCCAGATTGAAAAGGGTCCAGGAAACCAATGCTATCTAGATGCGCCTGGTGAGCTGGATCCTCACCGCCCATTCAATAACCTTCCCTAAAAAGGCAAGGCTAGAGACCGGTCGGTAGCTGGCGAGTGTGTCCACATTCAACAATGGTTTCTTCAGCAGGGGGCGCACCACAGCCTCCTTGGCAGACTTGGCATCTGCCCCCACCCCAGTTTCTCTATGGTGCACTGATGCTGCTGTTGCTGCTCCCCCCTAGCAGCGATACTGCTCCTGCTGCTAGAGGCAGCTGTTAGAGCAGGACACTTGCCCACTGATGGAGGCGGACGACTGGCTGCTGCAGTCAGGAACCCGCTGGCGTCCACTGTCCCGCCTGCCCATTTAGCAGCACAGCACTGTGGCATCCCTGTGCCTTGCCATGGCAGTTGCGCCAAGGTTGGTGAGCACCTGCCATGTTCTGGCACAAAGTGCACTGCACCTCCCTGGGATCATCCGCCTGCACCAACTTAAAATGCACCCAGACCAAGGATTTTTTTGCCCCCTCCTGCCTTCTGGCCCGCACCAGGTGATGCACCGCTGACAGCGCTGCTGGGAGGGGCAGAACATGGTGGCGACACAGCTCTCGGAGGGACAGCCATCACCTCAGCACCAGACATCTTCTCCGCAGGACTAGTGTCTGGTTCGCTGTCCCCAATCAGAGTCATGTCCCCCTGCAAAGGGGAGTACTGGGACCCTGAGACTGATGGACTGCCCACCATGCTGCTGTCACTCTCCCTGTGCCCCCTATAGCTGCTGCTGCTGCTGCTGCTGTTACTGCTGCTCCTCTCCCTGCTGCCATTGTCTGGGGATTGGACCCTGCCTCTAGCAGCTGAGGTGGGATCCACTAGCCATGGACTGCTGGGGATCACCTCAACAGTGGGGGTAAGGAACATTGGTGGCCCTGGAGGAACATCTGAAGCACCTGCAGCTGGAGCTGCAGCAGAGACAGCCACTGTCTCCTGGACTGCAGACCTTCCAGTGCCCTGTGTGGCAGTGGAGGATGTTGGCAGGAGGCACCACCGAACCACACCCCAGCTAGTGCCACCGCTGGAAGCCTCTGAAGCCCGACTGCCAAAATCAGGTCTGTGAAGTTTGGGGCGTGGTGATGGGCTCAGGCTGCTGCTGATGCCTGCTACCACTCCACTGGTACGGCCCCTGCCACCTCTGCCACGTGCCCCATTGCCCGCCTTACAGACAGCAGACCGGCCTCTCCTGCTTCCTTTCTCCATTTTTCCTTTACAAATTATGCAGAGGAAGATTTTATATTTTTTTATTTATTCAGAATTTGAATATTATATATATATATACTACACTAACTCTAACTGTTATTAACTATTCTAAAACCTATGGAACTAAATGGAATATTATCTAATATCTACAAAGGCCTAGTCCTACAAACACATCATAAAATATTAAAACTGAATCACTACACACTATCTCTATCTATCTCTATAACTAAGCTAAGTCCTACAACGATCTATCTATAGTAACTATCTAATATCTATCTATGTATAAATACACAGGGATGGGGGGGAGGGACAGACATCTCACAGCAAACAACATAGGGAGGAGTACAAAACTGATATTAAACCAAAATCAATCTAATGCTACTCTAAATAAATCCAAAAACAGGGGAAGGGAATCAGGGATGGAATATATACAGGGAGGAGGGAAGGATTCAATGGAGGGTAGGGACAAAGAACACAAGAAAGGGTAAAAAATAAAAATAACACCTAAATCTATCTAATCTAATCTAATTAAATGAAACTACGGAGGTAAATGTGTGGGATGGGTGAAATAGGAAGAGGATGGCAATGGATTAGGAGCACAAACTGCTGGGAGAGGGAGAGTTCTGAAAACGCCTGCTGACAGGATCAGTGACTAGCTCAGAAGGAATTGGAAGGGGGGAGGGCAATGACTTTTGTTACTTGCTGCGCCCGCCTTACCAAAAGCCCCATTGGCTCTGTGCAGCCTAGCCCGTGGCCAATCGCAGACTGCCAAGCCAGTGGTCTGAGGAAAAGAGGGATGGTGACTGGGCAGGCTGGCTGCTCGTCCAAGCCTCTCCAACCCTGGTGCCAGGAAGTTTGCTCCTCAGCTGCCCTCCCTCTCTGGGCTTGTCAGTCACGTTTCTCCTGCCCGAACGCGCCCAAACGCCTCCAAACGCGACTGAACTGTTCGGCCGCTTCTGTGTTCGGTTCGGGCGTCCGGTTTGGCCATCCGAACAGGCCGAGTTCGGGCCGAACATCAGACAGCCGAACTGTGTTCGCACATCCCTACCTGTTTGTTCATCTGCCAGTAGACATTTATCAACTCTTCTAGAATGGTACGGGAATACAACTTCCCTATCAGCAGAATTTTTTGGTAGAAGCCAATAAAGAAAACAGTTTGGCCAATAAAGGGACCCACCAAGCGGCAAATGCTATATATTTCAGGAGGGAAATAATCGAACCCTGGAGCCTTATTTTGTTTAAGAGCCATACTATGCTGTTGAATCCTGTCCTCTGAAATAGCCAGTGAACAGGGTTCCTCCTCTACTTCGAGATTCATAAACACTGGGAGTTGATTTTCTAGGATAACGGGACTATTGAAAATTGAAGTATAATAAGCTATCCATTCCTCTCCAATAATCGTGATATCTTACTCAGTGCTGCCTGGGATGAAGCAGACCTTATGATTCTCCAAAATTTATGAGTCTTTAAGACTGGTAGCAATAGACAATTCTGCCCACCTCTGTGCATCAAAATCAGATCTTTTTTGATGCAACAGCTTTTTGTATGCTCTTCTAGCTATGATAAACTGATTCCATTTGGTTATCATTCCTCAATACCTGTCTTTATTTAGGTTTAAAAGAGTCTGCTTAGTCTGATGGCACTTCCTTTGACCCAAGGAATCCTGTGATCGTATCTTAGTTTGTGCTGGTTTGGTGACTACAGGCTTTCTAAGAGTTTAGTTAAATCATTCTAAGCCTTCTCAATCATAACAGATGTTGTTGCGGACATAATTTCTTCTTTAAATTGTAAGAGAAGGTGGGATTGCATAATCTCTAACATCCTCAAAAAAGAATCTGAGAACCATTTTGAGTAAATCAAATTACTATTCTCAGATACAAAAGTAGACTGGGGAATGGCTTTATGAGCCAGAGATATCCCACCATAAACAGAGAAAGTTAGAGGATAATGGCTACTCTCCAGCGTTATCTGAATGGCAAAGTTAACAAAGTACCAGAAAAAGCATATGGGGACAATCAGATAGTCAATTACTCTGGATCCTAAAATAGAGTTAAAACTAAATTTACCATCGCGGTCACTTTCTGATCTCCCATTAACTATAAGCATATTGTATTTATTCAAGACTGCCAAAAGAGCCTCACCCCTATAATTTAATAAGTTTTATTAATATGAAAAGCCCAGAATGGTCTGGTACATGAAAACATAAGGCAAACGCCTCTTGCCTTATTCTCCTGCATGCATGCTATGACTTTCAGAACAGAGTCTCCTCTCAGTACCTTGGGTTAATGTTACTACAGCTAGCTTTTGAGTGGAGGGGGAAAAGCTTTTTCTGCTTTGGGAACATACCTATGGAATGTGTTTCCTCATTATATCCACTATAGTTCCACTCTACTCTCCTTCAGAGGGCAGTGGAAAACGTATTTGTTTAATTTGGCATTTGGTACTTGACGTTTGACAGCTTTTTTTCTTTTGTAATTGTTTGTGGTTTTAATGCTAGTGTTTTATTTATCTTGTAAGAGCTCTGAGGTCTGATGACAAAGGATGGTATCTAAATTAATAAATATATATGTGTATGATTTAATAGAATAAAATAACTGAGAACGCACAGGCTACTGACTTAAGTGCCAATCTAGGGGCCTATTCACATGAAATGTTCTTTACTTAAATGTGTTAAGTAAGTGCCTCAGCTAGTGTTTGGGACTTACAGCCTATCTAGCTGTTGTTCATGTGACTGATTTCAATGAATTTCCCAAAGTTTGGAAACTTTGAGCAGGATCCCAGTAGAATCATACCATCTGCAGATGAGGTCCAGATCCAGATTATTATTATTATTTAGTACCAGCAGTGTACCTGGTACTGTAAATTAATAGCTATAGATAGATCCCTACCCCAAGGGACTTACAATTTAAGAGAGACAATGGAGAAATGAACATCAGGAGAGACAAGGATTGATCATGAGGTTGAGAAGCTGCAGGTGCACATGCTTAACTTCAACAATATTCACACCTGTGGCGGCAGCCGATTTCATGCAGATTTTGGTTCCAGGAGAAACTGCGAGAGCCAAAATCTGCGCGGAGTTCAGCCAGTGTGGAAGCCCCTCACCCCCTGTGCAGGGAAATCTGCCCTCGATTTCCCTGCTCTGTACTCTTCCAGGTGATCTCCGGCAAAGCCACGTGGGGGGGCTATCACACCAGCCAAACTCCGTGCAGATTTTGGCTTGCAGGAACTAAAATCTGCATGCTGCCACAGGTGTGAATGTAATCTTAGTTACAGGGGAGAGATTCTGAGTAAAAGGAGGATGCAATTATTTCACTCAAGACAAGCTAGGAAAAGCCTGAAGGACACGATACATTTCAGGAAAGATATGAAAGTTGGGAGTGAGTGAGCAGAACGAATAAGAGAGAAAGGATGAAGATGTTTAGAGGATCAAGGGAGTAACAAGCAGGAATGTTGAGGGATACAAGAGCAGAGAGATATGGGGGAGCAAGGCCATGATGAGCCTTGAAGGTGAACTAGGGCTGAAACGCGAATCCTGTGCCTTCTTGCAGGCCCCAGCAAGATCTTGCTGAGATTTTTTAGAATCTTGCAAGAGTCTCGAAAACCTCAGATGCACTTTGCACATGTGCAAAATGCCCACCACAGTCATTTCTGCGCATGTGCGGCCCCCAGTGGCCATTTTGCGCATGCAGGGAGCATTTTTTGAGGGTTCTCGAGAATCTCACAGGATTCTCAGTGAGATTCTTGGTGAGATTCTCGAGAGCCCTAAAAAAATGCTCTGTGCATGTGCAGAATGGCCACCAGGGACCGCGCATGTGGAGAAATGGCCACAGTGGCCAGTTTACACGTGCACAGCATAGGTTTTTTGCGGAATGAGTTTCATGCGAGAAGAGGTTGAGAATTGGCCAATTCTGACCCCGATCTGATTCTCGCAAATCTCGGCGAGAAGTCAATTCTGTGAGGGTGAGTTTCAACCATAGTGAAGACCAGGAACTTTGTGCTGCATGCATTTAGATAGAGAGTCAATGTAGGACAGAGAGTCGGAGATGAACATGGTCAAAGTAACAGGCAAGGTGGATGACTTTGGCAGCAGAGCATTGGACAGAAATGAGGGGGATGAGATCAGAACAGCCAAGACCAGTAAGGAAGAAGTTACAGTAGTCAAGGTGAGAGATGGCTATACTTAGTATGTCTTTGTTGCTGCCTGGGATTATATTATATCTCCAAATGGGGTCTTGCAGGCAAAAAGCTAGGGAATCACTTGTAAGCATTGACACATCATAAATTGTAAACTGGGAATGAGAAGTATTCTTGAGAAGGAGTCTTCCAAGAAAGGGATGTAGAGTTTTAGAATAAGAACTAAAATTAATATCTATGGCATGTACCATATCTAATGAATTTGCCAACTTCAAGTTAGTTCCACCAAACAGATACAAAGTGCTGTTCATTTCCCATTCTATTTCTGAAAACAAATAGCTGCTCCACTTTTGGTTTCTCAGTTATTTCATTTTGGCACTATTTGATTGTTTCTTTGTTTTATTTATTTATTCATATATCTATCCTGCTCTTTCCACTAAGGCTCAGGGTGGGTTACAATTAAGGCCGTTTTTACACAGACAGAGGTGGTGGTGGTGGTGGTGGGGATGGGTGTTTTGACACGGTTGGTGGAGGTGGGTGGGTAATGGGTGTAGGTAGGTGTGCGTTGGGAGCACACACGCACAAACACCCACTGGCCGTGATGTTTTCACAGATGCATACCTGGTGCATACCCATCCCCACACCCACCACTGGTCGTTTACATGGATGCCACCCCAACACCCACTGGAACACCGAGTGGGGGAGTGGGGCATCCTTGTAAAAACAGCCATATTTAGTGCTACTGTGCACCAAATGCTGCTCAGACTGAGTAATGCTAGTAAATATGCCAAAATTGAGTGATTTGAAATAGTCAAAATAAAGGAACATTTAATTTCTGTGACAAATACTTTTTCACATATTTGGCTATTTGAAAATATGCTAAAAAGGTAACACAGTAAGTTGAAATGTGTTGGTAAAAAATAAAGCCAGTTACTCAGTACCAGTAATACATACTCAGCATCATGGGTAGTCAGTTACATGTCTTGGTATGCAGGTATCAAGTGGGGAACAGATAAGATGCCTGAAATAAAGAATATTACCCATGGGTATAAAACTTGCTAACCATTTCAGCTCTCCTTAGAATATCTCTATATAAACAAAGGAAGAACTAGAGTGAATGACCATGTTAATGTTCTTTTATGTTTTCCTTGGAAAGCACTGGGTTTATTGATATTGATTTATGAAGACAGCTTTGCCTTCTTTTCAGGCAGGTGTTAACGAAAATGATTTTTATGATGGTGCTTGGTGTGCAGGACGAAATGACCTATACCAGTGGATTGAAGTAGATGCTCGGAGGCTCACAAAGTTCACCGGCATTATCACACAAGGCAGGAACTCTCTCTGGCTGTAAGTACATACTCCCTTTGTTTTCTAGGAACCTGAAGCTTGGAGGGAGGTTTCATGGTGTTCTAAAGAAAGAAAAGAGAGATGGTGGGACATGAAAACAGAGGAAGCAATTTAAATACCTAATTGTTGCCTTCTGGTACTGATATTTCAACTTCCAGTACCAATTTCAGACTAACAATACTGTTTTGTAGAATTTTTGTCCAATTTTAGTTCCATTTAAAACTGGAACAAGTTTTCACTGAGGCCATCACGAAACAAATACAATACAAAAAAAGAAACACTAACATAATATTCAAAGCAAATACAGAAAATCCTAGGGATGGGCGAATGCGGTTTGGAAGTTCAGAGTTCGGCCTGTTTGGATGACCGAACCCAAACCCGAACCCAAACATACTGAACAGAACCGAACGGCGAAATGGCTGAACAGTTCGGTCAGTTCGGATCGCATTCGGGTGAGTTCGGATGGCAAAAAAAGGTTCACTGTAAGGTGACAGGGAGGGGTAGTACTAGTCACTGAGGAGCAGACTTCCAGGCACCAGGGGTGGAGAGGCTTGCAAGAAATGAACTATCTGCCTCCCCCCTTCCCAACACCTTCTGAGCTAGTCACTGTTCCTGAACAGCAGGCGTTGAGTAGGATTATTAGATTACTTTGTACTGAAATGAAACTTAAACCTTAAACTGAAACCTTGTGTTTGTGATTCCCCCCCATCCCATATAGAGAGAGATAGAGAGATATAGATATAGAGAGATAGAAAGATAGGTTAGGGATAGTAGCTGTAGGAGCTAGCTTAGTGATAGAGATAGCGTTAGTTATTTAGTTTTAGTGTTTGTAGGAGTAGGCCTGTGTATTTATTAGATAATCCATTTAGTTCATAGCATTTAGAATAGTTAATAGCGGTTAGATTTAGTGTAGATAGATATATATAATATTAGATTTAAAAAAACAACATATAAAACAAACAAAAAAACCCCAAAAAAACCCATATAAAGCCCTCCAAAAACCAAAAAAACATAAAAAACAAAAAAAACCACCCATAACATTTCCCGAATGGCTGAACCGAACGGCCAAACCCGAACCCAGCGAACTAACCGAATGGATGAACCAAACGGACGAACCGAACGCGGACGAACCAAATGGCCAAACCAAATGGCCAAACTGAAGGCGGCTGAACCCGAACCGCGATCTGTTCGCCCATCCCTAGAAAATCCCAACTCCTTCATAAAATCAATCAAGACCCCACTTTTCAAATAAGTTATTTGGGGTGGACCCCGAATTTAGGAAAACCCGCTAAATATCTCACTGTCGATATTTCAGGGAGAGCCAAACAGTTAATATGCAGTGCTCGTTTTAATGCTTTTCCCTCGAATGTCTTTGAGGGCCGAATTCAGGATATCCCCTTTAGTGAACGTATTTGTCCATTTGACCATCTGACAGCGGAGATGGTTAGCCATATGCTTCTGTCTGTATGATGAGGTGCGGCTTACGTTTTTGGGCTCCATTATTGAAAAATACCCTGGAAGGACAGACTCTTGGCTTGATTCTGGACAGTTCTGATCCCAATATTATTAAAAATTTGGCAGCTTACCTTTTACAGGTGTTCCAGATTAGGAAGTCTTTTGGGGGCTTTATTGCTCCTTCACCTTAATTGTGGCTAAATGTCATTTCTTTGATGTTAAGATGTCATGTTATGCTGTTCTTAGGCTGGCTACAAGGGCAACTTTTGGAATCGGATTTGTATTTCCTTTATACATTTTTGTATTGTGATGAGCTCTTTTTGCTATGGATAATATATTGATTAATGTACAGGTAGTATATCCCTTTTTTGGTTTGTAGGGAAATTTGATTTTTGGTAAATTATTTCATGGTATTTTATTTTTATGTGTGCATCCTATACTGTATGTTATGCAATGGTCATTGACTAAGCAATAAAACTGAATTGAATTGAATAACTTATTTAAAATGCAGCAAAGATATATTTGTCCTTGTTGCTCAGCCACTAGGGAAAATACTGCCACTTTGCTGATAGAAGCCGAGTCCTTTTGATGAAACAGCCAGAATCTCCTTTCACATTTGGACAAATAGGCAACTTTCCGAAGAAGAGGCCAAAGCCAGACATCCCTTAAATCCTTATAAATGGACATTCCAGAATATAATGTACAGTACCCTCTATAACTGCAATTTGAAAAGGACAAAATCTCAGGTGCCTAGGTACTTGGCATCTTCTGTTCGCCAACATAGCATTTGCGCCAAGCAAAGTCTACAATATACAGATTGTAGCTTCCCTTTAAGATCCAAGGCTCCACCTAACAATGGTAAATATAGTCATCAATCCAGTTTCTGACTTTTGGTCCCAATTACTGCATTGATTTATATGGGTGGGCATTATGCATTCGGATTAATCTGTAAATGCTTGTAATGGGCCTTTTTGGATTAAACCGGACTGAACTGCAACAGTGGCAACATGCCCATTGCAATTCGGGGTTTGAATCTATATTAAAAAATGAATAATTTTGCATGTGCAAGTGGCTACCAGACCATTCTGTGCATGCGCCCCATTACCCAAAATGGCGATGGCAGCATCGTCACCATTTTGGAAAAGGACAGCCAGTCAGCATATGTGCAACAGCCATTTTATGCATGTGCAGATCAGCTGCCCTTTTCCAAAATGGTGGTAATGCTGCTGCTGTCATCTTGGAAAAGGATACACATGCAGAGAATGGTTCAGCAGCCATTTTTTGCATGTGCAATTTTAAAAAATATTAATTCTTCTTTTATGTAGATTTAAATATGGATCCATAATACAAATCCATAATTAAATCTGGAAATTGCAGATCTGAATCTGTAATGGATCTGGATCTGCAGTTTCCTCCGGATGTCCACTCCTGTCCTACTGATTTACCAATTCACTGATTGACAAACAGTAACTTGGTAATGGCAATACCTGTATTTTTGAGTACTAGGGTGCAAGATCAGTTGCCATTCGGGTAGCCATCCAAATACCTGATGCAGTACTTGAAGTTGCGGGTAGCAAATGAGCTCTAGATTTCAGCTCTAGATAAAAGGCATGCTGTTTATACAGTATCACAGGGTTATAAAGCTTCTATAACTAGGGATGTGCGAACAGAATGCGGTTCGGATGTTCGGACATTCAGTCGTTCAGTTCGAAACCCGAGTTTGGGTTTGGTTGTTCGGTTCAGTGGAATTCGGTTCAGCCGAAGTTGGCTGAACATTTGAAAATAGCGCTATCGATACCGATACCGAATTCAAAGATTTTTTTCGGTATCGGTATAATTTTGCCTTGAAACAACCCGTGGTCTCCACCCCTGGTGCCAGGAAGTCTGCTCCTCAGCTGCCTCCCCCTTCCAGTCACAGTTTTCCTGCCCGAAGTTACATTTTCCCCACCCCCAAACTCATCCGAACTCACCCGAACATGACCGAACCGTTCGGCCATTTTCGAGTTCGGTTTGGACGTTCAGTTCGGATGTCTGAACAGACCGAGTTCGGTCTGAACTCTGAATAAAGGAACTGCGTTCACACATCCGTATCTATAACTAGCCCTACATGACTTGGTCCGCATTTATCTATGGGACCACCTCACTTTCCATGCTCTTGATTGGCCCCTGCGGTCACCTGGGAGCACCCTTCTCGATGTCCCCTGGGTATCCCCAGGGGCTACTATGGAGAGGGTGTTCTCGGTGGCCGCCCTATGGCTGTAGAACTCCCTCCTGGTAGAGGCCCAGGTGGCTCCGGACCTTCCCTCCTTCCGACGTCAATGTAAGACTTGGCTGTTATGCCAGGCTTTTCGCAACGGGGATGAGTGAGTGTTGGTGTTGTTAGTTTTTTGATGTGGGGGTTAGGTTGCGGTTTTATATATATTTAATTGTAATTTGATATTTCCCCCCAAGTGTGGGGAGCCTGTGCTCCCTTCTTTTTGACTCTGTTTGTTTCCCTTTTTTGTATTGTTTTATGATGATTTTATATATGTGTTCTTGCATTGTAAGCCACCCCAGGCTGCCTTGGCAGGAAGGGTGGGGTAATAAATGCTCCAAATAAATAAATAAATAAATAAATAAATATAAATATAAAACTTAGATAACAGCATGATCCTCCAACCATTTTGCCCGTGGTGTAGCAAGGCTGTGGTGGACCAGGCATCATTTTCCAATTATGGGACCCCCTAAGGACAAGGGGTTGGGGTGTCAAGGGCAAGGGAGTAGAGCTTATCCATGAAGGCAGTGCCTCCCCAGCTCCCAGAAGTTCCCCTCCCTTCCCCTGGAGTGACAGCAGCAAGTAAGTTTTAAGAGTGGGTGAGACCAGTACGATGGCCCCACTCCCTAGTCCTCTAAAAATGTTCTTGTGACACTTGGGTCACTTGAAAAGGACTCGCTCAGAGTCCAGGGGCCAGGTTCAATTGATCCCCCTTTCTCCATAGTAGCTCCACCCATGAGTTTAGCATCAGCACTGGCATGACCTGTATTCATTTCTGTAGGACTTGTACTAGCACTAAGCACTAATATTGATGATGCTAAATGGCTGGAGAATTACACTGTGAAGGTAGAAAATTGCCCAGCTCTTAACTACACATGCCAACAAGACAATATCTTGTTTATAATCCTTACTGTTGCACTAAAGAGCTTCCCACCATGGGTTCCGTAACTGTCTTGCAGATGCTCACTTCCAGAAACTGATTACAGGAAGTACTTGATAGATGGGAGAGTATTGCTTTCTCTTGGTGCCCAATCACAGCAGATTGATTCTGCACTAATAAAGATTGCATGCTGTGCAATCTGGGCTCTCACTGTTTAGACTTGGAATCAGAACTCTTGTTATGATTAGGGTGATTAATATCTCTGTAGTATCTGGTTCCTGAAATCCATTGTTCACCTTACCTATGGGAACTCGGAATCAGGCTCTCAGGGGCCACTTTTAAATGAGGCATTCAGAGGAAAGTTGTGCGGGGAGTGTTTGCACGCTCCCCACGCTGCCGGAAATGATGGCTGAAGATGCCGGGCTTTGAAGAGGCGCAGTCTGAAAGCCTGCAAAGAGAGGTTTTCAGAACGTGCATATTCAAAGCCCTGCATTTCCAGTCACCGCTGCTGCTGAGAACAGGTAGTACGTCACTTCCGGAAGCTCCCCGTGCAGCTTTCCTTTGAACACGGGGCTCAAGAGATGCTTTTAAGTGCCTCATTTAAAAGTGGCGTGAGATCCAGGGTGCCCTAAGATGATTAGTAGTTGAGGATCAGTGTTTTTCTCTTATCTACTGCAGGGCACAAAATACCTGGATGACTTTCTCTTTGTGGGAAGGGTGGGAACCTTTGAGTGTCACCATCTCATGCATACGTTTCAGGAGGTGGCATCCAAATTAGGGCTCCTGCTAGGACCTGAAAAAATGGAGGGCCTGGTCACCGCTCTTAATTACTTGGGCACTGAACTTGATACAGTTCAGGCCGTCTTGAGACTCCCAGAAGAGAAACTTGCTGCCCTATGCTCGAGCTTAGGTGGCTTCCTGGCAGCCCCGAGAGTGACAGTCAGGCAGCTCCAATCCCTATTGAGTAGTTTGAATTTTGCATGCAGAGTAGTTGCCCCAGGGCAGGCTTTCCTCTCCTGGCTGTGTGCGGTGGCATCAGGGAACCTTCCCCTGCACTTTGTCTATTTTATTACTTTGTAAAGTGCCAGGTACACTGCTGGCGCTATATAAATATTTATTTATTTATTTATTTATTTCAACACATTTATATCCCGCCCCTCCTGCAACGCAGCCCGGGGCGGCTTACAACATAAAACAATTAAAACAATAAAATACATTAAAATTCAATAAAACAATCAAATATTCCATATAAATATTAACAGGGCTTAGACAAAAAAAAGGGTAGGGGATTAAAAGAAACCCTCCCTACCCTCCCCCAAAGGCCTGGGCAGGCATTATTAAATGTTTGTTAATAATAATAATAATAATAATATATGGCTTACCTGGGAGATGAAAGAGGGCCTAACACACATGAGCCGCCTTCCTGTCGAATTTTAACGGGGATAGTTTCTGGAGACAGTGTCTCCTACTGGAGGCTGAGCTCCAGGTCCACTCAGACACAGCTGGAGCATTTGTCTTTGGTGTCTATTTCAGGGGCAGGTAGTGTGCGGCACCATGGCCACAGGACTGGGTTCAATGAGGTGTCATTAGCGACCTTACTTTTTGGAATTTTTTCAAATTGTTCTTGCAGTGCACCTGTGGTGACAAAAATATGCCAGTCACACAGTCCTGTTTTGGTGTAGCAGCCTAGATGTAGTGTACATCATCAACTTCCTCTTGTATAGATTCCCCTGGGTCATGAAGCTAGTTTGGATATTTGTCTGAATAACAACATTCTTTTACCGTCCGGCGCCAGGCACATACTAGGCATTAACAACAGCACAGACAATGCCCTTTCTTGCCTCCAGATGGAGCATTTTTACACCCTAGCATCATAAGCCAACGCCCAAGGTCATGACATCATCCTTGTGGAGTCTTGGCTCATAGACCTGCTTCAGACTATCCACGGATCCCTGGCCAGGTGAACTAGGGCAGCGTACAAGCAGGCATTCAACAAATTTTGGAGGTATCTTGCAGAGTAAGACTGGGAGACAGGTTTTCCAATCCCTGAGGAGCATATGTTACAATTCTCACTAACCCTTCATAGCAGGGGGGCAGTGGCAGGGTCTGTAGCGAGTAAAATCTTCATCCTAAGATACGCAAGTGAATTGGCAGGCCACCCAGCCCCTGACAACAGTTTTTTTGCCAGGTGCTTAATAGAGAGTTGGTCCAGGGAGAGGAGGGAGGGGCTTTATTACCCCCTTCTTGCTGCTCAGGATCTGTAGAGTCCTAACCCAGTTTTGCTACAGTGGGTTTGAAATTTGGCTTTTTAGCATGGCATTTAAGCTTGCCTTTTATGGAGCATTTCAGGGCAATGAGTTAGTTGCTGAATCAACACAGGATGTTTCCTGGCAGGCACTGGCAATAGAGGACATTTCCTGACAAGGACAGACATTACTGCTTAGGATCTGCTCTTCTAAGACAGACCAACATGGCAGGGCAGCTCTTCACCCTCTACCAGGCGGGGACGCTCAGTTGTGCCCTCTTCATGCGTTGAGTGAATATCTGATGGAATGCCCCCATGCAACCAGTGTGTTGTTGCGACATGTTGATGGGTAGTTCCTCACTAGACACTATTATACGGAAGTCATGAGGGATGTTATCCACCGTTTGAACTTCCCCCTTTGCAATTTGGAGCCCATTCCTTCCTTATAGGTGCAGCCACATTTACTTCCACTAATGATGATGAAATACAAAGGGTGGGCAGGTGGCATTCTGGGGCATTCCAACCTTGAGGAACGTATATTAATAGTTGCTGTAATTACATGACCATCAAGGTCCCCCATTAGGCAGCTGATGTGGATCACTGGCCACAGTTTTGCGCACTGGGCAAGCAAGGCAGTCAGGAGGACTCAGTGGGGGACCCAGCTTGGACTTAGTGCAATGACAGAAATCGTATGTAGGGGGTGCAGAGGCATGAAGTGGGCGGAATTGCTCCCACTCTTAAAGGAGCTGGAGGGTGGCTGAGCACCAGATTTAATAGTTATCCATTTAGGGGGAAATGACATCCTCAGAGGAGTTAAAGGTTTACAGTTAATTATTCTGATCAAAAAAGACTTTTTGGCAGCAAGAGAAATTTCCCCCATTTGCAATTTATTTGGAACAACCTTATTCAGTGCTTAATGTGGGACAAAGCACTAAACCAGGGAAAGGTGGACAAGGCCAGTAGGAAAATCAATAAAGATGTGGGCAGATGGGTTAGGAGGAGGTGAGTGCATTTATTGTTTTTGAAATTCAGCACTCTCGTCCTGACCTATACCACCCCAGTGGAATGCACCTGTTCCCAGCAGGAACTGAGCTCTACCTTTTTTATTTGCAAGACAAGTTACCGGTGGTGCTTCAATTTAATCTGGGTGTGGGGGGAAGGACCTTGTAGCATGAGCTACTGATCCCTTTGTGGCAGGGATCCAGTAATTCTTTTGGTGGGTCTTTAGATTAAGTTGTGTTCAATGTTGGAGACATCTCCTTATGGTATAGGGAATCAGGGCCCAGCGTAGAAGCAGGGTGCAGCGAACACTGGGTCATGGCGCCGGGAGGGGTAAACTTGAGGACACCAAGGACATTATGTGGCCACAGGCCTTTGGTACCTCATCCTGGCTGTGGTCCCAAGGGCAGACAGTTGAGTCCTCCCTTGCCCATGATGTGTGTCATGCACGGGTGGGGAGGGGGGCATAGTTACTAGTTCTTATGGGGCAGGCAACTGTGGGTGCATCAGGACTGGAAACGCCCCTCCCCCGCTTTAAAGTTAACAGCTAAAGTTTTACATAATTACTGGACCCTAAATTGCCTTTGGCTATTTTGCCACCCAGAGTTCTGTTTCTTAAATAAAGAGCGTGACCATTAACCCTCCCCAATTTAATAATTGTCTAGATAATTTTTTTAATAGTTTTAAATTGATTATATGGTTTTTAACTTCTTGTGTCCTTTCCTCATTCCAGGATGCAGCTACAGTTTCTTCATTCTTACCGTTGTGTCAAAACAAAAAGCAGGCGCTGTATTTGCATATGATGTTTGCATTTTGGGTAGCAGTCCAAATATCTGAATGAACGTTTGCATATTTGACAACAGACCATGCTTTCCGTATACTTTTTCCAAACCATTTTGGTTTGACTGTTTGGATAGTTGAACAAATAGCCAGTATGAGATGATTGGGGGAAAAATGGGGAAAACCAACTGAAAAACCCAAAGAGAATATCTTAAGTGGGCAAGAACAGGGCTTCATCCTTGCTTTCTCCAGTATCAAAGCGGGTAGATTTGACAAACATGGTATTCTCCGTGAATATTTGTTTCATCTGTAATTCACAGGGACCTGGTCCCTTAAGGAAACAAATCCTACCGACATTACTAGAAGTACTTGTGTGATCAAGATTTGTAGGATCGGTCCCCACATGTAACAAGATCTTCATTCTAAACTGTGAAAAGACTAATAGATAAAAACACTGTGGAAAACAAATGTTTCTTTTTTTAATACGATAATTTCCCATTACTGGTTTAGTTTTGCTCACCGATGTGGGAGTCTTTTGACAGCAAGGTTGCTATAGTTATTTCTCATTGTTATACAATAGAGAGAGAAATGCTGTAAAAAAGTGCAGTTGGATATCTGTAGTGCTAGCTTCACATACCTCAGCGCATGCTACCCTGTTTACATTGGACATGCACTGATGTTTAATTTTTTTAAAACCCCTAAATAAGATGTCTAATCTTCTCTCATTAAGTATGATGGCAGAGCTGATATTGACTTTACAGAAGCTGTAGTAACCCATAGTGTAAATCCCTGTCTACAGCTGCAGAGGCCTTCTTGGCAGCGGAACACAGAGCAGTCAAGTCCTGCAATTTTTATGAAATTTCCTTAAGGCTTCAGTTTTTGAAATTGGGAAAAGGCTGGCTGGCTTTTTTCTTGCTCTACTGGTCGCTTGGATCATGATTTCAGTCTGCTCTTACAGCTCGATAACCAAGATACCTCTCTGGATGGATGGACAGATGGATAGATGTAGTATGGGGCACAATCCTCCATCCGTTGAAGTTCATGGGAGCTGAGCAATTGACTTAAATGGATGGAAGATTGTACCCCATATTATATCCATCCCTCTGTTCATCCATCCATTGATCCTGATTTAGAGCTCTCATTGTTTCGCACTCATC
>QEPC01010217.1:6273534-6287674 GCA_003113815.1 Sphenodon punctatus
CTGCTGGGGGCAGAGGCAGGCAGGGGTGTTGGGGGGTGGGGTTCCTCTCGCGGGCCTGTTGGGGCAGCATATGGAGGGTGGGTGTATAATGAGGTTCTTTGAGGAGGGGAGGGGTTCCACAACCATTGGGGTCGTTACAGGCCAGGGGAGATATGGTCCAAGGGGGAGATATGTTCCATCTGTGAGGAGGGAGTGGTGCTTTGTGTCTGTTCCTCTCACAGCCCCCCACGCGAGTGGGTTGTGGGTCAAGATCAAGAGGGATGGGATGTAAATTTTAAATAAATAAATAAATAAATGTAACAAATAAATAAAATTCCCTTTATTCTACTGGACTGTGAGTAGTGGCAGGTGAGGCACTAACCAAATGGTGTGCGCTGGAAGCCCTGACTCCATGGTTTAAGGGACTAGGAGCCAGAAGGCTCCAAGCTAAAGGACTCTGAGTGATAAGTTAAGAGCCTTGTAAGGCTCAAGGGACTGTAAACTTCAAAGGGCCTTGGTTTAAGCCCTGAGGCTAGTGGTTTGTGGAGTACATTGAGTGAAGTGCGGAGACCCCTGTGTTGCTCTGTTGTTGCATAAGCTGTGTGGGCAGGAAACCTAGGACAAAGTAAAATAAACGTAAGTAATTAAGAGAATGGCTACTTCTCGTGACTCAGGTGAAATGCACACACTCCTACCCAGTCAAGGCATCAGGGACCTGGTGGCCACAATTTGGTGAGGAATGTGGGCACCTTGGGGGGGCTGCCATGTGCTCTGTGATGGCTTTCAGGAGGACAGAAGTGTGATTATGGGGCTGGGGTTTTGTGTATACACAGGGAGTCATGAGAAGAGAGAAAATAGAACAATTGTCTTTGAAACAGTGGAGGTCAATTACTATACAAATGGAGGTACATTGTACTCGAAGAGATGTGGGGATAAAGGTAGGGACCCCAGGAGAAGGATGAATTAATTATTAGGTACTTATATGGACTTGTCTTATGGTAATACTATAGACATCTTTGGAGATGTATAACTGTTTATGAAAAAGCTGTGAGGCTTGGGCCCAGTTGTAGGGGAGTGTGGTAGGCCAGGAACCCCAGCAGGTGGGGCAAGGACCCTCCTGGTTGGGTTGAGAGCAGACAGCTCTGTGTGGGTTAGAGATCCCTTTATTTATATTAGTTGGGGTTAGAGATCCCTATAAGTTTGGCTATTCAAGTTATATAGAGTTAATTCCTTAAAAAGGGGTTAGAGTCCCCTAGAGAGTTGATTTTCTCATAAGGGGTTGAAGTCCCCTATATTAGTTAGAGTTAAAATCCTAGATAAGTTTTATGGTTTAAATCAGGGGTGGGGAACCTTTTCTGTCCTGGAGGCCACATTGAAAATTAGTACAAACTCTGAGAGCCACATAGAGGTTGTGGGTGAAGGGAACTTAACAGGTTTATTCAAGAAAAGGAGGGCCCAGATCATGGACCTGTGCCGTGGATCTGTCCCCTCCCCTTGTATGACTGCCGTACTCTCTGCCCCATTATCCTGAGTTCGGTTTTCCAGTGCTTGGGGGTAGAGAATGGATCCAGGGTCCAGATCCTGACAGTGGAAAGGGGCCACATAAAACTTGCTGAGGGCTGCATTTGGCCCCTGAGCCTAAGGTTCCCCACCCCTGGTTTAAATTAAAAGCTAATTCCTTAAATCTGGGACTGAGGAGGCTCTGTGGTTCTAAAAAGGGTGAGTCCCTGTGGAGATAGGTTTGGGTCTGAGGAGGTTCACCAGATTGGTAGATTGTACCCAGGTGGAGGAAGTCCTACCTGGAGCAGTTAAAAAAGGAGTTTACTTTAATTGGATAATGTGATGATTATTTAGAAATGGCAGGAATAAATCTGGGATAGAGGAGGCTCACTAGAAGGTTAGAGTCCCCTGGAATAAGTAATTGAAATATTAAAATGTGGATGATGTAGGAGGAACCTGTACTGCCAGATGAAACGTTTAAAGTTAATTAATGTATTTTGTAACAAAACTAGTGATATTGTATTCAAAAACAGAGTTTGTATTGTGAGTTATTGTAAAAAGCTCAGGTTGGGATAAAGGATCCGAAGGGCAGAGGAGTCACATTTTATTGAATAAAAGTCGACTAGAATAGTTACTGTCTGTAACTATTGATTGTACAGTGCCAGGTACATCTCTGGCACTATATTAATAAAATAATAATAGTAATAATAATATTAGAAAAAGGAAGGAAATGTAACAGCGAGGACTGTATCCTCCTGTTTGCTACAATAAAATAAGGTTCTGGCCCTTTAAGAACGACGGCACTAGCTTGATTAATTGTAGCAGCAAAGCAAGAGATTTAAACTTCCCTGCTGGCCAGACAGAGTGTGCAGAGGGAACCAGCACGCCAAGAAGAGTCCATGGAAAGGAAGCACTGGGATGGTCAGTGGATCAGCTGAGCAGAACCGGAGGTGCAAGGTAGGGATGTGTGAACGCGGTTCGGAAGTTCAGAGTTCGACCTGAACTCAACTAGTTCGGTCGACTGAACCGAACTTCCGAACCGAGCTCAAATTCAACTGAACTGTTCAGTCAAATCCGAACCAGTTCGGAAGGCCAAAACCAGCTCAAAACACCAGTTTTGAATGTACGAACTCGGTTTGGAAGTTCGGAATTTGACCAAACTTGACTAGTTCGGTTGACTGAACCAAACTTCCAAACTGAACTCGATTTTTGAACCGAACCGAACCCAATTTCTGAACTCGGTTCTGTTCGCACATCCCTAGTGCAGGGTCAACTTTGCAAGAGGAGCTCGTGTGACTCTGGTGATATGTACGCACTCTTACCCGTCAAGGCATCAGGGACCTGGGGGTAGGGCTGAAATGTTGTACTGCTGCGGCAGCATTTACTGGCGGAAAGTGCTCTTCCGCACCAAGCAGCACGGTTAGGAAGGGAGTGATTTTCGCGCCTTGCACTCGTGGCTTTCCATGGTTGCTGCCGCAGTATTTTCACCACTGTAAATTTCACGCGGAAGCGGCAGGTTTGCCACAGTTTCCCCTTTCCCTTAAGCACAGCAGCTTTGTGATTCTCGCAGCATTGCAGCCAGGGGCCTAGCCACCTTGGTGCGGGGGAAGTTGCTGCCTTGTAAACAAAGTTCTTCTTCGAGGGGCTCCTTCCATTCTCACTTGCGCGCCCTTCTCTTACCGGCGAATACCAAGCTCACTAGCTTAAAAAAAAAACCCACCTGACATTCACACGCCCCCAACCCTATATAAGGTATCTAAACCCAATACAGTTCCTTCCAACCCTAAGCAATTAGGAAGAAAATTTCATGTGGGGTTGGAAGGGTGGGTGCTTGTGAGAATGTTTAGGCGCCATCTCGAAGAACCTTGTTTACAAGGCAGCAACCTTCTGTTCGCCTTCGAGTGGCTCCTCCCATTCTCACAAATGGGAGCGTATCAAGCCTAGAAAGAGGCGGTGGGGTAATTTTCTAACAAAATGACACTCCAGGAATTTCCTAACAAAATGACACTCCATGCAGCTTGTATCTACAGCCTTGTAGTGGGGCAGCAGGCAGTGGGCAGCCTGCTCTGGGGGGTCCATTCAGCTGGGGGAGGGTTGGTTGTTCAGTGTTGTCTCTGTTAGAAGGATGGACAGATCCTCCCTTTTCCCTTTGTGATCACCCCATAGAGAGAAATGGGGGTGCAGAGCAGCTACAATGAGGCAGAAAGCCATCCCAGCAAAGGGGAAGAATTTGTCCTTGGCACCCTAATGCACAAGAGAATTCACAGAAGATCAGACTCCACCCCGCCCCCCCATACCTTGGATCAGCATCAGGAGCCAGGTGCTTGCTCACTGCTGCTGTGGAATCCCTGCACTGTAACTGGGACAGAGGCACTGACTATTGTGCAAGGAGGGATAACAAAGATCCCTCCCTCAAAGCTCAACTCTGGGTGCTGTCCTGTTTGTTGTCCCTCCTTGTGCACTAGTCTCTGTCCCACTTAGAGTGCAGGGATCGCCGGCCCCAGCAGCAGTGAGCGAGCGCCTGGCTCCTGATGCTGATCCAGAGGATGTGGGGAGGGGAGGAGTCCCTGCTCTTCTGTGAATTCTCTTGTGCATTAGGGTGCCAAGGACAAATTCTTCCCCTTTGTTGGGATGGCTATCTGCCTCATTGTAGCTGCTCTGCACCCCCAGTTCTCTCTATGCGGCGATCAAAAAGGGAAGAGGGAGGATCTGTCCATCCTTCTAACAGAGACAGCACTGAACAACCAGCCCTCCCCCAGCTGAATGGACCCCCCAGAGCAGGCTGCCCCCTGCCTGCTACCCCCCTCCAAGACTATAGAGCCAACCTGCCTGGAGTGTCATTTTGTTAGAAAATTCCCTCACCGCCTCTTTCTAGGCTTGGTACTCCCCCATTTGTGAGAATGGAAGGAGCCCCTCAAAGAAGAACTTTGTTTACAAGGCAGCAACATTCGCTGCGAAGGAGGGGACGGGGGGGATGGGGGAAACTCTTCCCCCACCCGTATAGCAGCGCTGCAGAGCTACAACTGAGCTGTTTAAAAAGGTGGTGCTGGTGGTGCAAGAGAGACTCTTCCGGGACTCGGGAGCAGGGCTCCCAGCTCCTGTGGATGCCATATATGCCTGGGGCCAGCTGTGAAATGCGCCCCGTGTCACGGTGGCTACACCCCTGCAGCAGACTTTGAAGCAGGTAGTCAGAGTCACCCTAAGTTCATTCATTCAATGATCTATTATTCAGCATCACTGTGCATCAGAGACTTGCGCTCAGTGGCGGAAGGCGGCATAAAATCACTTGTGTTCACAAACTGCAGACATGCCACATCTGCAGATACTGGCAACAGGTAACGCGGAATCACGGAAATATCGAGGGGAAGTTGGCAGGTAGACACATTAAGTGCCGAGTTCTCGGAATGGAATGGCAATGCGGTAACAGCTGTTGCCACTTCAGCCCTACCTGGGGGCCCAGAAGTGGACCCCACTAAACAAGGTATCTTAGGTGACTGCAGATTTATCTCAGCTGCATGCCCAGTACTGTGCTTTCATTTCATTTTGGAATCACAGTATTCTATAACAGGTGTGACCAGACTTATGGTGCACATGATCCACTTTATCTAGAACTTCTAGGCCTTGATGAAAATAGAAAAGAGCATAGGCATTGCCAAATTAGATGTAAAACATTAAGGCCAAAAGGAAATTTGAGGAGCGACTCACTAAAGACACAAACAATAATAATAAAACCTTTTTCAAGTCCATCAGAAGAAAGAAGCCTACTAGAGAGTCGGTTGGGCCATTAGATGACATGGGGATGAAAGGGGCACACAGAGAGAATTAGGACATTGCAGAAAAGCTGAATTAATTATTTGCTTCGAACTTCACCGTTGAGCATGTTGGGGACATACCCATGCCAGACAGCGTCTTTGTAGGTGAAGAATAGGAAGAACCATCACAAATAAGTGTGACTCTTGAGGAGGTTCTAGAGCAAATAGACAAACTAAATATTAAAAAATCACCAGGACAAGGTGGTATTTAGCCCAGAGTTCTGAAGGAACTCAAATGTGAAGTTGCAGACCTACTATTGGTAATTTGTAACCTATCACTAAAAACTGCCACTGTACCATAGGACTGGAGGGTAGCAAACATAATGCCAATATTTAAAAAGGGCTCCAAAGGTGATCCTGGAAATTGCAAAACAGGGAGCCTGATGTTGATGCCAGGGAAACTGTTGGAAACAGTGGTTAAGAATAGAATTAATGAGTATAGTTGTAAACATGGCATAATGGAGATGAGTCAACATGGATTTAGTAAAGGGAACTCATGCTTCATTAATCTATTAGAATTTCTTTGAGGCTGTAAATAAGGATGTGGATATGGGTTGGAGGTGTGCACCAGGGACCCATGTCATCTTTTTTTTTCATTTTTAGTTTTTGTTATTTAAATATTTCATTTTTGTTTTTATAAATATCAACATTTTGTTTTTGTTTTCGCTTTTGTTTTCAATTTCCATTGGTTTCAATGGAAAACACATTTTTTGGCTGTAACATTTTTGTTTTTCAATATATTTGGCTGACACCTGGGGTGCTTATACCTCCAATGGAACACATTATGTGTACCAAATTCCAAAAAGATTGGATAAAGTAATCTATAAATAGTTGAATTATGCTATTTTGAAAAAAATCTGCATATACATTCTTAGTTGTAACATATTTGCCTCCCATCTAATGTGGATGAATCTTGGAAATTTTATACCCCTCTCCATACTTACTATCTATGCCAACTTTTAGAAGTATTGGATAACGGGTCCAGGTGATATAAGCAATTCACTTATAAATGTATGTCTGACTGTAACATCTTTGTAGTCCAACCAGTGTGCATGAAATTTGGCAGGGCTGTATCTCACACTTCCAGGATCATCTCTAGGGATGGGTGAACAGAGCCAAGTTTGGAAATTTTGTTCGGTTCGATCCGGTTCGAAAATTGAGTTCGGTTTGGAAGTTCGGTTCCGTCGACCGGACTATTCGAGTTCGGTCCAAACTTCCGAACAAAGTTCAGAAATTCAAACCTCATTGAACTAAATGGAATATTATCTTTTAGGGATGGGCGAACAGAGCTGAGTTCGGAAATTCGGTTCAGTTCGGTTTGAAAATTGAGTTCAGTTCGGAAGTTTGGTTCGGTCGACTGAACTGTTCGAGTTTGGTCCGAACTCCGAACTTCCAAACCGCGTTTGCCCATCCTTAATCATCTCTGCCAAATATCAGAAAGATGTGATAAAAGGTTCTAATTTTATGTGCCTGCACAGCATATGTAGAGAATGAGCCTATGCCAGGGATTTTCTTACGTCACACTGTGGTGTAAGGTGTGTTTGTGATGTCAATTGGCCAGCAGAAATGTCAACCAAATGATATCCTTATTCTGTGCTGTGACCATCCCAAATTCTCTCCCCCACTTGTTACTGGGAAATCAGAAGCATCTGTTTAGGAAAGAGCCAAAAGAGATTTCCTAATAGAGAAGTTAAATGCACAACCACTCTCCATTATAAACAGGGGACTACTGAAGCCCCAATTTTGAGGAAACCGCGTGAGCTACATTTCTGAAAATTTATCCATGGCTATAAGTTGTGAGGACCATCATATGCAAAAAGTTTGAAGAAGATCCATCATGAAAATAAAATGTTATGACTGTTTAAAAGTTAATTGGTTGTGGTCAAAATGCACACGTTGTCATGATTTTGAAGCATCAATATCTCCTCCCCCTGGAGGAGTTGAGCCCCCAAATGTTGCAGGCTTGGAGCATGAGATAAATAACAACTGCTTCTGTAATATGATAGTGATTGGTGCAGCCAAAACCAAGTTATTAATCATTAAAAAATCAGTTCTGCTGGTTGCGCATGTGCAGTTGAGCAGTTGCTGACCGGCAAAACACATAAGGAAAGTGACGTGACTTTTCAAAAGTTGCGGACTTTTGACTCCATACTTTTAAAAGTCTGCAACTTTTCAAAAGTTGCAGACTTTTCACTCCTATGAAAAGTTGCAGACTTTTCATTGAGTCAAAAGTACAGACAAAAGTCTGCAACTTTTCATACCAAGTGAAAAGTCTGCAAGATCTCAAAAGTTACAGACTTTTCACTTGGAATGAAAACTTGCAAAGTTTTGACTCCATACTTTTAAAAGTCTGCAACATTTGAAAAGGTGCAGACTTTTCATATGGAGTCAAACGTAGGGAGTGAGGCTGGGGTGGGGGTTCATTGACATGAAACTGACTATAGCTTAAAGTCTTTATGACAGCTGCTCCACAGCTTTGGAACCCCTTCCCTTGGAGGTTCACTAAGGCTTCTGAGCCCTACCTTGCGCATCTTCCGAAGGCAGTGTAAGACATAATTATTCGGTCAGGCTTTCAATAGGCAGGGGTAGATTTTGGTTTGGGGTGGAGTTTGGTGGGTGGGTTTCTTTTATTTGTGTTATGGAGATCCTATGGAGAAAAATATGTGTTTGGGGTTTTTTTGTGCAATGCTTTTGTGTAAGCTGTCCTGAGCCTTTGGGGTAGAGTGGGGTAGAAATCCATACAAACAAACAAATAATCCCACTCTATTTGACACTAGTCAGGCCTCATCTGGAATACTGTGGTGTCCAGTTTTGTACATAGCACTTCATTTTAAGGAGGACATTGTCAAATTGGAGCTGGTTGCAAACTGAGCAACAAAGGGTATTTTCAGACATTACGCGGTCCCGATTCACCACAGTGGATCCCCGGCAGGGGTGAACCGAACAACCACCCCCCATGGTAAAAAAAAGCCCCGAACAAACATGACAGGACCGGGACCACGGCAGGGAATCGGGCCGACAGATCACGGCCCGGGGCAGTGCCAAGGATGTTACGCCAATCCTGGGCCGGGCCATGATCAAAGCACCCAGAAGGCGCCGGGGCGGCTCGTCCCGGCCTTTGCTGTGTGCCCTTTAAATCTCCCTCCCTAACCTGTGTTGTTGCTCGTTGCCTGGCAGCGACGCTGCGTGCTTTGTCCCTGGCTGGGAATCATTTCCTTTGATGCCGGCTGGTGGGTGCTGGTCAGATGTTACTTTTTGTTGGTTCCCATCGGGAATCTCTTTGACCACGCTTTCGGGGATTGTCCCGCGAGGAGCCCCGGAAGCGTGGTTGAAATTGACCCCATGTTGGTATTGACCGTGGTGAACATCTGGCGGCCACTGAACAGACGTTCAGGGCGCTTTGGCCCCGCCACGGGATTGACTGTGGTTCACTGTGGTTGAACGTGATCTCGTAACATCTGAAAATACCCAAAGATGATGAAGGGTTTGCAAAGCAAGTCTCATGTGGAAAGGTTGAAGGAACTGGGTCTGTTTAGTCTAGCAAAGAGAAGATTAAGGGGAGACATGATAGCAGTCTTCAAATATCTAAAGGTCTGCCATCAAGAAGATGTCAAGGAACTGTTCTCCATTGCTACAGAGGGCAGGACTTGAAATAATGGGCTGAAACTACAGGAAGATAGTTTTCAGTTAGATATTAGGAAACATTTCCTAACTGTAAGAGTTGTTTGGCAATGGAACATGCTGTCTAGTGAAGTTGCAGGCTCTCTGTCCCTGGAGGTGCTGTTGAAAAAAAAAAAAGGCTTCATAGACATCTGTCAGGGATGTTGTAGCTGTAGTCCTCCTGTATCCAAGCAGGGGGTTGGACTAGATGACCCTCAAAGGGTAAAAAGAAACGTAATAGTGGTGTGCTGCCGTCACAACCTAACCCAGGTTGAGAACACACCACTGACACGGCCAGGGTCAGCTCCGGCCACTGGACACAGGTGGGTGTGTCTGGAAGATGAGACAGCAGTCAGCCCCACTTCCATGCTGCTCCCATGCCCTGCGCCCCCCCCCACCATGACAGACATCCATGGCAGCTAATCACGGACCACCATGGTGGTCAGTCATGGCAACCCCCTGGACTGGGCTGGGAACAGCAGGCTAAACAAACACGGTAGCCTGCTGTTATCCTCTCTGGCCCAGACGGGTGGGTGGTAGCCTCGGCTATGACATCGGCCATTTGCCGAGGTGAGAGCCCGGGCTAGCCACCAACACACCTGGGGTCCATCTGGGATAACATCTGGTGACCTGACAATGTACGTGATGGTGCGGGTTACAGTGGGCTACTGTCATGGTTGTTCCCCCCCCACCAAAACTCCCTTTTCTAAACGTGGCGTTCTATGATTAAGTCTCTTCTAACCCTAACATACTATGATTCTGATGTGTCGTTATTGTGCACTCTCTCGCTGATCTGTCACACATGACCCACTATTATGTAGTCAGGATTTGCTAGCAATTACTTCCCAGATGTCTCTGACAAATCAGTTGTTATCCTGAACAGCTGCCAGACCACCATTAAATAATGTAGTCCCCCTTCAGTCAAGGTACCTTATCAGGATACGTTGATATCAACTTCACAAGAAGAGCACAAAAACTTTGGGTATGGACTCAAAAAGGGCCAGGTCTTATCCCCATAAGGACGTTGCCTGCAAGCACGTCTCAGTGAAACTGTAGCAAAGCTAATGGAAGTGTCTCAATATTTTTTATCTTAATTGGTCAGCAAAATCAGTGGCTGCTCTGCACTGTCATGCAGAGCTGTTATGATGTATCATATCAGTGCAAAAACTATTATTACTCCTGACTCCCACACAGTGACATGACTAGTGAGACTATGATGGCTTCCTTGGAGTGCCTCACTCTGAGACCTGGCTTAGTCCCATTTGAAATTGTATTGGTTCTGTCGTTCCTCTAACTCTGATAGAAATATCTAAAAATAAATCTAAATCCAGTGTACAGGGGGGAAAAAATCAAATAGGTAATCACATGTATTAATGCAACTTGCATTCCGAGATCTACTGATGATCATACAGTCACTTGGCAGATATCCAAAGCAGGAGGAGTGTATTTCTCTGCCTATCCTCTTCCCACGCATGCTGAGAGGGCTACATTGGGTGGGGGGAAATGTATGTGTTGGGGTTGGGAGAGAGAGGTAGTCGAGGCAGCTCACAGCTCCAACTAGGGGGTAAGAGAGAGGTGTGTTTCAAAATGGTGACAGTCTTTGCCCACTTCCAGCAATATGAATTCTGATTGCTGGCATGAGTCAAAATTCATGTTGTTGAAAGTGAGTGGAGCCATCACTGTTTTTTGCCTGCAGTTTCTGTTAGCCCTACCCAAATGTTTGGAAAGCAGGTGGTGGTGGCAGCAGCAGTAGAAGCAGGCAGTGCCTGATGATTTTATTGTCATGATGCTTGATCTTTGTAATGCTCTTTTCCCAGCAGTGCTTCTTCACCGCTTGCAGTTTGTTCAGAATGCAACAACACAGCTGCTTACTGGTTTGGGCATCCGTGATCATATCACTCCTGCCCTGCGTTCTCTGCATTGCCTGTAGAACAATGGAATTTAAGATTTTGCTGCTGGTTTTCAGAGCCCTGTACAGTGTAGGCCCTGGCTGTATTTGAGATCTGCTCCAGGATCCTCACTCTGAATGATATCTGCACTCAGAAACCACCTGGGTTTGGGGATCCTGCCTTCATGTCCTAAGTCAGCAGGCGATTAGGTTTTTGTTGTGGCAGGCCCCGCAGTGTGGAACTAGCTCTGTTCAGATTTCCATCTTAGTTTCTCCTCCTTACCTTTAAAACGTATCTGAAGACTATTTATTATCCATGCACTGTTAGGATCCACTGCTGGCAATTCTCTTCCCTTTTTACCTTTCCCTTTTAAATTGTTTTTAAATGGATTTATATTTTAAATAGTGAACCAAATATTTTATATTATCATATTCATTTTAATGTTGTGAAGCACTCTGAGTACCATTTGGCAGGGATGTGGGAGCACTATAAAAATAATTTTATTTATTATTATTAATTATTATTATTATATGTCCCAAATCCACAGCTCAGTAATTTTCTTAGGCAGGCATTACTTTAAAACTTAATCACTTCAGTTATTAAACTATACTTCTTGCACCGCAGAGCTTAAAAAGATATCTTTCTTCTAATGAACTTGGTGCACCTGATGGCCCCCCTGTCGTTATCCTGAATGCTGTCCATAGCTAGAAGCAATCAGACGTGGGTGTGTTAACAAGAACACCTTTTGATATTTAATTGCATGAGACTGCAGAGCCCCTCCTAGTGTGCAAGTTCATTAACATTTCAACAGGCTGCTTCTCTCATCTGGGTATGGACTTTTTGAAAATGGCACCAACATGAAAATGTTGGGAAATCTCAGCCTGGCCCAATCACTGTATTTTTCTTTCTCTGATTTCTTTGCTTTAGCTCTCGTATTATAAATGCAGGCTAGGATGGGATTGCAGGCTTATTCGTTTGACCATTTTCATTTTCCATTAATTTGTGGTGGGTTTGTGTAATGCGACTAATTTGGAGTTTTATGACAGTGAAAGAAAAAACAAAAAACTATCAGCTGGAGCTTGGTGTACTGTGAATTAGATTCCTCTGAATTCTTTCAGTCCACTACACTCCAACACCACTTTTATTTCAGTCTTGATGAGCCTCTGCTGAAAGGAAGCTACCAAACATGAGCAACAGGAGGGGGGGAGGGTCTATGGTCTGTGCGTGGGGTGGCTGCTGGGCACCCACTCACAGGTAGGCCTGAAGCAGCAGCATTTCTTGCCGTGCTGCTGCTTCCTGTCTATGCTTTCAACAGTCTTGCAGCCACTCTGATGACATTTGCCATCAATTTTGCGGCACTATCTGACATTTTGCGACAGTTCTAGTTATTCTGCGGCACTTAACCCTGCTCAATCACATGGGGTATCTTTACTACCCCACGTGTATTTTTTGTGAAAAAATGAAAAGTAGTGGCTCTATGGCCATTTTTACACAGACAGTAGGTGGGGTGTGTGTGTTTTGGCATGGCGGGTGTAGGTGGGTGTGTGCCCATTTACATGGACACCCACCCACCTACACCTACTTACACCCACCGAGCATCCTCCGTTCTGTCGGAGGGCTCTGTGGATGGAAGTGAGTGTGTGGTGAGTGTTGGTGGGTGTGCAGCAGGAGCGCACATGTACAAACACCCACTGCCCATGGTGTTTACACAAGCACACACCACTGCACACCCATTCCCCTACCCACCAGTGGCCATAAATACAGACTGCCCCCCCCCCCCAACGCACACCTGTTCTAACACCGAGTGGCAAGAGAGGAGGGGCATCCATGTAAAAGCAGTCTATGGCTTTCCCCTTCTAGGACATTGGGTGATTTCAGATGTGCTGGGCCTCCCTTTGGCCACGGCATGGAATCACCATTTCATCCCACTCCGGAATCCGGCCGGCCGGTCAATAACATACTGACTGGATTCCGGAGGGGGATCGGGGAGGGGGTGGGGCTGCACGGCTCAACGTGCAGCCGCACAGCCCTGCCCCCCATGCTCCCCTGGCTGCCCACCCCCCGGGGTCTTGGCCACAGCCTGGAATCGGTGGCGGTAACAGCCAGTACCGTCCGCCGATTCCGGGCCATGGGTCCTTAACAGATGTTACAATACTACGGTCAACCACGGTGAACCCCACAGTGGTGGCTGTGGTATCTAACATCTGTAGGTCCCAAAAGAGATTCCTGCTGGGTGTTCACCCCCGGTGGGAATCGCTTTGACCACGCTTCCGGAGCTCTGGGCAGCCGGAGGGCCGAAAGCATGGTCAAAGCGATTCCCACCGGGGGTGAACATCTGGCGGGAATCTATTTTGGGCCCTACAAATGTTATGGTACCGCAGCCACCATGTGGGGGGTTCACCATGGTTGACCGTGGTATCGTAATGTCTGAAATTACCCATTGTCACCGGCACATCAGTGAACAATATCTCCAAAGTACAACCTCCTCCGATTTACTGTTTTCATTCAGAAAGCAAAAAATACCTTCGGCAAAAAACTACTCCAGAAATGCATTGATATCCCCATGGGGTCCCGTTTTTTTTTGTTTTTTTTTTTACCCCAGCCGATGTTAAGCACAAGGGCAGAAAATACACCCCATGTGTTTTTCCATAGAAAAGTGCCCCAAGGCACATGTAAATACATCTATCAACCTTGGCAAATGGCTCAAACAAACATTGCTGCCCTTCAAGCACTCTTAGGGAGAGGCTACCCACAGAGACAAAGTGTTTCTATTTTCTAAGCATTTCTATCACCATGGTGCCAACCACCCAGGAAAAGGGACAAGGAGTGTTTGATAAATTTCCCAGAGGTTTCGCCTGCATGTAAGGGCCTGTGCACAGTGTCTGTCTATTCTGCAGTGCATGTGGAAGGGTGGGCAGTGTTATGGGGGGAGGGAAAGAATACAGGAAGAGAGGGAGGACTGGTCGGTACACAGGGAATTACCCCCAATCGCACTTCCAGACGCGGGGATAACTCAGGGAAGTGTGAAAGATCCACTAGGGTTTCAAGAATGCCCATCAGGTTAGAGTGGTGGCCAATGTAGCTGCAAGAGCCTAGGCCTCTCTCATCATAGGGCGCCGAGCAGAAGGCACTGGAGTTCTCCCTATTATCCCACACCAGACACACACCTCTAACGTACACCACAGGGCACGGGGAAGGCAGTGCTGGTAGTGAGGGGAAGGAGGGAGCAGGACCTAGGGTTTGTGAGGACGTTGGAAGGGGGTTAGCACAACACACTGATGGGGACAGGGGGTGCCCCCC
>QEPC01010217.1:6307339-6324896 GCA_003113815.1 Sphenodon punctatus
GCCTCAGTCCAGCCAGAGTAGAGACAAATGACCACCAGCATGTGCTTGTAGCCTTGTGCTGGAGGCAAATCAGCAAAGTCAATCTGTAGGTGAAGAAAAAAAGGGACCCTCAGTTCATGGTCTTGAAGACCTGTGGACTGGGGTGGCCTTAACAATGTTGAACAGTTGACAAGTGGGGCAAGAACGGGTGAGCTGGCGAGCTTCCGTGGTGACAAAAGGGAGCAAACCAGGGAGTGGAAATCTGGGTGGCGATCCCCCCTTTTGTTCGTGCGTGAATGAAGTTGAGCCACATGAACAAGATGCTTGAGGAGAGCCCGAGGGGCCACTGGTCGGCCGTCAGGGTGACTAAGGATGTCATCGGTGTCAGGAATGCAGCCAGCCTTGGTCCAAACGAGATGTTCACCCACAGCAGCAGAGTCTTGGAGGGAGTGAAGTTCAGAGTCATCGGGAGTGGGAGGGAATGGTTCTGAAAAAGATACTGCCATAACGAGGTTCTCAGGAGGGCCACGCCTGGCTGCTTGTTGGGAAGCATTATCAACCAGGTGATTTTCCCATGCCTCAGGAGTGGAGGCACCTGTATGGGCCCGAACATGAACAACAGCCAAAGCAGACAGAAGAAGAAGGGCATCTAGCAATTCAGCAATGAAAGGAGCATGGGAGATAGGGCTACCTGAGGAGGTGAGGAAGCCCCTTTCCCTTCAAATAGAACCCAAAGGAATGGCAACCCCAAACGCATAGCGAGAATCAGTGTAAATGTTTGCAGAGCAGTTTGCAGCCAAAGTGCAGGCTCGGGTAAGAGCAACAAGTGTAGTAGGCTGGGCACTGTGTAAAGAAGGCAAAGAGTATGCTTTAAGAACCTGAAACTGTGTACAAACAGTATAGCCAACAGAAAGTTTTAAGTCAGGCAGGCGAACACAAGAGCCACGTACAAAGAGGGTCAGGGCGGGGGAGGCAGGTTCAGTTCGTAACGAGTGAGGTGGGCATGGGAAGGGAACTGCGTTTTTCTGATTAAGTAAAGAGTAAACAGCATGTGGCACTGCCTGCCACAGTGAGGGGGTGTTTCAAAATGAGCCATTTCGCCAAAAGGCGCCAAAGGAGTGACAGACACCAAAACACATAGAGGGAGTCAGTGAAAACATTAGCAGATTGTTTATGAGCCAGTGTACAAGCCCAGGTAAGGGCAACCAGCTCTGCAGGTTGAGCACTGCGCAGTTCAGGCAAAGAAAAAGCCTCCAGGACTTCAAACTGATTGCAAACAGCATAAACAACAAAGAGCTTGTTATTTTTACACCTGCAGGAGCCATCCACAAACAAATTAAGAGCAGTATTTGGCTGAGGGCAATCAGAAATGCCCGGACGGGGCTGGCAGGTTTGTGAAAGGACAGTAAGACAGTCATGTGAAAGGTAATTCACCTCCCATTTGTAGCAGAGACTGAGTCAGGGTTTAAACTAAGGAAGCACCCTAAGAAGGGTGACATTATTACCAAAGAGTTTGCAAGGATTTTGGTAAGGACCCCAAGGACAAATCCATCAGATTCATGATGAAAAGGGTACTGAAAAGAGGAGGAAGGGTCAGTAAAGGCAAACAGGTACTGAGAATCAGGGTACAGTGGAACAAAGACAAAAACCTTGAGAAAGGTTAATAATAGTAAATACTTAGCAAAAACTGGAATACTACGAATGGTAGTTCAGGGTGAAACTTTTCTGGCTTTTAGAGCGAGTAGAAACCAATACCCCAGAGAGGAGAAAACAGAAATAACAGGTTAAATACCAGGAATAGCTTCTGTTGAAAGAGGATACTGAGGCACTGAAGGGAAGAACTTGCCAGTTTTAACCTGGATGACAACTGGATCCACACCTCGCAGCAATCCAACATGATCAGGGTTGGTTGCCCACAGTGCAGAAGGGAATTGGTTGAGGAGGGCCTGCTTGCCAGGCAGGCACTCCTGTGATGGCGGCGGCGGCAGGAAGGTTTCAAATGACTGGGAAGGCTTCATATATGCAGTTTGTAGGATGGTGGTTCTGGATTACCTGGTTCACGGTGGGAACACTGGTCCGGGTTTCTGTCTGTAGATCTACGAGACTGGTACTACTGTTCCAGGAATTCTGCATGGCCACGGGCAGCACGGGTTTCAAATCTACTGCTGAGGAGGGTGTCTGGGTCCTGGGTTACGTCTATAGGTTAACTGTTGAACTTGTAGGAGACAGAGTTTGACTATCACTTTCTTTTGTTTTGCCTCTGGCTTTTTCCCTCTGTAACTTGTCCCAAATTTGACTGTAAAAGACTTGAATCTTGTTAAGAGTTTTTGTTTTTCAATTCAAACGGGCCGCCTGTAGTTTAGTGAGGAGGTGCGCCCCATAATCATCGGGGTGTTGTCTTTTTGGTGGAGAACTAAGGATATACGGTGCCAGTTCTGTTGGGGAGGGACTAGTTTCGAAATGACTTTAAGGAGTCAATTTGAAAATTTAACTAACGCTGCGCGTTGGGCATCGGGGTCAAACCCAGGGTCTTGGACTGTTCAGTCATAATTATTATTGTCAGAACGGCTTTGAGATATTAGAGTTCCCCTCTGTTCAAGTTAAGAGACCAGAGAGGAACAATTTAACTTGAGGAGGTTGGACTTTTGACTATATAAAGGAGGAGAAAGAAAACAGACAGAGGAAATAGATATTTCAAAGCGCTTTTTGACGGCAGGACTATAAGCCTCTGCGTCCCATAGGTACCAAACATCCATTTGTCGGAGCCCTTTTCTCCAGATCATTTTAGAAATGTTTCAAAATTGAGAAGGAAAAAGACCCCTCCAAAGGGAATTGCAAATCCGGATTGTCAGGTATACAAATTTTATTTAGCTACCCATTTTACTGTTGTAGGTCCATATTTATTCAACATGTATTTAATTGGAGTATCCCCCGGGGGTAATTTGGAGGCAGTTGAACCCATTTTAATTTTTAGTTCCCAGACTCGTTTCACAAACTAATTTACTAAAACCACAGATAACAAAGTTATACAGGGGACAGACAGACAGACAGAGGAGGCAAAGGAATACCGGCAGGGAGCGATGAACCGTCTGTTAATTAACAAGTAATCAACAGTTCATGGTGTTTGCACTACCCCACATACCTGGAACGGGTGAGGGAAACAGACACACATTTTACAAAATACAAACTGACAAGACCTTACAAATGAACACAAAAGGATCCTCTAAAGTCACAGAAGTCCCAGTATTTGACTGGAAACAACGGATCTATAGAGACTCAGGTTGGAAGGAATTAGGTATTTACAAACACTCTCATACATTCACACAGGGGGAAGGAGGTCCATTTCCTCACAGAGTACCAGAAAGGGTAACTGACTGTAGGATCTGGCTCATACATGGAAAGGAAAGGGTTTATACAGTCACACCTGTGGGGTACATGAGGTTCCACCAAGCCCCCTTGCAATAGAAACCAACCATATAGGATGGCCTCTGGGTGACTGAACTTGGCTTAAGTCTCAGACCTGGACCACAGTCATTAACATTCACACATTTATTTCAAAATATACCAGACAAAACATACACCAGACAAGACATAAACACTAATAAACAAAGTGTAAAATAAATTTCTGATTCAGATAAGGCTGATTCTGTGTTTTAAAACCTAGTTCCATCAAACAGGGCCCCTGTTTCAGTCCCTAATTAACCACCAGGGTATTAGGGCAATTATCAGAACGGGGCTCGGTTGTTAGCCAAAATCCACCGTGGGTGAGGCGTCCCCCACTACCAGAACAGCACAGCACTTACCACAGGAGTCCGTTGGATTCCTATGTTCCTTTCATCCCACTTCTGACACCAGAATTGTTGTGGATTTTCAGGCTGAACTGAGAGAAGGCTGCAACAGGAACGTTCAATCAGGTTTATTCAGATACACAGCTGTGGGACACACTGGTATTTCTACCAATGGACCACGCCTTACAGCACAAAGCTTCCTTATATACACAGTGGCAAACAAGCAACCATACATGGTTCAATCATGCTGGTATTAGATAACCATATCTGACAGGAAATACCTCTTGTTACTAGGCAGAAATTGGGTTGCTGATGCAAGCAAGTTCAGTTCCTTGGAACTAGGGATAAGGGGGCACAAGGGTGCAGCGGGATATCTGTCAGGAAATGTAGCTAACCACAAAACTCACATACACAGGAAACTTCAGTATTGGTGCTAACTATAGCTCATAAAGCTTTAGCAAACCAGCTGAGGCAGACATGCACCTTTCTTGCAAAGCAATAAGCTCTGGCCTAAAAGTTTGGTCAAGGAGCCATATTGGGATTCTTCCATAATGCTCAGCATGAGAACCAGACAAGCTGGCCTAAGAAAGCTTATGGCTCATCATCGAGGTCAAGGGACAGGGAGCAACAGGGAACCTACAACAGGGAGCCGGGGAACGGGACCTAGGGAACGGGAACTGGGGAACCAGCGACAGGGAGCCGGGGAACCAGAGTTGGGGAATAACAGGGTTATAGGGTGGAACAAGGAGCAAACACAGGACTTGACAAACACAGGTGATAGAAGGATAGACCAATAGGGAACGAGGCACAATGTGAGGGACTCAGGACATGGGGAAAACAAACCAACATGGAGAAGTGACAAAGTGCAAGGAAGATACAAAGCAGAATACACACAGTGAGGGAAGACTAGGGGGACAAGAGAACTGGACAAGAAGTGCCTCAACACACAAAGGGAACAAGAATTACAAGCAACAGCAACGAGGGTGAAGTGCTTCTCACACAAGGAACACTGATGATGATGATGACACAAGGAACACAAAGTTGGTTAACAGAACACTAATACCGCTTTTAGACGAGGGCGCTGAAGGTGCCTCCAGAGCCGCACGTTAACAGAGAAGCCGCGCTGCGCTGCTGGAAGTGACGTTCTCCCTGTTGCTGGCAACGGCGGCAGCTGGAGACCCGGCGCTTTGCAGAGGCGCATTCTGGAGACCTCAATTTTCAGGTCTCTAGAATGCACCTCTGCAAAGCGCCACATCTCTGGCTGCAGCCATTGCCGGCAACGGGGAGAACATCACTTCCAGCAGCGCAGCGCGGCTTCTCTGTTAACGCGCGGCTCCAGAGGTGCCTTCAGCACCCTCGTCTAAAAGTGGTGTAAGACTCACCAACACAGAACACTGACACAAAGCAGAAGTGCAAGCAACGCACAAGCTAGAGCAGTAACACAATAGACATGGGCAATAGACATCAGCGACACACTCACAGTAGCTCTGCACCTGCTACAGCTCTCAGCAGCCTTAAATAGTGTAGCGAGCCAATCAGGCTGTGACAGGTGGGTCCACGTCCTCTAACAGGTGGGAGTGTGGGTTGGGCACGAGAGAGAGAGAATACCATAGTAGGGAGGGAGGCCAACTCTTACAGAAACCAGCCAGTGGTGTAGGAGGCAAAGACCATCCCATTCAAGCCCCAAGGCTGGGGGTTCAAGGTCCAGCCCTGACAGTCTGCTGTGGGAGATGAAGACAACAGGTAGCTCAGGTGATATCTTTCATTGGACCAATTGTAGTTGGCAAGATTATGCACCCAAGTGACTGCCTCCTTTCATATATATTTGCTCAGTCTGTAATTCTGGCTTTTTACATGTCTGAGGAAGAGCCCTTTGTGGCCCAAGAGCTGACTCTGTAAGCGCTTATGACGATCAGGTATCAATCTATTTCTGTTTAAATGGAAAATAAATAGAACAGGCTTCAGCTACAATGCAAAATTACATGTAAACTAGAAGTTTTGCTTTGAGCTAAAGAGCAGATTTTAAAGCCTTAATAAATGCATCACAGCGGTAACAGAGTTATGCATTCAGACCCATTTGAAATGTAAACAAATGGTTTCATTTTACTGTGAGCCTGTGGAAATTTGGCATCCTGAGTGATATGCAATGCAAGTATCCCATGTAGATAACAGATGTTTTGTTAATCAGCAAAATGTGTGCAGTGTTTTACTAGCGTGGAAGTTAATTCAAAGCCCTACAGAATGTTGATTGAAATTTCACTTCTTCTCAGGCTGCACACCATAGTTGTGTGTCTTCATAAAACAATTGAGTGCTAGGTTTATGTGCACACAGAGAGAGGAGGTTAGTGAGATATATTTATCCCTTAGGGCTCAGGGCGAGTTACAATACATAAAAATATATATTCAAAAATATACAAATAAAATCAAATAAAGTTCCCTAACTCGATAGTATACTTAAAAATACATAAATAAAGCCAGGTAAAATCCCCTTAACTCTTGACTTCCTAAACCCCACCCTTGCTTGCTAAATATCTGGCCAACCATAAAACTCTTAAATTGTCTCCAGAAGATGAGCCGTTTAAACAAACCTCCAAGAGACGTGAATTCCATAACTGTAGGGCAGACACTGAAAACGTTTCTCCGTGTTCCCTTGCTGTATGAACTTAATGGGCAGATGGTACATGCAAAAGGGTGCTCCTGGCTGACAGCTGTGGGGCTGATCCCATGCCCCACGGATCCTGCGTACAGCGGCGCAGGAACCGCACGCACCCCCCATTGCCAGCACATTGTGCCGCATGAGTGGGTGCGCACGGCATTTGCAGGGCATGGGATCAGCCCCAGAGGCTGCAACAGTGAATAATAAGGGAGACTTTCAGATATGTGGGACCCAGGCCATTTAGGACGTCAAAGGTCAAAATCAGCACCTTTAACTGTGCACAGAAAGCTATTAAAAGTCCAGTCCCCATGGCCTATGGGTGGGATAGGTGAGATGGTAAAAGGTACTTCCTGCATCAGAGCAACAGCCACTAGCTGAAGAGGAAAATGAAAAGGACACCAGCTATTCAAATTCCTCCCTGTTGTTTCCAGAAGTGTTGGTACTCAGACAGATACAGACTGACATATACGGGGTTTTGCAGTTGCCTCAGAGGGATAGATGTACTTTGCTCTCTGGTTCCTTCTCAAATCTAAGACAAAGCAGAAAGGACCTGAATTAGTACTAAAAGGACCCAGATACAGGAGAAGAACAAAATGCAATTGAGCCTTAGAATTAATTATTTTTGTCATGGAATCATTGTGGCAGTAGATGATACCTGCACACAATGGATTTGTAACAAAACGATCTTTTTTTGGGTGCCTCTTCAGAAAATATCAATCATTGGTGGCAATGGGACAACACAACGAACCCAGGTCACTGAAAATAGCACATCACACTGGATGGAAGATGTGAGGCTATTTTGAACTACCTTGCATCTAAGTACATTTTGTGATAGCAAGCTCTCTTTTCAAGGGATCAATATTTTATTCAATTAAAGCTGTTGGAGCCAAATAGGAAAAAAATAGCTGCTTTGATTCTTCAGTCTACCAATACATTTCCCATGGAATTAATTGTGATCCCTGCTTTGTCTCGGGGGGATAAACAGAATCATATATACTCACTGAATGGACAAATTTAACCGTTGCCCTATTTGAGTAGGGCATTCTCAATTCAGCCCAATGTGATTCAGGCTTATTCACCTGTAACTCTTTACCGCAGATATTACATATTGCCATTACTGAGGCTGCTTTCTGACATTGCCTGGAGGGGAGGGAACGGACACATCAGAATGTACTAATCCCCATTGAGTGTGCGAGGATACTCACGCATGACTGGCTCCCCAAATGTAACCTTTACAAGGGTGGCTGTTCTCATGCACTAAAAGAGGATTCTAATGGGTGTTAATCCCCAAAATTAGAGAGTCGCGGTGGTGACTGCGAAAGTTCCTATCCCTCCCAGATAATGAAAGCAGCCTGAGTTACCAATTTTCCATTTTGCTGATCTGCTCTGACTTGCCATCTAACTGTTTCAGTGTACTTCTGAATGTACCTAACCATTTCCTTGTCTCAGTAAAAGGTGCAAAATGGAAAATCAAGCATGGAAAACTGGGAGTTCAGTAACGGTATTTCAGCAATTTGGATATCTTGTCGAACACTAAATGGGTAAAATTTAATGCCTGTTCCACCCGAAATGGGTTGGGCACCACAATTGGGATGGGTATGCTTATTTTTGCAGGTACCCATTTCAGCTATACTTCAGATTTATCCTGTAGGGTGCATAGCACTGAAACGAATAATGGATGGATATTTTTCACATTTTTGGTTAGCTACGTGAATATCCAAATAAATATCTGCAACTGAAATGGATATTCAATTGCTGAGAAACTGTCAGTTCTTTGCTATAGTTTTTACTGCAGAGGATGTCGGGGTGATACCTACACCAGAACTATTCTTTGTTGGCGATGAATCTGAGGAATTATCTGAAATTAGTGTCATGTCAGAAGAGGACTTATTGCATATTGACAATTTAAACAGTAACAAGTCACCAGGCCAGTTGGTATTCATCTGAGGTACTGAAAGAACTCTAATTTAAAATTGCTGAACTACTAACGGTAATATGTAACTTATCACTAAAATCTCCTCTGTGCCAAAAGATTGGAGGTTAGCTAATGTAACACCAGTTTTTTTAAAGAAGGACTACAGAGATGACCCTGAAAACTATAGACCAGTAAGCCTGACATCAGTACCAGGCAAACTGGTGGGGACCATTGTTAAAAACAGACTTACTAGGCATATTAACAAGCATGATTTGATGGGTAAAACCATCATGGCCTTAGCAAAGGGAAGTCATGCCTCACTAATCTATTGGAATTTTATGAGAAATTCAAAAAGCATGTGGATAGGGTGATCTGGTTGATATAGTATATTTGGATTTTAAAAAGCATTTGACAAGGTCCTTCACCACACCAGAGACTCTTGAGCAAACTAAGTAGTAATGGGATAAGAAGAGTCCTGTCATGGAATGGTAGTTGGTTAAAAGATCTGAACCTGGGATAGGAATCAATAGTTATTTTTCATGTTGGAGAGAGAGAGAGGTAAACAGTGGGGTGCCTCAAGGGTCAGTACTGGGACCAGTATTGTTTAACATATTCATTAATGATCTGGAAAAAGGTGTAAAAAATTAGGAGGCTAAATTTGCAGATGACAACAAATTATTCAAGATAGTTAAGACCCAAGCAGACTGTGAGGAACTACAGAGGGACCTTGCATGACTAGGTGAATGGATATTAAAGTGGCAAATGAAATTCAGTGTTGATAAGTGCAAAGTGATGCACATAGGAATAATCCTCACTTTACATACATGATGGTATGCTCTAATCTGGGCATAACCACTCAGGTGAAGGACCTTGGAGTCATTGTAGATAGTTCCTTGAAGACATCAACTCAGTGTGGCAGCAGTCAAAAAGGCAAACTGAATGTGCGGCATTATTGCAAAAGGAATAGAGAATAAAAGGGAAAGTATCATAATGACATTGTATAAATCTTTGGTATGTATGACCCCACCTTGAATATTGTGTGTAGTTCTGGTTGCTGCATCTCAAGAAAGATATAATAGAACTGGAAAGGGTTAAGAGAAGGGCAACAATGATGATAGAAGGAATAGATCAAATTCCACATGCGAGCTCAATAGGTTAGGGCTGTTTAGCTTGGAGAACAGGTGATTAAGGGGGGGATATGATAGATGTATATAAAATCATGAGTGTCATGGAAAAAATAAATAGGGAACTGTGGTTTGCCCTTTCCCACTATAAGAGAACAAGGGGACACTCTCTGAAGTTAAATGGCAGCAGATTCAAAACAAAGAAAAGGAAGTATTTTTTCACTCAGCGGACAATACAGTTGTAGGACTCATTGCCAGAGGAGGCTGTGAAAGCCAGCAGCATAACTAGCTTCAAATGGAAATTGGATAAATTCTTGAGGATAGAGCCATAAATGCCTGCTAGATGGGGCTTATATCCCTGGCTACTGGTAGTTGGGAGTGGTCAGCTGTAGACAGGTCACACCAGAGCTGCAGTGGGTAACATATTTACTACCCGCGGATAATATCCACATTTTCAGGCACCCCTAGTGGGCACCCAGCAGGGTACCTGGTACCGCCCCCCCCATTTACTGTCCAAGACCCCAAAATATGAGTATTACTGGGGAATCCAAGAACAATCCAGGATGCCCCAGGATGCCAATCCCAGCACCTACAGCTTCCTGTGCTGACTCACTTCACCGCCAGGCTGCTGCTCTTCCAGTCATGGTCACTGTTCAGAGCTTGCTGTTCTCTGCTCCTCCCTGGCTTGCGCGTTGCTCGACTGAGCTGGAGACTTTCCTGCTTGGGTTTTTCTGAATGGGAGTGAGTGAGGAGGCCTCTAACAACTGGTGCCCGAATGCAACTGGGGCAATTCAGGGACCCCAGATTCAACGGGCTGTCCGACTTGCCGAGTACCTGGTTGCAGCTCTAATCACACCACCATAGCTAGCCACTGTTTGAGACAGGATGCTGGGCTAGATGGACTGCTGGTCCAACCCAGTATGGTAAGGCTGAGAATACTGACCTTTCGGGAGTACTTGCGAGTGCCCATTGGTACTTTGTCAGTTTCTGGTGATTCCACGCTTCCATCATTTTTTCCCATCACTTTCTGGAACTTTTGATGACTTTCATCAGTTTCCAGGACTTTTTTGATACTTTCATCACTTCCTGGGACTTTTTCATGACTTTTGAGAACTTTTCTGTCACTTTCTGGTAATTTTACAACAGTTTTAAGGCAGTTTTACAGCACTTTTGGCAATTTCCAGCACTTCACCTGTGCTTAGTCAGCATGTTTCCATTTCCACAGTCCGTGTGTGTGTATGTGCGCGTGCGCGCGTGCACAGAGGTCTTGGGACTGGCCTATGGCAGCCTTGTTCAACATGCAAAAAACAGCAAAAACAGCAGGAAAGCTGGTAAGTTTCTGTTTCATGTGAATCTCAGGAAATGCCCTGCTTCCAACGAAAGCAGTAGAGGTGGGACCCCGGGCCCATTACCGGCTACCGGATTTACCGGTTACCGGTTCTCTGAAAACCGGATTCCCGGATTAAATCCGGTATAGAGAATGGACAAAACGGCTGGAGTGCAGACACTTTTATTTTGCCCTGCCGGCCCATTCAAAATCTGAGCATCTGATTTGGCCAGCCAATCAAAACTTGCCATCTGGCTTACCATCACTCAATTGTCCCCTCCCATGCCCCCCTCCTAGGAAATACGGCACTAAGTTTCATTTTCAGAAGAAGCTTAACTGTCTCCACCAGCCCCCCATGCTTGCAGTGGTTTCTGAATTTTCCAAATAACTGCCTTGGTCCTCGTAACTTCGGAACTCAGCCTTTCTGAACCGAATGCCTTAATATTTGGCAAATTCTGAAGTTTTCCAAAACCTTTGTTTTAGCCCTAGGACAGACCAAAAGCAGACACTGGCAGTCAGTGGGCACTGTGACTCACAGAGGAAGGAGGAGACAGATGGTGGTGCATGGCCCAGAAAGGCTTCAACTTCTTGAAAGCACAATATTGGGGTGAGACTGGCATGCAGCAGGCAGGCAAAAGATGGAGCATCAGTGGGCACATGAAGGCAGTGGGTAGGCTGGCACTGAGAAGCATCAGGGACTGGCAAAGAAGACATGCTGTCCCAAGTCTTTGGGCTTAAACTAACTTAAACTAGCAGAGACTTCCCCAGGGGGCCCAGGACTTTTGACAGAGAGAGACAATATAATCTGGCAGTAGCAGCAGTTTTCCAGGTGACCAAGCAGGCTGGCTTTGGCACTCCCCAGGTGGGCAGGACAGAGAGAGAGAGAAGCAGCAGGTATTGGTGGAAAGCAGTTCTGGGCATTTGGTACTGTCCTTGTTAGAGCATCAGCTTGCAGTGATTGCCCTGGGGAGCAGGACATGCGAGAGAGAGAGAGATATGCGCTGGCAGGAGCAGGCAGTGGTGGCAGGCAATAAAGGATGAGCAGCAGCAGGTATTGGCACTGGTGCTGGCAGTGGCACTGACCCCCCAAAGTCTGGCAGGATATCAACTTGCAGAGAGCTCCCCAGGGGGGCAGGTCGTGTGTGTGTGTGTGTGTGTGTAAGAGATACACACTGGCAGGAGGAGCAGCAGCAGTGGCCAGTGCAAGGCAGGCAGGTGGAGGAGGAACAGAGGCAGCAAGTAGTGGCCCTGACATTAGCACCCCCAAAGTCTGGTAGGGTATCAACTTGCAGAGAGCACCCCAGGGGGGCAGGATGTGTGTGTGTGTGTGTGTGTGAGAGAGAGAGAGATGCACTGGCAGATGCTGTCACTGATTACTGGCTGTGGTAATATAAAGCTTTCCAAGTGCCCCTCCCCCCCCCCAAGCCCCCATGATTGGTTTTGGGATGCTGGAAGCATTGAGCAATCAAAGAGTGCTATGTCACTGTCTGGGATGTGCTTGCAATGCCCATTTGCCAACTGAGACGTCAATCATGTCTCCTGGCTTCATGGTGTCTGCTAGCTCCTCCCCTCCCATAAGTTGCTTACCAGGTTTTCCCTCTTAAATAGAGCCTGACAATAATGAAAATAAGAATGAAAAAGATTTTTTTTTTTGTTATTTCATTATTTTTTTCAGTTTTGTTTTCATGAAAATGAATTGCACACCCCTATGTCCTGTCATTCCTGATAGCTGTGAGACCTCACCCCGGATTCTGTGGACCCAGATTCAAGGTTCATGGGTGTTGGTAGTCATGCCCTGACAGCAATTCTTGAATGTATTTGTGAAAGAACTTCAGCTTTTCTTGAGTGGGCAAGAACCTGTAAATTTAAAGTATCATAAAACTAAAAAGTGACTACCAAAATAATCCTAAAATTCACATATTTCAGATCCTTAAAGTGACAGTTTAGGGCTTGAAATCAGCAAATGTTGGTGCAGGGAACAGTTCCTCTTTTATTATTACAGATGATACTTTCTGAACTCCCGAAAACTTACATTTGATGGTGTGCATAGATTCAACTTTTGCATTTGCAGAACTCCCAGCACATTTACCTGGTGAGCTGAAGAGACGTGGGTTCTCATTCCATTTATACCTCTTTCCTCCGCACTAATTTAGTAGTTGACATCCTGTTGGTTTAATTAGATATGTGGCAGCATGCATTTTACTTAAGAATACTGGGGTAGAACACTTCACACAGGGTAAATTACATTTGTACGGTAAGAAAAAGACTTGCTAATTTTAAATTTTAAAAAGCTCTAAACCCTCTGTGATTAGTTTGAGAAAATATTTAACTAGGAATAATTGCTAAATCATAACTCAGCACATTATTTATAAGGCTTAACTTTTAAGGTAGAAGACAGACTCTGAAAATGGTCATAAAAATCAAACAATAACAAGTGCTTATTAATTCCCCTTCAGATAGGTTCACATCTGCTGAGGCTTTCCCCTATGCAACAACATTTGATTGCTTCTGCCTTGCATCCATCTGACTAATGTCTGGATCATTTACTAGTGCCTTTTGCCCTTAAACAAAGCCCTGAGATATCTTTTTGCTTTTCCTGTTGCAATTTAGTTTGTTAGTTCATAGCAAATGTCTCAGTTACCATAAATGTGCTGCCTACTTGCTGTTGTTTGGTTTTAACAAGAATTGATTTGTATGATAATTAGTAAAATTTCAAAGGTGCGTTTTATGTTTCCTATTTATAAAAGCCTTAATTAACATGTAGGAAGGTAGCACTTTCAGTGCTGAGTTAAAGCACTTTCAGTGTTGTGTTTTTACTTGCTTTTATGCAGCGCTATCTAGTGCATTAGTGGCTATCCATATGTGACCAACCAACAGATGGTGCTACCATGAAAAGCAAACAAAATTCTGTGGCGGACCAATATCCTAGAGAGGCAAGAAGAGGATTGTAAGGCAAGTCTGGGAGGTGGTCTCCATCTTGGGTGCAGTGTGACATGCATTTTGTAGGCAACATGCCTCCCAATATTTTGAGCAGCCAAGGAGGGACAAGCCCTGCCTCCTCAGCCATAAGCTCCGCCCTCAGTGAATAAGCTCCATCTCCATTTGCACACATACTTCCCAACATTCTAAGTGTATAAAGAGAGACAGAAAGTCTCCTGCTTAGCATTCTCCTAAGTTTCTTGTTGTTGTTATCTCATTTTCCCCTCAAGGATGTTTCTGGGAGGCCATCAGGAAAGAGGTGCTAGAAGCTTGAATACAGGTCTTTTTGTATCTCTCTCCTGAAAATGAAACTTTGACCCCCTGAAAGAGGGACAATGGGTGTTTTTACACACACATTTCTCCTGCATGTTTGCTGTTACATCCTGAACTTTCTGTGTGTCTAAATTACTCACCCAGATCTTAAATATCCGGCTCTTTGAACTTCTGCGTAGAACTTCTCCAAGAACTTTTGTGTGAAAAAAGTTCTCCTGGTAAATTGCTTTGCTCCAGGCAGCTGTGGTCACTTGGTTTCCATGGCAGCCTGTCACGGCTACTTTAGGATACCTCAGGGCAGTGTTTGTGTGAAGAATAGGGTGAGAATTTTGGTTCCCCCGATATCCGAAACTGCCGATATTTTGCTGTACTGGCAGTTTTGGATTAACCTCTTAATCTGGGGTACCGGTTCCCCATGATGGATTTTTTTACATTGTGGCCATTGAAATGAATGGCCGCAATGTAAAAAACAAAACAAACACACACCCCACTTTCCCTCCCCCATCCAGGCTGCGCAGGTGGAAGGGGGGGACACCCCCCACCCACCCTGTCCAGCCTGGATTTTTTAAAATTTAATTTTAACCCGAAGTTCAGCTGCTAGTGTGGGTTCCGGGCCACCGCCACACTGGCGGCGGCAACCCAGAACCCGCACCAGCAGGTACTAGGTGATCCCTGGGGTGGGGGTGGTTTAACACCCCCCACCCCAGGGATCGCCCTACCCTCCCACCCAGGGATCGCCTTACTTGCCCTCCGGGTGGCAGCAGTAGCGGTGGCGGTGGCAGCAGCACGACGTGGGTCCGGTTTTCAGTGCTAGTGGCTGGCTTCAGTGCTTCACTAGGCCTTCCAGGGAACTTCCGGGATTCCCTGGAAGGCCTAGTGAAACGCTGAAACCAGCCACTAGCGCTGAAAGCCAGACCCGTGCCGTGCTGCTGCTGTCGTTGCTGCCACCCAGAGGGCAAGTAAGGTGATCCCTGGGTGGGGGGGTAGGGCGATTCCTGGGGTCGGGGGTGTTAAACCACCCCCCACCCCAGGGATCGCCTAGTACCTGCTGGTGCAGGCTCTGGGTCGCCGCCGCCGGCGTGGCAGCGACCCGGAGCTCGCACTAGCAGCCGGACTTTGGGTTAAAATTAAATTTTAAAGAATCCAGGGTGGGTGGGGTGGGTGTGTCCCCCCTTCCACCTGCGCAGCCTGGGAGGGGGAGGGGGGAGTTTTTTGTGTTTTTTTCATTGATTTCTTTGAGGACAGTTCCCTATTGAAATCAATGGAATAAACCCGGTACCGGTATACTGTTTTTAATCTGGTAAACCAATTTTTTGTAAACCGGTAACTGGTAAAACTGGTAACGTTTTTTTGCCCCAAGTCCCACCCTTAGTGAAGAATGCATCCAGAAACTGCCTGAGGGCTGTGTGTGTGTGTGAAAAATGCATCCAGAACTTACTTGTGGACTTGTAAACCCAGAAGATTGAAAAATCCGGAACTTTAAGGTGTGTGTAAAAATGCCAAATGGGATTCGGCACCCAAAGATGGTGTCATGGGGAACCAGGGGAAACATACAGCCCCAGAAGATTGTTATCTAAAGTTGGCTGATGTGACCTGCACATGATTGTACCAGTGTTGGTTAGACAACATACCAATAGTCATATCATATAAAATATCATGGTGTCATGTATACTGTGAAATGTGAATTGTGCAAGTCAGAATTGAATTCGGGGTTCCACAATGTAAAACCTGTGATGGGACATGGGGAGGTTGCTTGGGTGACAATGCAGGATTGCAGCAGAGGAAATGCCTGCTAGGAGGCAGTTAACAGCCATTAAAGGGCCATCAGCAACTATCACCGCCCAGGTAATGGCCCATCAGTGCCACCTGAGACTAGGGAAAATGGAGGAGATGGCTTTTTAGGGCAAGCCCCCAAAGAGACTGGGGGAGAACCATCTTGAAGCTTGATGCAGTGAAACCAAGCAGTGGCAGGAGGGACTGGGAATATGGCTTGGTACCAAAAGGAACTTTACTAGGGTAAGAAGACAGTCAGCCATTGCTAAGTGAGGTAGCTTTGCACTCTCTTTGGACTTTGTTTACTAAGAGTATTTTCAGACGTAACAGGAGCATTGCTCACCACACTGAATCACAGTGGATCCAATGTGGTGGCAGTGATCCCGTGCATGTCTATTTGCTCCTGGCCAGATGTTCACCACAGTCCACGGTTCTGGCTCTCAGGCCAGCCTGAGATTGGCCACGATTCAGGATGAGCCCAAAGTAACATCTGTTACCTTAGACTCATCCCGGATCGTGGCCCCGACCACGGGTAGAGATCGGGCGCAGCAGCCTGATTGGCTGCTATGCCCACCCATCTCCCCATGGGTGGGTGGCCGAGGGAGAGCAAGGGGATGGGGCTGAGCAGCCACATGTCATGCCACTCAGCTCCACCTCCTCTGAAATTCCCCACAGTGATCAGGCTGGCACATCTGATGGACAGCCGGTCTGATTACGGACCGGGATCCGAGACAGATCCCGGTTTAGGGTTCAGCGTGGTGGGCCAAAAGGCCCGTCACACCTGAAAATACCCTAAATGCACATTCTCTATGACTCTGAGTCAACCTTTGTCTTTTAACTTCTACATAAACCTTTCTCATTAATACAACATGTCTCTGTGAGTTATTGACCCCAGATACCAACAGGGGGATTTCCTGGCCTAAACCAGGGCACCTTGAACTGAACCTCTTCTTCTGGTAACTTGGGACCCCATGAAGACACAGGCAACTGAGACAGGGGACCCCAATCCCAGTCACAGATGGACTGACTGACCCTCCCAAATAAGGACTCTTGGGAGGTATGAGGCAGTGAGGTGAATGGTGGTAGATGTTTTATACATAGGGGTGTGCATATCATTTTCATTATATCAATAATGAAAACAAAAATTGTCATTTTCGTTATTGCAATAACGAAAACAACAATAAATAATAACAAAAGAAATAATGATAATGAAAGTAGTTATTGATTTCATTATTGCCTGGCATGTGTTTTTTTGAGGGAAATGTGGAGATGGAAGGAGGGAACAGACATCTCAGAGCCAGAAACAGTGTTGAACTCTTGAACTGGGAGGGGAAGGACCTGATGGATATATCTCTGACCAATGAGCATTGCAAGCAGATCCCAGCAGTTGAATGGCACCCTGTGATTCCTCAATGCCTCTCTGCCTCCCAGAACCAATAAGGAGGGCTCTGGGGGAGGGCACTGCAACCCTTGACATCCCCCCGCTGGTGTGGAGGGAGGAGCCAGGTCCAAGCATGGGGGGCTGTTGTTGCTAAATGCAAGGTCCATCATCAACAAGGCCCCAATTGTCCGGGATGTAATCTCAGATGGGGCTGTGGACCTCGCATGTATTATGGAGACCTGGCTGGATGAGATGGCCGGACCAACTTTGGCCGATCTCATTCTGGCTGGGTATGCTGTGCAGCACCAGCCCCGCACGGGTGGCCAGGGAGGTGGTGTAGCGATTATTTTTAGAGAGGACTG
>QEPC01010217.1:6324996-6341413 GCA_003113815.1 Sphenodon punctatus
GCAAGTCACACTCTCTCAGCCTCAGTTCCCCATCTGTAAAACGGGAATAATGATGACCCACCTAGAATTGTAGCGTTGGCAGGGATCTCAAGGGTCATCTAGGCCAACCCCCTGCTGCAATGCAGGATCCCCTCTCCCATAGCATGATAGACAGAAGATTGTCCAGCTGGATTTTGAAAACCGCCAGTGAAGGAGATTTCCCCAACCTCCCTGGCATTGTAGCCTTGCACTCCAACCCCTTTACCATCTGAGTTTCTCTCCTCTGAATTCTCTCCAATTTGCCAACCTCTCTCTTGAAGTCAGGTGCCTCTTCCTCTCTTGGACTGAGAGAGGGGCTGGGCTAGAATAGGCTGATGCCCTTCATCCCCACTGGGCCCCGTAAATAGAATTCCCTCGGATTGTCTCCCATTTCTCCATTCTTTTTGCTGAGCAGGATATCCAATTCTCAAGCCTGACCTGACTTTCAGGCTTGAACAGTGGGAAAAGCCGTACATGCTGGATGTTCAAGGTGTGGAAGAAAGACTGATCCTGGCGGATGCCAGCTCAGGTGATAGATCGGATAAACCAACTCTTAAAGAAATATTTATTTTATTTATTTATTGAATTTATACCTCGCTCCTCCTGAATCCAGCTCGGGGCGGCTTCCAACAATAAAATACAATTTAAAACAATCCAAAAACCACTTTAAAAATACCATATAAACATTTAAAATAACTTATAAAACAGGGCCAGGGATATAGATTGCTTGGGATAGGGGAATAAAAATCACTACCCACCCCCCTCCCCAGAGGCCCAGGCGAACAACCAGGTCTTGCATTTCTGCCAAATTACTAATAGGCTTGGGGCCAGGCGGGCCTCCTCCGGCAGGGAGTTCCAAAGACGCGGCCCGGCCACCAAGAATGCCCTCTCCATTGTGGCCCCCCGCTGTACGTGGGGGACCTCCAAGAAGGCACCTCCGGAAGATTGAAGGAGCTGCTCTGGGGCACGGAGGGCGAGGCGGTCCTTGAGGTATGAGGGGCTACTTCAAGAGAAGGCTGGAGGAAGTGACACGAAGAAACCACTGGAACTTGAAGGAAAACTCTAGGGTTGCCACAGAGCCCTTCTGAACTTACTAAATTCTTCCTCATTTCATGCAAGCACCCCTGCATCCGACAGTCCAAACTGAATACAAATTTTTTGAGTTCTCTTAATGTGGGAGAAGGTTCAGTTTGAGCTTGGCTTTTAGTAACACCAGAGAATCCACATGGGAGGAAAACCCATAGGAATGCCTCGTGTGGGAAAAGATTCCATTTCAGCACATTCCATCATGAGCATCACAGAATCCACATGGCAGGGAATCACTTTGTTGCTCTGAATGTGGGAAAAGCTTCAGTAGGATATCAAAGCTTCTGAAGCCTCAGTGAATCCAGCGGAGACAGAAACTCTGTGAATTATTTGATAGTGGGGGAAAGCTCAGAGTAAGCCCAAGTCTTAATAGTCATCAGAGACACTACACAGGAGGAAAAAAAACAGGAGTGTATTAAGTGTGAGAGAGGGTGTAGTCCCAGAAAGCGAACATTATGGGGTGTGCACTTCCTTTGTTTTCTGTTTAAAACAAAAGTTTATAATTTCATTTAAGGTAAACAGAAAACACAAACAATACAAAACCAATGAAATATTGTTTGAATTTTGTTCACTGCAGTGAGGCTGTGTCAGGCAAAACGAACGGTATCAATTCAAGCCGGGGGGAGGGGGAGAGAGAGGGAATGGGGAAAACATGATTGGCATCTCTGCTGGCCAGTTGAGATCATTGTATCATGCAACACTTGACACACAGGGAATTTCTGTGATAGGGCTTTGTTCGGTGATGCCAGAACTTGGAGTAGCCAACCAGGGCCACTGAGGATGGGGGGGCACTGTGAAAGCCATATCGGGGGTGACTGGCTTCAGCTACTAGCGTCTGGTTCTATCTGAGTGTTTCATCTGTCCCTCTGGTAACCCCAGCCTCTGTTGCCACAACGATCCCCCAGAGTTTGCTCCGCTTGTGGCTGTGGACTGGGAACTGTTGATCCTGCTGAGATGGAGTCTGGCCTGCCCAGACTGGGTTCCGGAAACAGAAGTTCAAGCGCTGCGCTGCCCTGTACTGCAGCACGGGAGTCGGGAGGAAGCAAGTGGTTCAGCTCCAGCAGCAGCACAAGGCTCAGGCAGGCAGCACTGAGTGCACTGGGCTCATAGTCAGTGCAGCAAGTGAGCAGGCTGGGGCCAGAGCAGTCCAAGGCAAGCACTGCAGACAGCCAGGAGGACAGGGAGAGGCTGAGTGCGGGGGCAGGAGGGAAGCCTGGGCGGGAATGGGGCGGCAGAAGCAGCTTTCCATAGTCACCTGCAAGCTTCCCTGCGCTGCTGGGGATAGGAGGGGTCTCTCCTTGGAAGTCCTGAACGTCACTCCCGTGGTTTCATTAGGTTGCTTGGGGCTCTATGGAAACTGGCCAGTAGGAGAGTGGAAGGGAGACCAGCTTCAGGGTGCAGCCTGGCTCTCCCCTTCTCCTGACACACACTCCCCATCATCCGCTATCTCTGTTCTTTTCTCCCCCAACCTCCCTGACACACTTCCTCCCCCCCATCCCTCCATCTTCCTGACATGCTCCCCCCTGCATCCGTCCTTCCCATCTTCCAGATCCCTCTCGCACGCACGCAATTTCAGCCAGCAGTTTTATAGTCCAGGTCTCTCTTGGCTTCTTCTAGCAGACACCTGGCAGCAGCTCCATTTCCTGAGGGTTTGCATGGGATGTGGGAGCAGAATGCATTCCCCACTGCAGGGGTAACTGTCTGGATTCTTTCTCTGTCCTCGCAGGTGATGGGAGGACAAGTGACAATGAGGAGGACACTGTTCTACAGGGAGATCTGGAGCCAGCAGAACCACATGGAATGGGACGAGGAATCCTGGGTAATATTTCCCTGAAGCTTGTGAAAAGCCAGAGCGTGTTCCACATCAGAGAACACCCAAGGGAGGGAACCGCAGAAAATCCCCCAAGTGTGAAAGAAGCTTTGGTCACAGTTCAGCTGTACCTGCTCATTGGAAACTGCACAGATGAGAAAACCTGGCTACTTCAAGAGAAGGCTGGAGGGAGTGACACATTTGCCAATTTCCCAGCCTGATCTTTGGGATTGGAGCAGAAAACCCTGGGCTGATCTCTCTCTCTGGTTTTTCCAACCCCAGCAGAGAAGGAGAAATCCCAAACAGCCCCTTTTCCCTGCTGCAGCCTTGGGTGTTAGGTCCCTCTCACCCCTGCCTGCTCAGAGGTTGAGAAGAGAAGGATCCTGTGGGTTCTCCTTCTGTTTTCTCATCCATGGAAACTCGAAGGTCAGCCCAGCCAGGCTCCCCACCCTCTAATATGAGCCTGGGATGGGCTCCCTCACACTTGCAGAGCTGTAGCAAATAGGATGGGTGGATGTCCCTATGGGCTGTTGTGCCCCTTCCTTCCACCAGAGACCGTTGGGTGCTGGTAGAAATGATAGCTTTTGATAAGGTGAGAAGAAATGGAAAGGCAGTGTTAGGGAGGTGAAGCCCCTCTAGGATGAGGATGACTATGGACTTCCCTGCAGCTATTTTGGGGCTTTCCCATTCTCCTTTTAGAGATTCTCTCTCAGCACAGGCAGTGACTCCTGCCTGGGTTCTCTGTGTTTCAGCAGGAGGTGGGACATTGAGGGACAGCCTGGAGGAGAATCCCCACCACGGGGGTCAGGAAGAAATGGAACTGCGTGGCACTTTCCTGGAAAGACCTCGAGGGAATATTTTCCCACAAACAGAATTCAGTTGGAGTGGTTGTAATGGGGAGAAACAGTGGAATCCCCCAAGGAAGGAAGAGAATGAATCCATTCAGTCTGGGGACAGTGTCCAGGACATGAACAAAAGTGCAATAGATATGGAGAAGAAAAGGCACCAATGCTGCAAATATGAAAAAAGCTGCTTCAGTAAGGCAGAACTTGCTGAACACCAGAGAATCCACATGGGAGGAAATCCCTGTAAATACTTGGAATGTGGGGAAAACTTCAGCCACAGTTCCGACTGTAACAGCAGGCATCAGAAAATACACATGGGGGAGAAACCGTATAAGTGCGTCAGCTGTGGAAAAGGTTTCAGTCACAGTTCAACCCTTAATAAACATGAAGGTATCCACACGGGTGAGAAGTCCAATAAATGCCTTGTGTGTGGGAAAAGCTTCAGGCATTATTCAAGCCTTTATAAACATCAGAGAATCCACACAGGAGAGAAGCCCTATAAATGCCCTGAGTGTGGGAAAAGCTTCAGTCAGAGGACAGACCTTAATAGCCATCACAGGATCCACACAGGAGAGAAGCCCTATAAATGCCTTGAGTGTGGGAAAGGCTTCAGTCAGAGCTCACACCTTAAATGCCATCAGAGAATTCACACAGGAGAGAAGCCCTATAAATGCTTTGAGTGTGGGAAAAGCTTCAAGTATCCTGCAAGCCTTAATAAACATCAAAGAATCCACAAAGGAGAGAAGTCCTATAAATGCTTTGAGTGTGGGAAAAGCTTCTATCAGAGGTCAGACCTTCATAAACATCAAAGGATCCACACAGGAGAGAAGCCCTATAAATGCTTTGAGTGTGGGAAAAGCTTCAGACAGAGCACAGACTTTAATAGTCATCAAAGAATCCACACAGGAGAGAAGCCGTATAAATGCCCTGAGTGTGGGAAAAGATTCAGTCAGAGCTCGCACCTTAATAGACATCAGAAAGCCCACACAGGAAAGAAGTCCAATAAATGCCTTGAGTGTGGGAAAAGCTACATGCACTACTCAAGCCTTTACAAACATCAGAGAATCCACACAGGAGAGAAGCCCTATAAATGCCACGAGTGTGGGAAAAGCTTCAGTCAGAGCACAGTCCTTAATAGTCATCAGAGAATCCACACAGGAGAAAAGCCCTATAAATGCCTTGAGTGTGGGAAAAGCTTCAGTCGCAGCTCACATTATAATCGTCATCAGAGAATCCACATCAGAGAGAAGTCCCATGAAAGCCGTGAAAATGGCAAATCCTTCCAATTGCATTTATCTCTTATTGCACAACAGGGACAGTCTGTTGATGAGCAATCCACATGACTACCGTCTAGGGACCCAGTATTACGGATAGTGCCAGGGAGCTTTGTTTCTCTAAGGAAATCTAAATGTTGTTGTTATATTTTTGATGAAGGTGATTGCTGGAGGAGTGGAAAAGGTAGGACTTTTCTATCTGGGGCTGCCGTACCCCCCACCTCTGGCTTATAAGGAGGCAGGCACCAAAGTGTATTTCCCATTTGGAATCCACTTGGCAGCTGGATGTCTGGGGTCTGTCCTGCCTATTTTATTCTTGTTTTGTCAGTAGGTAGGACAGTGCCATGGCGAGGAGGGGTATGGAAGGTTGGAGTGTTGTGCTATGACTCCCAGGTGAGGGGGGTACAGGCAGCAATGTAGGGGGAGAAGAGTTGTGCTACGACTTCCCGGTGAGAGGTGGAGGTACAGGTGAGGAGAACTGGGAGTGCAGGTCGTTCCATGACTCTGGTAAAAGCAGGTGATAGTCATTTGTGGGGGAGCGAAGAATAGTTGTGCCGTGACCCCCTGGTGAGAGGCGGGATATGGGCATGGGGAATAGGGAGTGGCGGAGCTTGTGCCACAGCCCCCCTGATGAGGTGGGACAAGGGTATGGGAGAAGTGTGTTTTCCTTCCTATCTCCCTGGCCATTGTTTCTTTGGGGATGTCAGGCTCAGGGTGTGCCCACTGGTTCTTGTGGAGCCTGGGGATTTATTTATTTATTTATACAACTTATTTATACAAAATTTTTATCCCGACACCCCCCCGGCCCCCAGGGCAGTGAACAGCAAATATAAAAACAATGGAGGCTCTGCCTTCAGTGGGGCGGAGTTGGGGCGACTGCAGGACCAATTTGGGGCGTGTTGGTCATGGGGAGATACAGCAGGGGGAGGAAGTGTCATAATGGGTACAGGGGTAGATGCTTGATATCTGTTGCCATATTCCCTCCCCCCCACACACAATATTTGGGGGGTTGAGGTCAATGGAGCTTCTGATTCATCACTGATGCAGCTTAATGAGAGGTCAGTGGTTAATAAGACAACTACCATCCATGATCTCATTCAGGATGAAGCCACTGATCTCGTATGCGTTACTGAAACCTGGCTGGATGAGGCTCCTGGGCCTGTGTTGGCCCAGATGGTGCAGTCTGGGCACTCGGCTGCAGTATCAGCCTAGGATTAGATGTCGGGGGTGAGCGTGTGGCGTGCCAGTGGTCTGTAAAGACAACCTGGTCTATCAAAAGTATCGGGTGTCTGACTTGTCCAACATGGAGTGTGTCTGACCTGTGTTCAAGACCTGGGATAGATTGGGAATTCTGCTGGTGTTACTGATCACCCCATTGCACAGCAGACTCCCCGACTGCTCTAGCCGAGCTGGTCTCAGAGGTGGTGTTGAGATCACCCAGACTTATTGTCTTGGGTGATTTAAACGTATATCCCGAGGCCAGCCCTTAAGGGGCAATGCAGGATTTTATGGCCACCATGACAACCATCGGCCTATCCCTGATAATATCTGGCCCAACAGATGAGACCAAACATATGATGGACGTAATGTTTTGCACCAGCCTAGAAACGGGTTCTGCTTATTGGGGGTGTAGTTATGACACTGTTGTCATGACTGGACCATTAGCTTCTGACTGCCCAGATCCCTACCCTCCTCTGTTAGGCTGGTGTGCCCTCGGAGATTAATTTCTCCAATAGGATTGCAGAACTCTTTGGGGGATTTACCCACTGACCTTGACAGCCTCTCTGTCAACGACCTGGTAGATCTTGTGGTTCGGTATGTTAACTCAGGTCATTGACACGATGGCACTGAGGTGTCATGCCCCCCGCAGCAGCATGTCTCTCCTTGGTGTAAGGAAGTAACTGGTTTCCATTACTACTCTTAACCTTTTGGCCAGTATTGATTAGAGTGTTTTGATATCAGCATTAAAGAGATTGATCTATAATTGCTGCATGACTGTCCAACCCTACCAGTTTTGAGCAACAGGGTGATTAGAACTTCCCTCATAGTTGGAGACGAGATTCCCTTTTGAAGGGCTTCCGGATATGTATCCAACAACTTGGGAGCCAGAAGTTCTTTATAACTTAAGTAGAATTCTACAGGCAGGCCATCTGTACCTGGAGCTTTACCATGACGGATGTTCTTAATTTCCTCATTTTCTGAATTTGTAAGGGAGCAGTTAGCAATGCCTGTTTCTCTTCTGAAATTTGTGGGAGATTAAGATTAACTACAAAGCTCTCTAGTTCACATTGACTAGGCGGTGATTCATTGCTATACAGGGTTTGATTAAAAAATTGAGAAATTGGTCATTAATCTTTCTGCTTAGCAGTAACTTTGTCCTAGATTGGATTTCAGAGATACTATATGGGACTTCTGAGATCCTGCTTTTAGTCTATATGCCAGGAGTTTTCCAGTCCTCTCCCCTGATTTCCAGTACGCTTGTTTAAGCCTAAAACATGCAAGTCCTGCTTAGGCAACTATTTCATATTGAAGATGGGTTCGTTTTTGGAGATTTTTCTTGGGAAGGGTTTATCTGAAAATTTCATATCCTGAGCTTTGTGTTCTGTAAGTTCCAGAAAATGGACTTGCCTAGCTTTCTTTCTGCCTAGAGAACCTGAGATGATCCTGCCTCCAATAAAAGCTTTAAAGGTATCCCATAGAGTGGATTCAGATATTGTTGATGTGTTTGCCTAAAAAAATTAATTGATTTCTTCCAAACCATAATTTTGAAACTGTTCTTCTTTTAAAAGGGACCCATTTAGTCTCCACCTCTTGAAAAACTGACTTGTGTTATAGTGGATGGGGGAGAAAAAAGTAAAATCCTTCCTTGTGGGATTCTGCAGCCTCCATATAGTCTTCCGCCCTAGTTCTATCCTAGTCTCTTATGATGGTTCTGGCAAATGTGTATGTTGAGGGCCACGTGACTTATCTAAAAGGGAGAGGGAAGTGGGGTGGCAAAAGGGTCACAACAGTACTGGGGGACCTAACATGCACACAAAAAAGTAAAAAAAGATGTGGCACTAAAGAGGGGCAGCTGAATCAGGCAGAACTCAGAGTCCAAATGGTCCTTAGGGTTCAAAACATTGTACATATCCATCCGTGTATCTCATTACAACCTGTTAATGATAAAGGGTATAATAAAATGGGGTTTGAAAAATCTATAATTGAGTCAATGATAGGGTAAAGCTAAATATAATGAATAGTTATATCAGATATATGGGTCTTAATTCAGTATCGGACACTATACTTGGCAAAAGGTAGGTTAACAGGTAGTGAATGTATGACACTTAATTCCCCAATCTTATGGAAAAAATAGGAGTAAAAGTGAAATCGGCATAGCTTCTGTAATTTACATCCCACTTTCTAGGCATGGATTACGACGAGATGGAAAATATCCAGGTAATCTGTCTTGATTGTGGTGAAGAGAATGGTGGGAGGAGATGGAAAAGAGATGCAGTTTAACAGGTAAACCCAAGGAAATGTGGGTTAGTTATAGGTATAAAATTAAACAAGTGAACTATCCCATTTTCTGGCCCGGAACAAAATGGCAAACCCCATCACAAGCCCAGTAAGTAAGGTCATAATATCATCTGGCACTATTAGGAATGCATGGGGTGTAGTGAACCATAAGGTAACTAAGGTAAGACCTCCACCTTACCTCCCCTCTGACCAACCGCCTCATACACCCCTCACTTCCTTCAGCCCCTCCTCTTGAAGGATGGAGTCGTTTTGAATCTCGTGAGGACCCAATTCAGGGTACAGGTGGCAGCTGCATATTCTACATATGCCGAGAATCATTCCGAGCTATTCTAGGACCAGAAGATAGAAAATGTGTCCTATCTGTTGAGAAGCAGCAGGAATGCTGGTTAAGTTTGGTGAAGAGGACAGTAACCAATCTCCTCTAAATGAGTTCAGAAGGGCTGGTGGAGTGGGCACATGGAGAAGAGGGACATCCGGGAGAGACTCGCAATCCTGAGTTCAAGGTATTTATTTATTTTATTTTTTTATAAAATCATTTACTACCCCTCCTGCTCCAAGCAGCCCGGGGCAGCTTACAACGTTAAAAGAATAACATTCTAGGGTATCCTAGAAGCCTGCCCAAACAGCAATAGTGTTCTTCACTTCCTGAAGGGAGGTGAATGCCAGCTCTCACACCATTTTTGATCTGAAAACTAGCAGGGTATTTGATATAGTACTGCAAGTCTTTTTTTTTCCTGGCTAGCTGTTGAACCTGGTTGAATGCTACCCTTTTTACAACCACCTCATAGGCCTACTCTTGGAAGATCATTACTCTAGCAGTTTGGTTTTCCCATTACAATGTTTGCTTCTCTCTAGATTTTTGTAGTATCAGCTCCTTTGTAGTGAATCTCAAGAACTTCACTATCAGGGCTCTAGGACAGTGACGTGCGGTAGGCCTGGGAGTAAGGGCCTCATGAGCTTTTTCTGTCTCATAAGAGAAATCATCAGATAAGCCCAGCAACTGTGATGGGAGTTTGGGTATAAATTCATTCTGTTTGCCTTGTTTGGACCCCTCAGGAATGGCCACAAGTCCGATATTGCATCATCTAGAGTGACCTCCCACATCTGTGAGTTTGGCCGTAAGGGCCTGGAGAGTTCTTTATGGACTTTGATTTGATCTCTCTGGAATGGTTTTCTAGGTCAAGAATTCTTTGTTCTGCCTCCACCATTCTCCCAGACAGGGCACATAAGGTCATTTGAATGTCATTTACAGTAGACTCTAGTGGGGTGGTGGAAGTGGTAGCAGATTTAGTCTTGGCAATATCGGCAGCCATCTCGTGTAACAGAGCTTTAAGCTGTTCTGCTTCAGGCACCATAATGATAAAGTGGGGGAGGAGTCTGGCCTTTGGGATTTTTTTGGTACTCTTGGCTTTGGAAATGAGGATCCAGAGCTGGATGGCATCCTGGGTGTCTTAATCTTCCCGTGCAGCCTTTCCTGAGGTTGAATGGTGGAATTTAAGGGTTGATGTTTGAGGATCTTCTAGGCCTCCATGGAGCTCAAGCTGCCCACATCCACCTCAGTTGCTACATCACCTAGTATCTGTGCCATCAGTATGCTGATGACACCCAACTCTCCTTCAAAGCCCTAGGGGCAGGGACCGTGTCTATTTTATTACTTTGTAAAGTGCCAGGTACACTGCTGGCGCTATATAAATGTTTGTTAATAATAATAATAATTAATAATAAATAATCATCTGACTCCAGGCCCTGCAGTCTCGGTGCTTACCCAGTGCCTGGCTGCTGCTAGGGGCTGGATGAGGATAAGCTGATAGAACCTGAATTCAGACAAGACCAAGGTGATGATGGCTGGTCAGCCTTGTGACCTGGGGGATATAGGCAGGACCCTGATTCTCCCCACAGAATTAAAAAAAAAAAAAAATATCCGTGGAAGCCTGGGAGGCTTGGAGCCCGATTTGGAGCTGCCAGGGCTTGTCGTCGTCCCCCCCCCCCCCCCCCCCCCCCCCCCCCCCCCCCCCCCCCCCCCCCCAACCACACCAANATATGCAGGGAGAAAAACAACCCCCCCCAAAGGCCTGGCGGAACAGTCAGGTCTTACACAAACGTCGAAATGACAGGAGAGTGGGGGCCAACCGAGCCTCCTCCCGGGAGCAAATTTCACAGCACAGCGGCAGCCACCAAAAAAGATCTAACATCGGTGCCCACCCACCTCGCCCGGGGAACCTCCAAAAAGGCTCCCACGGACGATCTCAAGGGTCACACGGGCACATGGGGAGTGAGGCGGTCCCGCAGATAAGCAGGGCCCAGGCCGTGAAGGGCTTTAAAGGTTAAAACCAGCACCTTGAACCTAGCCCGGTGCTTTATAGGCAGCCAGTGCAGAGCCCGGAGCACTGGTGTCATATGCTCCCTGCGACCCGCCCCAGTAAGGAAACGGACCGCGGCATTCTGCACCAACTGCAGCCTCGGGACCAGCTTCTCGGGCAGCCCCACGTAGAGCGCGTTGCAGTAATCCAGTCTCGAGGTGATGAAGGCATGGATGACAGTGGCGAGGTCAGAGTCTGAGAGATACGGCTGAAGCCGCCGGCAGCAGCTTCTTTCAGCGCTCTGAAGCCGCTCCTTCTGGTCACTTTCTGGCCCCTCCCAACAGGGTCTTCCAGAGGATGCAGCTGGATGATGTCATCTGGCCGCGCCACTCTGCGTGGCCCTGTTGGGAGGGGCAAGGAAGCGGCCAGACGGAGTAGCTGAAAAGCTGCTGTGAGGAGCTGCTGCCACTACTACTAGGTGTGTTCGTTTGCCAGACTGGGGGAGGATGGCAAACCCTGACAGGCCCCCCCCAGTGCACCCTGGCTGGGTGGGAGCCCCAAAGGCTTATTCATCCCCCTCCCCCCATGGAATCTCTTGCCCTGCGTCTCTCCAGCCAGACTGGAAATTCTGGGCTGGGAAAAGTGGGGCAAGAGATTCCACAGGGGAGGGGGGAGGGATTCTGCGAGAAATCTGTGAATCGCAGACCCACAGTTAGCTTGGGGTCCTGTATATAGGAACTCCTGTTATTGATGGGGTTCATCCTCCTCTGGTCACTCAAGTTGTTGACCTTGGGGGAGTTCTTGGATTGCCAGGTGGCAGTGGTGGCCAGGAGCGCTTTTCACTAACTTCATCTGGTGAGAAGGCTGCAACATTTTAAATCCAATTCTGATTTGGCCATCCTCATCCATGCCTTCGTAACGTTGAAGTTAGACTACTGCAATGCACTCTGCGTGGGCCTACCCTTGATGAGTGCTTGGAAGCTGTACTTAGTGCAGAATGCAGTGGCCCATTTTCTGTTGGGGATGGGTCACCAGGAACATATTACACTGGTGCTCCAGAGTCCGTACCGGCTGCCAATAGCTTTCTGAGCATAATTCAAGGTGCTGGTTTTGATCATGGTAGCCCCCTCTGAAAGATCAGGGGCTTCCCACAAGTAAAGTGGACCAGGCTATAAAGCCTGCACAAGCAGTAACTATGGACTAAATCTCCTGGGATCCCATCTTTGGAGCCAAAACTTGACATTTGACCCTACAGGAGGGGGAAGTGGAGGAGAGCAACATCTTAGCTGGGAGATGCTAAGGTGATTGAGGCCCCAGATTGAAGGGGGAGAGAAGACCTTGCTGGGTTACTCTGGAGTTTGCAGAGTTGCCAAAGGGAACTCAGGAGGCAGAAAAATTCTTCCCATTATTGCTTTGTCTGCCTGGGGAGGTGGGAATCTGAGCTGGATTGTCTGTCAGTTGGAGGCTTGCAAGAAAGTTTCCTGGTGCCTGCCTTTCCTTTCTCCCAATTGCCTGCTTCATAGTCCGGGACATGGGAAGATCTGATCCAACCGTGGCTTCTGAGAGTCATGGACCTCAGCCACATGTTGCGCGCTCCACTAAAGATTCTTCTAAGTCACCACCGCAAAAACGTTCTACCCCAGACAGTGGGGTTTGGGTTGCTCAACCCTGGGAGGGGGTTGTTTTGGGGTTTCTTTTTCTCATTCAAACCAATGTTTGTTGTTTTTTAATGTTACCTTTGTGGATCTTTTAGAGGTTTCTTTTAGCTGTTGTTCTGGCACTGTGGTATTGGTCTATTTAGTTCCTGGGAGGGTGTAGGGGGTCTCTTTAAAAGAAGGACATATCCCCTCAGGTGGAGGCACCGCAGTAGATCATCGGTTACAGAAGGAGCAAGAGGCTGCCTGGGTTAACTACAGTACCTCATGCCAGGTCGAACCCAGGAAACCCCTGTAACATTGTTCACCACAGCCGGTGCTCCTGCAAGTGGACACTGGGGGGGCGCACCTGAGTAGGGGGGGGGGGTGTCACACCTATAAAGCCCTAAGCGGCTTGGCCCCCAGGCATCTGAAAGATGGCCTCCTTCCTCATGTCTTTGTTGGAAATACATTCCTTTGGTTGCATCCCCCTTAAGCACCTCATCCTGTTTGTTTACTAGAAACAGCAGGAGTAGACAGAGATCAGGGAACCCTTCCCCCATCCTATCTGTCCTACTCCTGCCAGGACCTGATTGGTCAGTCTCCTCCCCCAGGAGGTTTCTCATCTCTTTGTGTCTGAGAGAGCTTCCTTCTTCCCTCCTGAACACACCTAGTCTTAGGACTTAGTATAGATGTAGGCCTTTCCTATCCTACATGTATTTCCTAATAAAGCTACTTAAGCTTAAGTATGCTTCCTGCCTGCTTATTGATGATTAGCTACTCACACTCCTCTGTAAACTCTGCATTGGGCAAATGGATGCAATGATCTCACAGTCCTTGCATTTCCAACAGTCTTGTCATGGTCTCAGATTAGGTGGGGGCACCCTCTTGCAGGTACCATCTGCCCATGAAATGTTTACGGTTAGGGAAGGCAGAGAGGTGGTGTTGGGGGCTGTTCCATTATTATGGAACTCCCTACCCTTGGAGGTTTAAGTCCAAGCTGCCACTGCCTCTTCTTCCAGAAACTATAAGACTTGACTTCTATTTCTACATGCTTCCAGAAACAAGGTAAGACTTTTGTATTTCTACACTGTGGTGTGTAGTGGATAAGATGCTGGACTTGGAAATGGGAAGCCAGGGTTTGAATCCTGCCCTAGCCCTGAAACTCACTGGGTGGCCTTGGGCAAGTCACAACCTCTCAGCCTCAGTTCCCCATCTGTAAAATGGGAATGTGTGTGTGTCTGTCTGTCCCTGTGTTCCCCACACCCATGTCTATCTTGGATGATAAGCCCGCTGGGCAGGGGTCTCTCTCTTATAATAATAATAATTAATAAAGCACCAGGTACACTGTGCTATATAAATACTTAATGTTTGGCCAGGCATTTGGCAAACAGATAGGACTGGGGGGGGTTAAGGAGACTTTTACATGTTTTTATTGAGTTATAAGCTGCATTGTCTCTTTATAGGAAGGATGGCATATAAACAAAAAATCCTACCACACCCTTCTTCCTAAGGACTGAGAACAGGTTACAGAAATTTAGGAAATATCTTACATAAAATTACTGTCGCCCAATTAGAAACACAAACAGTTAAAACCCAACTTAAAAATCACAGCCCCTCCCATCATAGTGCCTCCCCCGCCCCCATACAGGGGGGTCAGGGCATAACCTTCCCCCATTTACACCCATCCCAACCCTCCCAAAGGGATTACAGCATAGCCCCCCCCCCACTGTTTCCACCCTGCCCCCCACTTCCACAGGACATAGCCATCCCTCCTGTGGCAGATATATGAGGGACTGCAAAATTCTGTGTGTCTTAAATCTGTGGTCCTTGCCAGGGTCAGTTGGTGGGTCAGGGAGGAGGCCAGAACCACAGCCCCCAGTTCTGAGCAAGCAGCACAGCACAAGCCCCAGGAGAAGGGGAGGGAAACCCTTGTAGCCCCCAGCTCAGGAAAGAAGTGCAACTTGAGTGCCAGGAGGGGAGGAGGAGAAATTTCCCATTTCTGGGGAATTGCTGAGGTTTTGTTTAGTGGCTTTAAGGCAATTGGGGTTGGGTTAGGTAAATGACCAACCTAAATGTTGCTTTAGCCTATCTGTTTGCCACTACCCATTATTCCTTTTCTCCAGGAGAGGTCCCTCTGTTAGCTTTTATTGAATCATAGCAGCTATCTTAGAGTCTCACTTACTTGTATGGACAGTCGAGGGATTCACAGTAGTTAACACAGATGGGTTGCTAAAATGATGAGCTCTCCCGGCCTAGAGTTTGCCCTGTGCAGTCTCTCTTCTTGCACAAAATAGTCCCCAAACAAAGTAATTAACAGCCTTACCACAGGCTGGGCCCTACAATATTCTCCATGCCCCATTTTCCCCAGGGCAGCAGTGCAAGGCCCCCTCTCCCTGCCGGCAGCCTCAAACCTAACTCCCTTTAGGATCCAGTGTGTGCTGGAGTAGCACCACTTGCCTCATAAGCCACCTGAGGCAGAGCCACAGCATCCACTTGGGTAGGAGACAGAAGCAGGCTCCGTGTGAGTGGGGGAAAGAGGAAGGAGCATTCCCTCCTCCTCCTCCATCACCAGCATCCTCACACAAAGAGCCTTCAGATGGGATGCCTCTGCCGCCTGAGCTTCAAGAGCTCAACGATGCCCTGGAGATTGGCCAGATGGAATGACACGGGATGGGAAGGGATAACCGGGAGGTGAGTACAGAGGGGTGAACCAACAAGGGATTGGGTGGGATGATGAGGAAGGGGCGGGTGGAATAGCAAAGGCTTTAGAGGAAAAGGGGCAGCCTGATGAATTTTCTAGCCTGCAACCACAACCAGGAGGCAACAATAATAGGCCCAGAATGTAGCAACCCCCTGCTTTCTTCAAGTGTTGGGAGAAAGGAGAGGGCAGGGGATGGGTAATGTGTGTAGGGGGTGCATGCGTGGGAAAGGAATTTCTAGGTGTCACTCCTCACAACTTCACTTCTTGTCATTCCACCTCATCTCGGTTAGTCCATTCCCTTCAGTTCCCTGCCTGTTCTTACAGAAGCTCCCTAACGCCGTTGCTGTCATCACCCACTTCTCATAACTTGGTGTCATTCCACCCAGCACCTTGTTATAATCCGACCCACTTTCTAAGGCCTCCTATCTGTCAATCTCCCAGCCAGAATATTTTCATTCTTGATGTCCCTTCCAGCCTTACAATTTCTTACCCTAGTGGCCTATGTCTGGGTCTCATGGTTTCCTGTTATTCCACCCTGCCTTGTCATTCCCCTGTGGCCTTCTTCCTGCTGCTGTAGGCTCTCATCATTTCTCCTGCTCTCTTTGGTCCCTTCTTTGACATTTCACTCCTCCCCACTTACCCTCCATCCCTGTCAGAGATACACCCCACCCCCTCACCCTCCCTGTGTCATTTCCCAGCCCATTAAAGCCTGTTATGTCCAGTATTTCCACTTGGCATCTCTATTGGCTTCATTATTTTCAATGGGTCCTTTCAGTATTTCCCTCCAACAAACAGCTGTTAAGTTATGAGCGATATGCAAAAGAACAACAAACTAACCATTGCTCCTGATAAAACCCCCAAATTATCAGTAATCTGAACTGCAACCAATTCCCACACGGTATTGTTATGCGAGACCACATCACCACAGTGAAATGTGCAAAACAAAGGCAGACTCTCTGCAAGAAGCGCTTAAGTGGCTTCAGCCAGCTGTCCTGAAGGAATTAAGGGGAGCAGCACCCTTTCTCAGGAACAGATTAGGAATGTATGAATAACCAAAGAAAACTTTCATTCAGATGAATCATGATCACTACAAAAATAGGGGTTGAAAAGGGTCAGTGGTAGAGTTTACAGTGCCTGAAAGAGAGACACCATCTTCATTCTTACTGTTCCTTGGTGATGGACATTTTAATAAGTAAATAAAAAACATTAGCTTGTAATAAATCTGTC
>QEPC01010217.1:6388100-6401143 GCA_003113815.1 Sphenodon punctatus
GGGCGAGCCCGCAGGCTCCCAGCCACTCTCCTTGCACTCTAGGTCAGGGGGTAACGGGAATCACGCACACGCAGCTATACTAGGACAGACAGAGGCACACACAGATATCCACAGGGGGGGGGGAGCAGGTTAAGGAAACAACACACAGGAGTCTAGATACAAGCAGGTAAGCACTCGTGCTACTTAGCTCAGGGGGCCAGTCTCTCCAGGGCCTGCAGCTCTGTTCACCGGCACTGTTACTCTGACAGTGCCGGCTCTTGTAGTGTTGGCTCCGCCCCCCGTGCGTGCCTGGAGGCGCGCGGAGCGCCGCAACGGGGGGCGGGGCTCTGCTGCGTCCCGCACGGGACTGGAGCTTTCCCTATTGCCGTCGCCGCCATTGGGACCCCCGGCTGGGGGCGTCAGGAATGAAGGCGGCGGCGGACTGAGGCTGCGGGTAAGGGGGGCGGGTGTCTTGGTCTCCGGGGGGGTGGGGGGCCGCCGCGCCTGGCGGCGGCTGCGGCAGCTGACAATCTTCTAAACATCATAACTCTCATTCTTCATTAAATACCATCAAGAATATAACAAAAAATACCCACCACTTCACCATCTCTGCTAATTAAGAAATTCATTTTCATTCAAATGTCTTAATCAGTTAATTATTTATTACATTATAATTTATTTCATTTGTAGATTTTGAAAGCAAATATATAATTTCTACAGAAAAATTACATCTAGTGATACACCACCGAAAATTGCAGATAGAACTATTTCCATTCTATTGTATGCCGATGATGTTGTCCTGCTTTTGCAAACAGGACAAGATCTTCAGCGAGGTTTAAATCAATTGAATCAATACTGCCTTACTAATAATTTGGGAATTAACCCCCCAAAAGTCTCAGGTAATCAGATTTGGCCATACAAGTGTGAAGTATACATGGAGGGTGGGCGACCATGTTATCTTTCAGGTACCTGATTATGTTTACCTGTGTGTTTCATTTGGTGAATCTAAGACCTGGATGCTACATAAAAACAGGATAATTACAAAAGCTAAAGAATCAGTAGCCGGAATTCTGATAATGTATAGAGCCTCAAAACCTCTTCTTTTTTTTTTTGCATCAACTAAGGTTTTAAGGTGAAGGTGCTCCCTCAGCTTCTGTACAGGGCAGAAATTTGCCTTGCAAGTTATACAAGAGACACTGAAGTGATACAGAACAAATTTCTCTGAGGTGTTCTGGGGGCCCCTGCATCGATCCTGATATCACTTTTGTGGTCAGAAACTGGCTTTTATTCTGTAGAGACATTGGCGAAACAAAGAACAGTAAGGTATTGGTGTAAGATCTGTAAAATGGACCCTTAATGTCTCTGATTTAAATGCTTGTTAGAGCAAATTAAACATCAGGGGCGTAGGTCCTATTGGTGGTGGAGGGAATTTTCTATACTACTTTCTAGAAGTGGCTACTCCCCAAATTATTGCATGACTCTAGGTACTGGCCCTCTTTTGTCTGGTATTAAGCAAAGGCTATTGGATATTTTTGTCCAAGAGGTCATGACAAGAGTAGTAGCAGCAGCAATCAAAATAGTTCCCTGGTGGTACTCAAAAATTTAACTAGATTTAGCTTTGGAACCTTACCTTACTTCCTTACGAGAGTTCCGTCTGCTACTCCTGGCTGTAGGACGGGTGTACAGGAGAGCATTCTTGGTCGCTGCCCCAGTTTTGTGGAACTCCCTTCCCCAAGAGGTTCATCTGAGCCCAGGCCTAAGCATTTTCTGGAGGTGGTGCAAAACATTTTTGCTTAAAAAAGCATTTGGGGAGGACATGGGGACTGGTTGGAAGGCTTTGAGTGAGGTTGAGAGAGGGTTTGGGGGATGGGAGTGGGGTGGGGTTGGAGAGGGTGAGGGAAAATGTTGGTGGGGAGGTTGAGTTTTTTTCTGCTTTTTTATATGTTTGTAAGCCACCCTGAGCCATTTGGGAAGGGAGGGGTAAAAATTGGAAAAATAAATCATTTTTATAGTCCATGTCCCCCCCCAATCCCCTGTCAAATGTAATGGAGGAAATACAGAGGGAGCACTTATGGGGAAAGCCCCATAGATTTGATTTTTTAAAATTTTAAAACAACAACAACATTAAAATGGTGTTAAACAGAATCCACAGTAAATGATATTAAGAACTCTCTGCACAAGGGGCAAACATTTAGGGAGTGGTCGTAGAAACCAGCTTTTAGTGGTGGGAGGTCATCACATACGGTGAAAACAGACATGAAGCTAACCACCCTTTAACCACCCTTGGTGGTCATTTATGCATGTTTCAGGGTTGCATAGGGCACCAATACAGCCCTGCAACATGCATAAATAACCACCAAGGGTGGTTAGCATCATGTCTGTTTTCACCCATAGTAACTGACTACAAAGTGGAATCGCAGCAGCCACATATAAAGCACGGTCTGTCAGCAACTTGCATAGTTCTGTAACTGTTCTTAGGAAAGAAGACACTGCAAAGAGTCGCTAGACCAGATTAGGGTTCCCTAAACATTTTGCCTATCAGCCCGTTGTGAGACTGGGGGTGGGTACAGTTCTCCAGCCACTGACTTGAATGGCTCAGCCCCTCCTGCTCTAACCCACTAAACCACCCACTCCCCTCCCAGAACTAAGGCCAGAATTCAGGAGGAGTCCTGGCTCCCAGTTCCCTTGCTCTAACCCACTCGTTCTCTTCTCAGAGCTGGGATAGAACTCGGGAGCCTTGGCGTCCACCTCCTACTCTAACCCACTAGACCCCACTCCTCTTCCAGAGCTGGGGATAGATCTCAGGAATCCTGATTCCCAGCACCTCCTGCTGTTACCAGCTACACCCCACTCACCTCCCAGAGCTGGGGATGGAACCTTGCATCATTATTAATTATTATTATTATTAACAAACATTTATATAGCGCCAGCAGTGTACCTGGCACTTTACAAAGTAATAAAATAGACACGGTCCCTGCCCCTAGGGCTTACAATCTGAGAGACAGGAGCTGGGGGAGAGACTTAGGAAGGGGAACAGAGGGAGAGACAAGGGGTCTAACATTCATGAAGATGCGAGGTCTCAAGTGCACGTACTTGGCTTGGTTACGATGAGAATGACAGCAGGCAGGTCCATGTTGCAAGGATAAGGGTAAACCGATCGTAGGTATAGGAATAGTGGCTCAGCAGGATAAAGAGTCAGACAGAGCAGAGCGAAAGAGGTGAGTTTTAAGGAGAGATTTGAAGGTATGAAGGGAGGGGGCAAGGCGGATGTGGACAGGGAGGGAGTTCCAGGCATGGGGGGCAGCAAGTGAGAAGGGACGAAGGCGCTTAGGGGAGCAGGGAAGGCGTGGAAGGGTGAGAGAAGGGACAGAGGAGGAGCGAAGTGCACGGGCTGGAGTATGGAGGGCGATAAGTGCAGAGAGGTAGGGGGGAGCAAGGTTGTGAAGAGCTTTATAGGTGAAGACTAGGAGCTTGTGCAGGATTCGTTCAGGAAGGGGAAGCCAGTGAAGCGAAGAGAGGAGGGGCTGCACATGGTCGAAGCGACTGGCGAGGTAGATGACCCTGGCAGCAGAGTTTTGGACAGAGATGAGGGGAGAAAGGTGAGACCGGGGAAGGCCAGTGAGAAGGAGGTTACAGTAATCGAGGCGAGAGATGACCAGAGCATGAACAAGAGTTTTGGCAGACGAGACAGAGAGAAAAGGGCGAATCTTAGCAATGTTATGGAGGGAGAAGCGACAGGATTTAGCAACAGAGTCAATGTCAGACTCTTTGCATCATCCCAAGTAACAGTCTTATATGCTGCTGTGACAAGTCTCAGGATTATTTATAGTTTGCTTCTACACTCCCCACCCTCCTACAATGGGCACAGAACAAAAAGACAATCCCTGACCCCAAATGGATCATGAAGCCTCTATTACCTCATCAGGAGGAGGCGACATGCTTGGGTCTGTTGGAATCCATTCATCTTCTTCTGTTGTTGGAACTTGGATTGGTTATTCCGGCTGAACTGGAGGTTCAGGGCTGTGGACCAACAGGAACCGTTGGCTGTGGCTCTTGATCTGGCATTAGTTGATAAAATAAAATAAATCTGGCTGTTCATGATATAGACTTTGTAGTCATATAAGCCCTTTTCTTTTTCTTAGTGCTTTAATTACTTTCTCTACCTGGTTTACTGGTTTCTCCAGTCTCCCGGGTTCAGTGTGCAGTACCATAGACAGCTCCCCAATGCAGTCTCAACACTGAGCCAGGATGAACTGGCTGGCTGCATCTCTCAGTGAGGGATGAATGTGCCACCTCGGTCAAACCCCCTAGCTTTGCTGGAGGCAGGCAAGTTGTCCACACTGAGGGGCTAGTTAGTACTTCCCCAACCCTGAATATCCATCAATGTTGACAAAGCCAACATAGGTTGAGACTTAGTCTCTGTAATAAACATACAGCTCATGAAGAGCTCTGGATTCACCTGTGGCACTGTGCTTGCCCAGTAGGCTCCTGGCCCTTGTTGCTAGCATGGAGAGTAATAGCTGGGAGGTGATGGGTGATATGGTGGGGTATAACCTGGTGATGGCCACTGTTGATGGACCATTGTGGTGAGCCAGTGTGGTGTACTGGAAAAGGTGCTGGATTTAGGATTGGGAAGCCAGGGTTCAAATTTTGCACTCACCATGAATTCATTGGGTGGCATTGCTAAGTCACAACCTCTCACCCTCCGTTCCTCATCTGTAAAATGGGAATGTGTGTCCGTCCCTGTCCCACGGGGCAGGGACCTGTCTTTGAAAAGCTGTGATTGTAAAGTGCTGTGCACAGTTGGTAGCGCTATAGAAATAAGTAGTAGTAGTCCATGTTACAACCCCTTTTTGGGGGGGTTGGTATGGGGGATATATTCGGACACTAAGGGGATAAACTGGCCTGCAGGTCATCATCCTGCGGGGAATGTCTTGTGGTGAAAGTGTAGTTGCCGTGCTGGTCCCAAATGAGAGATGGAGACAAAAGTTGTTTGAATGATATATATTTTATTGGGCCAACTGTTGTTGGTAGAAATGGGCAAGCTTTCAGACCTCACAGGGCACTCCCTCAGACAGGTAGGAGTCAGAACTCAGACATGTTGCTCATTTCTACCAATTGATCCAATAAAAGAGATAATTCGAACTGCTTTGTCTTCTATCCCTTCACAACCTGGCTCCCCCTTACCTCTCAGCCCTAATCTCCATATACACGGTCCTGCACACACTCTCCGCTCCTCCTCTGTCCCCTCCCTCGCCCTCCCCTGCTCCTCTAACCGCCTTCGTCCCTTCTCCCTTGCTGCCCCCCATGCCTGGAACTCCCTCCCTGCCCACATCCGCCTTGCCCCCACCCTCCGCACCTTCAAATCCCTCCTCAAAACCCACCTCTTTTTCGCTGCCTTTCCCGACACCTGTTAGAACTGTCATCCCAATTTTTACTGTCTGCCCTCCCCGCAGACTCCTGCCTAACCACAACCAAGTCAAGCGCGTGCACCTGAGACTTCGCATCCACTTGATTGTTATTTATCCCTTGTCTCCCCCCCACACCTCCATGTCTATTAGATTGAAAGCTGTAGGCAGGGACCGCATCTATCTTATTGTTCTGTAAAACGCCAGGTAGGCAGCTGGCGTCATACAAATGCTTATAATAAAATAATAAATAATAATAATATTATACTATAGATGGGGGGTGGCAATGAATGTTCGGAATAATCTCTGAACAGGACAGAATAATCTCGCTCAGGTGTGATCTCTTTCTCTTACCTGTCTGTCTTCCCAGGACACTGACCCTGCTGCGTATGCCCGTTCGATCTCTTTGTTTCTGTCCTCATTGTCCCAGGCACTTTCCAGGACAATCTCACACACACAGCCCCCCGCAAGGGAGATCAATTTTTTTCTCCCTTTGGGTGTTTTCAGACATGACGCTAACCCCAGTTTAACCACACTTGAACATTTCTTATACATGTTGCAGGGTTGTATTGGTGCCCTATGCAGCCCTGCAACATGCCTAAGAAATGTTCAAGTGTGGTTAAACCAGGGTTAGCGTCATGTCTGCAAACACCCTGTTTGAGACAGGGGTAGGAGGAGACTGAGGGGAGGGAATCTTCTCGTGTAACAGCAACTCCCTGATTCCTTCCCTAAGAAACCAACCACGCTGAGCCTGGACCAAGTTTAGTTGCCATGAAAGCTAGGGAAGCACCAGCCTCCCCCTCAGAGGTGCAGTGGAAGGGCCTGAGGGGATAACAGGCGAGTTGCTCCCTTGGGGGGGGGGGCGAGACGCTCGTGGCAGAGGCTTTGAAAGTTCAATGACGGCGAGGTCCGGAAGTATCGAGAGAAGGGCCGCGAGACTCAGGTGTGTGAGACGGTGCCACTAGTAGGAGAAAGGGCAAAAGGCTTCAGTTGCTGCTACTGAGCATGCTCAAACCAACTGCGCATGCTCAGTACTAGCAAGGTAGGGAAATGGCCCGAGAAAAGGGTTCTTACGTTACACCCGTTGCGGGGCGGTGAGAAGGACGAGGGGGTAGGATCCGCGAGGGAAGGACGGCGAGAAGTAGGGGAGGCTCCAGAAACGCTTTGGGAAGCTGGGGCTCCCAAGGCAAAAATAGGGGAAGCGGGCGGGGCATCGTGAGATTGGGGCAGCCAGTGACGGAGGCAGAGGAAAGCTGGGTGTGTGTGTCCGGGGATGGGGCAAGGAGGGGAAAGGCTGGGGCTGGCAGCTTGGGGTAGGGGGTGGGAGGAGGTGGCTGGGGCAGAGGGAACTTGGGGGGCTTCGGGGCAGGGAACGGAGGGGGCTGGGGCCTGGAGCAGAGCCCAGAGGGGAATGGGGAGGCTGGGACAGGGTGGGATTAGGGGACTCTCAGGCTCCTTTGTATTGTAGTAATGTTTAAAATTAATTTGGAGGACCTTATTGGTGCTTTGACGGTATCCAGATAGAAAATTATTGTAGTATTGGAAGCTTCTCTGTTCTTAAGGGACATCTGTGTTCCCATTTTCCTCTGCTGTTACCAAGCTGACTTGCACTGTATTTATTACATTTTGGGCAGATTTAGGATGATTCAAATGAGAAAGATAAAACAACTCCCCACAATTTCACACAGGGCGCAGACTTTCCTGGAGCTATACCAGCGGCAGAGTGCCCTTGCGTGTCAGCAGGTGTGCAGAGCAGCAGGAACAGGTAAGAGCAGGGGACCCCTGCGGAAGTGACAGTGGGGAGCTGTTTGTAGGGGCTAAGGCTGTGACAGGCAGCGCTGCATCTGTGAAGCCAGGCTAGTAGCATTTTCCAGCCCCTCTTTCCTCATAAATGGCTGGGATTCTGGCAGCCCCCAAGTGCAAGAGCTTGCGGCTGCAAGTTGCACTACCTGTATGCCTGCCAGGCCAGAAACACTTTCTCTGTTCCTCTGAGCACAGCTCATGGCTCTGGCTGGGCAGAGCTGCTGATCTGTGTGCGGTAGGATTTAGTACCGCTTCTAGATACGTATATGTTTTCAGTGCTGTTGGCTTCCCTGAGGCGGGCAGCTAGGCATGAGCTATGAACACAGTGGGTGGCCTTGGGAGATTTACTGTGTCTCAGCCTCAGTTTCCCATCTATAAAATGGGAATTATAATGAGCTACCTCACTGGGTTTTTGTGAGGCTAAACTGGATGCTTATTGCCTTGGGGATAAGGTATTGGAGTTGGACCTGGGTAGGGAAGTTCTTGGGTTATTCCACAAAGAAAGGTAGGGAAACTTGGTGGATTGTATGTAGTGTGGGGGACCTGGAGCTTTTTGGAAAAGGAGGTTCAGCTCACCCATCACACCCAGACCTTGTGTTTTAAATAAAATGGTGTTGCCTTTTTAACCCATATGTGTCCTCTGCTTCCTTCCATCCAAAAGGATGAAAGATGCTTAAACATTATTTCGCTCGCACATTGTACTGATGTGTTAAAAATGCACTTGTATGACACTTCTGACTTTGTAAAGAACTGCACTGCTCGTTTGGGAGATGGTGGGACTATAGGGGCCCTGCATTTTTACTTGCAGTGGGCCCCACAAATTCTAAGACTGGCCCTGTGGCCCAGAGCCCCTTCCCGTTCCGTCCCTGCCCACTCTGGGAACTTCCTTCTTCACTGGACCCTTTGCAAGTGGCCTGAGCCCCAGTAGGAAACTTGTAGAGTGGGTGGGCGCAGAACGTGGCTCCTGGTTCCCTCTGACCCGCTCTGAATGCTTCCTAGCAGCGCTCAGGCCACTTGTGAAGGTTCCCTCTAGAGTTAGGGTCCAGCAGGTCTGAACTGAGCCCCCTCTCCCTCTGGTAACTACACTCCTGGGGAAAGTGGCAGCCCTACCTTTTGAGGTGACTGTTCCACGAACCTTCCAATCCTGGGGTGAAATGTGAGGTTCTGGATAAAATGCATGTTAGGGGCAGGATTTTCTGTTTCTGCTCCTGAATGAGGTTTGAGTCTCCCAACACTGGCAATTCTCTAACCTGTAGTTTAAGGCCCTAGTTCTTTCTACAGGTTGTTCAGGAGCCATGGAGCAGATGCTCAAAGAAAATCAAGGGTGTTTGAACGACTGCAGGGGGGGAAAGGGTTGCTCTGAGCTTGCCTGGAGAAACCAGTTTGGCTTTTTCAGGCTGGAGAACTGAATCAATTTTTGCCATTGATGGCTTGTATGTCACTCTCTCTCTGTCGTGGGCTTAGTTAGAGCTTTGCTAGGAACTAAATCCTCCATCCCCCGCACCTTTCCCTAACCAGCAAGCACCAGAGTGTGCGTCTCAGCATGTTTCTGCTTTCCGAGGTCACAGAACTGTATTTCCCTTTGCATTAGTGTCAAGTACAATTTTAAGTAGCCGTACTTGACACAACCGTAGCCCTGAGCGGAAAGCACTGCTGGCAGAAGGAAATTCTGAGCAAGGCTTGTTGTTTCAGATGGCGGTGACGTTTGGGGATGTGGCCGTGTATTTCACCAGGGAGCAGGGGGCCCTGCTGAACCCAGAGCAAAGAGCCCTTTACAGCAACGTCATGCAGGAGAATTATGAGAATGTGGCCTCGCTGGGTAAGGATCCCCCTCCCCACTCCAGCCCCTTATGGGAGTGTTGTAAACCTAGAGAGAAGGTGGTTGCCGTGTTGGTCCCAAACATGGAAGATGGAGACAAAGCAGTTCAAGTGATCTCTCTTACTGGAACAACTGTAGTTGGGAGATAATGCACGCTTTGGTCCACACAGAGCCCCTCTTCACGCAGGTAAAGAGTCAGAACAATAGACTAGTCTCTCTTGGTTGGGAGGTTGTGGCAGGCGTTGGAGGCAGTAAGGACTGCCTGGGCTTGCTCCCCTCTGTCCAGCCCGGGGAAGGTGCGTGGGCTGCAGCACTTATTCTATGACAACCGCGACCCCAGCTCTGCTATGACTCCCTGGCAGGCTGGTTGCTTTTACTCCCTTCCCCCAGGAGCAAGTAGCTGCAGCTTTTGTGATTCCAGCCCTTCCCACTGCCAGGGCTCTGCCCCCAGCCCTTCCTCCCTCTGCCCCCATTCAAGCCCTTTATCTCCGGGTGCAGCCACCTCCCCTGCTGTCTGGGACTCCTGGGCAGGCAGAAGGGAGAGCAGCAAACATGCTGAGGTGTGAAGGCAGAGGGAAGGACGTACTTTGTCCCAAGTATAGGATGAACACTCAGCAGGCCCATCTCTCTCTCTCTTCCTTGGGCAGGATTTCCCATCCAGAAACCAGAGCTGATCTATCAGATGGAGCAAGGGGAAGAGCCGTGGGTCTTGGATCTGCAGGACTCTGATGAAATGGAGATCCTGGGAGACACTGGACCAGGTGAAGAACCAGGTGAATGGCTGGGAGTGAAGCCCAGAGCTGGGACCCAAATGAGAATTTGTGACCTCCCGCCACTGCTGAGTTTAGCTTGTCTAACCCACTTAATTCCACTGAGCCGGGCCGCAAGCAGACTGCAATTTGATTTTTCTTGCATCCAGGAAACTCAAATTCTGTGAGCAGAGAATTCAGGCTTGGCAAGGAGCATAAATTATGCAAAATGGCCAAATATTTATTTTATTTATTTTTTATCCTGCCCTTCCCTAAGGCTCAGGGCAGCGAACATCTCAGATTGTAAGCCCTAGGGCAGGGACCGTGTCTATTCAATTACTTTGTAAAGCGCCAGGTACGCTGCTGGCGCTATATAAATGCTTGCTAACAATAATAAAAACATTAAAAATCATAAAACCGAATCCAAAACCATCCCACAGCCCTCCACAAAACTAACCGACACCAACTCCCCGTGTCCTACCCCAACCCACCTAGCAAACCCCCTATCCCTGCTCGCCAAATGCCTTTACGAAGAGGAAGGTCTTACACTGTCTCCAGAAGATGCTCAGGATCCACCAAACCTCTGGGGGAAGGGAGTTCCATAGCATCGGGGCAGTAACCGAGAATGCCCCCCTGAGAGCCCTTGCCGTACTAGCAAGACTGACGGCACCCACAGGGAGGCGCTCCCAGCCGATCACGGGGCCACAGTGGGACACGGAAGGACAGGCAGTCTCTCCGATAGGTGGGGCCCAGACAGTTTAGAATTTTAAATGTCAAAACCAGCACCTTGAATTGTGCCCAGATAGCTATAGGCAGCCAGTGCAGACTCGAGCACTGGTATAAAGTGCTCACAGCAACCCACCCCCGACAGGAGGTCAGCTGCCGTGTTCAGCTTCCGAACAGTCGAGGGCAGCCCCCATGTAGAGCGCAGTGCAGTAACATAGCCTCAAGGTGATGAAAGCATGGATGACAGTGGCCAGATCCAAATCAGAAAGAAAAGGCTGCAGCCTCCTCACCAGATGGAGTTGGTGAAAAGCGCTCCCGGCCACCGCCGCCACCTGAGAATTCAGGCGCAGCAGGGGGGCCAGAAGGACTCCCAGGCTGTGAACCTGATTGACCACAGGGGGCTGGACCCCATCAATAAGAGGAGTCCCAATCCCCTCCAGGCCACAAGACCGGCCAACCGTTATCACTTCGGTCTTGTCTGGATTCAGCTTTAATCAGCTCACCCTCATCCAGTCCCCAACAGCAGTCAGTCAGCAGGTAAGCACCAAGACTGCCAGGCCTGGGTCAGATGAAGTTCGGTGTAAGTAAGTAAGTTTATTAGCTCTGGCTTTCGCCATGGCCAAAGAATAGTTCACAAAAGTAATTTACAAAAACAGAATGCAAAGTATAAATAAAACAGGATCATTTCAATAATAAAACTACGCCATCTCCTATTTGGAGAATTATGTACTTAAGGTGATACAGAATATATTATCAAAAGATAAGATTAATAGAATAACTATTTTATACTGGTATCCGGGTACCCTTCCCTTAATTCCAAACTTTCTCCTCTCTTTTTCCATTAGATAAGCAACAAAAGCCATCACCTGCGTGGTTTTATAATCCCTGTTAGAGAGCAGCTTTGTAATTTTCCTCTCTATCGGAAGGTCATTTCGAATGTTAATCTTTCTGAATAAGATATTACACAACCTTGCATATTGCGGGCAACAAAATAAGTAGTGTAGAAGATCTTCGATTCCCACACTACAACAAGAGCAAATCCTTTCCTGATAAGAGATTCCTCTATACCCAGGGACCCGAGTTGACTGCGTTGCTGCAATTTTTGCAAAATCAGCCAATCCTGACCATGACCCGAGGGTAAATAGGCCCCTGGGAGATGAATTGTGGGTGGGTGGGGTCTGAAGGCCCTATGTTTGCATGAGGGAGGTGCTGAAATTCCAGAGGATTTGAGTTGTTTGATTAGCATCAAAAGCCTCTCATCGATATTCAGCATCTCCAATTTTTTCCACAACCGATCTCTATTAATAAGGTCAAATGCTGAGGAGAAATCAATAAAAGCAACGAACAGCTTCATGCCTTGCATCTATATTTCTCCACCAAATGCACCAAAGTATAACAATGGCCTAAGGTGTTTTTATTTGGGGTGAAACCCGCTTGCTCATCCTCTAGAAGACCGTTTACCCCCACCCAATTTTGCATTCTGTCTAGTAGTAACTTAGAATAAATTTTAGATATTATAGGGAGTAGACTAATGGGACGATAATTCTTAGGGTCATTTTTATCCCCTTTCTTATAAATTGGAATGACTACCGCCACTTTCCAATAGTCAGGGATCATGCCCGAATCATTTACCAGGGTAAAGAGGTTGGATAAAGCTCCCAGCCACCACTCTGGCATTGACTTAAAGACTTCAGCAGGAATAAAATCTTCCCCTTTTTCTGATTATTGTCTCCATTATCTCATCTTCCTTCACTGGTTCCCACAAAGGAAGTACTACATCTGTCCTTGGCTCCCCCAAATTGCTACACAGGACACTAGAGTTAAAAATCTCAAGAAAATGTATTTCTCAAACTGATCTATTTATTTTGGGCTCAACATAAAGGTTATCACCTCTCATGGAACTCCTTTCCATTATTTTGTCTTAACGCTTCTAACAAAACATCCCACTTTTGTTTTTGATAGTGGGTTTTCTTGGAGAGTAATAACTTCTTATATAACCGGTATCTTGGTTTATATTGAGAGACTGAAATACCACTATTTTCTTGTTTAAGAAGGCGTGCCTGTTTCTGTAGCGCTGATCTGGCCCTATAACAATCCTTATCCCACCACCTGTATAGAATATTCTTTTTTCTTATTGTTGTATTAACCTTGGTAAGGATCGGTTTCAGGAGGGAAAATATCTCCTCAACTGCTGTTATGGCTTCTTCCGGGTCAACAGTACCTAAGATCAAATTTTTCAGACACATCGCTCTTTCCGAGGACAATTCCCCTAGTACTCCAGCGTCAACTTTATGCGACCAGTGAATCCTAGGGCCTACTTGTTCTACATCCCCATCGTAGGAGAAAACTTCTTCTACTAGAACCCTATCTAAACCTTCTAAATCCAAGATTATGGGGAAGTGATCACTTTCCGTACTGTTACCTACTCTGAATGATCCCATTCCTTCCCGCCTCCTCACCTCCATTACTCCCACTGTCGCCCCTTCCTTCCTGCACATCATCAACCTCTCCCTCTCTACTGGCTCTTTCCCTTCTGCCTTCAAACATGCCACAGTCTCT
>QEPC01010217.1:6417182-6451074 GCA_003113815.1 Sphenodon punctatus
CCCCCGAGAGTTCTGGAAATCAATTGGATCCATTAGTCTCTGAGGGAAGACCATCCTAATAGGTCCACCACCCCAACGAGGGCGTAGAAGGGCAGGGATCTGTGGCTTCAGAAGGCAATGATCTGACCATGACAAAGGTGTCCTAACCACAGCCCTAATGTGCTGCACATTATGCAAAATTTCAATGTAAATGTATTTTCCAGCATGCCATTCTGTAAGTTTTGAACCTCCTTGAGCTTTATAAAATACCACACGGACCTGTCTGCTGGGAGCTCTTCTTTGGGAAAGGGGTTGCTTCTATTTAGCAGCTATGATACTTCTTGGTCATTTAAACATTGTACACCAGTTGCTGACCGTGCCACCACCCTATTTGCTGCCTCAGTGCCAAGGACTTTAGCAGAGCTTGTGTTCATGCTCCCATAGAGAGGAACCTGCCTCAGGGAACCCAGCAGAGGCTGGAGCAGCCCAGTCACATCCTCACTATTGGCACAGGCTTGTTTTCCCCATTCTGAATCCTACAGGAGCTGCACTGCGCTGCCCAGGCGATGCCTGGCTCTTATCTGTCAGGTTCCCTGTCTCTCCCACCATTGGGAGAGGCTGAGTCCAGTGATTGTGCTTTGCATCCAGGCTGCCTCAAATCCCTTCCCTTTCCTCCTCTCCTCTGTGTTCCTTTCTCCTGAGCAGGGTTTCTAGTTCACAAACTGAACCAACCTGAACTTCCTGTTGGAGCAAGGGAAAGAGCCGGGGGGGGGGGGAGTCTATGAATCCATGTAATTAATCACATTATCCAGCTCAGATACTTGGGGGGAATATCTGGGACTACCCGGAAAGATCTCATGAAATGGCCCAATCTTGTTTTATCTCCTCCAGGCCAGAATTGCAGCCAGTAGTTGTTGCAGCCAATGTCTCTCTTGGCTTCTCTCCCATTCTAGCAGGCGCCTGGCAGCAGCTCCATTCTCTGAGGGTTTGCATGGCATGTTGGGGGTTGGGGGGCAGAATGGGTTCCCTCTCCCCTGCACAGAAAGTGACTGATGTCTGGATTCTTTCTCTGTCCTCGCAGGTGATAGGACGACAAGTGACAATGAGGAGGATACTGCTCTACAGGGAGACCTTGAGCCAGCAGAACCACATGGAAAAGGACCAGGAATCCTGGGTAATATTTCCATGAAGCCTGAGGCTTGTGAAAAAACAGCATTTGTTCCACATCAGAGAAGGTCCAAGGGAGGAAACCCTAGAAAATTTCCCAAGTGTGAAAAAAGCTTTAGTAACCGTTCAGCCTTGGCTGCTGTCTGCAGATGAGGAAATCTGCTATGGCTACTTCGAGGGAAAGCTGGAGGGAGGGCCATATTTGCCAATTTCGCCAGCCTGATCTTCAAGGTTGGAGCAGAAAGTCCTGTGCTGGTTGCTGTTTCTCTTGCTTTCCCAACCCCAGGCAGAGAAGGTGAAATCCCAGTCAGTTCTTTCTCCCTGCTGCAGCTTCAGGTGTCAAGTCCCTTTGACTCCTGCCTTTTCGGAGGGAGAGGAGAGAAGGATCTTGTGGTCTTTCCTTGGAAACTGGGAGTTAACCCAGACCAGGCTCCTCACCCTCTAGTACCAGCCTGGGATCGGCTCCCCTCACATTCGCAGAGCTGTCTGCAAGAGACAGGATGGGTGCATGTCCCTATGGGTTGTAGTGCCCTTTCCTTCCACCAGAGAGGCTTGGGTGCTGGGAGGAATGATAGTTTTTGATAGGGTGGGATGAAATAGAAGGGCAGTGTTAAGGATGTAAGACCCCTCTAAGATGAGGATGGAATTCCCCAAAATTATAGGGACTTCCCCATTCCCCTTTCAGATATTTTCTCTTGCTTGGCACCGGCAGTGACTCCTGCCTGGGTTGTCTGTGTCTCAGCAGGAGGTGGGAAATTGAGGGAGAACGTGGAGAAGAATTCCCACCAGGAGAGCCAGGAGGAAATGGAACTGCATGGCATGTTCCCAGAAAGATCTCAAGGGAATATGTCTACACTGACAGAATTTGGTGAGAGTGACAGCAATGCAAAGAGACAACAGGGGAAGCCCCCAGGGAAAGAAGAGAGTGAATCCACTCCATGTGGGGAAAGTGTCCAGGACATGAGCAAAAATGCAGTAGACCTGGGGAAGAAAGGGCACCAATGCGGCAAAAGTGGGGAAAGCTGCTTCAGCAAAGCAGAACATGCTGAATACCAGAGAATCCACACAGGAGAGAAGCCCCATAAATGTCACACGTGTGGGAAATGTTTTGGCTCACGCTACACCCTTAATACCCATCAGAGGATCCATGTAGAAGAGAAGCCCTATGAATGCCTAATGTGTGAGAAAAGGTTCCGTCAGAGCTCACAGCTTAATCGCCATCAAAGGATTCACACAGGAGAGAAGCCCTATAAATGCCTTGAGTGTGGGAAGAGCTTCATTGAGAGCTCAGCCCTTAATAGCCATCAAAGGATCCACACAGGAGAGAAGCCCTATAATTGCTTAGAGTGTGGGAAAAGCTTCATTGAGAGTTCAGCCCTTAATCGCCATCAAAGGATCCACACGGGAGAGAGGCCCTATAAATGCCTTGAGTGTGGAAAAAGCTTCTGTCGGAGCTCACACCTTAATAGTCATCAAAAGATCCATGCAGGAGAGAGACCTTATAAATGCCTTGAGTGTGGGAAAAGCTTCAGTCGAAGCTCACACCTTAATAGTCATCAAAGGATCCACACAGGAGAGGAGCTCTCTAAATGCCTTGAGGGGGGGGAAAGCTTCAGCTCGAGCTCAGCCCTCTATAGCCATCAAAGGTTCCACAGAGGAGAGAATCCCTATAAATGCTTCGAGTGTGGGAAAAGCTTTAATGAGAGCTCACGACTTAATCGACATCAAAGGATTCACACAGGAGAGAAGCCCTATAATTGCCTCGAGTGTGGGAAAAACTTTAGTGAGAGCTCACACCTTAATCGCCATCAAAGAATCCACACAGGAGAGAAGCCCTATCATTGCCTTGTGTGTGGGAAAAGCTTCAGTCGGAGCTCACACCTTAAAGGCCATCAAAGGATCCACACAGGACAGAAACCCTATAAATGCCTAGTGTGTGAAAAAAGCTTCAGTCAGAGGTCAGCCCTTTATAGTCATCAGAGAATCCACAGAGGAGAGAAGCCCTATGAATGCCCAGTGTGTGGGAAAACCTTCAGTCGGCGCTTAGCCCTTAATCACCATCAAAGGATCCACACAGGAGAGAAGCCCTATAAATGCCTTGAGTGTGGGAAGAGCTTCATTGAGAGCTCAGCCCTTAATAGCCATCAAAGGATCCACACAGGAGAGAAGCCCTATAATTGCTTAGAGTGTGGGAAAAGCTTCATTGAGAGTTCAGCCCTTAATCGCCATCAAAGGATCCACACGGGAGAGAGGCCCTATAAATGCCTTGAGTGTGGAAAAAGCTTCTGTCGGAGCTCACACCTTAATAGTCATCAAAAGATCCATGCAGGAGAGAGACCTTATAAATGCCTTGAGTGTGAGAAAAGCTTCAGTCGAAGCTCACACCTTAATAGTCATCAAAGGATCCACACAGGAGAGGAGCTCTCTAAATGCCTTGAGGGGGGGGAAAGCTTCAGCTCGAGCTCAGCCCTCTATAGCCATCAAAGGTTCCACAGAGGAGAGAATCCCTATAAATGCTTCGAGTGTGGGAAAAGCTTTAATGAGAGCTCACGACTTAATCGACATCAAAGGATTCACACAGGAGAGAAGCCCTATAATTGCCTCGAGTGTGGGAAAAACTTTAGTGAGAGCTCACACCTTAATCGACATCAAAGAATCCACACAGGAGAGAAGCCCTATCATTGCCTTGTGTGTGGGAAAAGCTTCAGTCGGAGCTCACACCTTAAAGGCCATCAAAGGAACCACACAGGACAGAAACCCTATAAATGCCTAGTGTGTGAAAAAAGCTTCAGTCAGAGGTCAGCCCTTTATAGTCATCAGAGAATCCACAGAGGAGAGAAGCCCTATGAATGCCCAGTGTGTGGGAAAACCTTCAGTCGGCGCTTAGCCCTTAATCACCATCAAAGGATCCACACAGGAGAGAAGCCCTATAAATGCCTTGAGTGTGGAAAAAGCTTCTGTCGAAATTCACATCTTAATAGACATCAAACGATCCACACAGGAGAGAAGCTCTATAAATGCCTTAACTGTGGGAAAAGTTTCAGCTGGAGCTCAGCCCTTTATAACCATCAAAGGATTCACACAGGAGAGAAGCCCTATAAATGCCTTGAGTGTGGGAAAAGCTTCAGTCGGAGGTCACACCTTAATCGCCATCAAAGGATCCACACAGGAGAGAAGCCCTATAAATGCCTTGTGTGTGGGAAAAGCTTCAGTCACAGCTCACACTGTAATAATCATCAGAGAATAATCCACATCATAGAGAAGCCCCATGGAAGCAGTGAAAATGGCCAATCCAGCTAAGGACTTTTTGTCCCTTATTGCAGAATGACGACAGTTTTCCTTAGAAAAATTAAATACCTGACACTGCCAGTCACATTGGGTGCTAGATTAGTTACATAGATTCCTCATTAACAGACTAAGTGGTTTGGTTTTTTTAATTATTTTTGATGAAGGTGGTTGCTGGAGGAGTGGCACGGGTAGGCCGCCTCCACTGGGGACTGCCCTGGCCCTCTGGCTCATAAGAACTCCAGCCCCTGCAGACAGGTGCCAAAGGCTGTTTGCCATTTGGCATCCATTCAGCAGCTGGAGGTCTGGGGTCTGGGCTGTCTATTTTATTTTTGTTGGTTTTTTAAAGCGTTATGAAGTAGGCAATTTTGGAGTGGGGGCAGTGCAATGGCCTCCTTGGAAGAGGAAGGGGTATGAGTATGGGAAGTTGAGGGTGGTACTATGATCCCCTAGTGAGGGGTATGAGGGGGGAGATTTGGAGGTGGGGGTAGAGAGGAGGGGGGTACAGCCAGGGATGGGTAGGGAGAATGGTTGTCATGACCCCGTAGTGGTGAGGGGTGTTATGGGCATGGGGAATAGGGGTTGGGGGGTTGTGACACAGCCCCCTGGTGAGGTGGGACAAGAATATGGGGTACTGTGGCTTCCCTGTTAGCCTGTCTGGCCATTTTCTCTCCAGGGATGTCGGGCTTGGGGGTGTTCACTAGCTTCTTGTGGAGCTGGGGGAGGTTGGATCTCTTTGTGTGGGGGAGTTGTTGGGGTGGCTGCTGAAGCTATTGGGGTCATGTTGGGCAGGGGGAGATATGGTGTGGGAGAAAGTGTCATCACGGGTACAGGGGTAGACACTTGGTGTCTGTTCCCATGTCTTCCTGGCCCCCCTCAGGATATTTGTGGGTTGAGGTCAGTGGAACCTCTGATCTGTATCACTGATACTGCTTAATGTCAGGTCAGTGGCTAAGACTACCATCCATGATCTTATTCGGGATGAAACCACAGATCTTGTATGCGTTACTGAGACCTGGATGAATGAGGCTTCTGGGCCTGTGTTGCGTCAGATGGTGCAGGCCAGGTACTCAGTTGCAGCATCAGCCTAGGATTGGAGCAGGGTGGGGACCATCGGTGATCTGTAAAGACAATCTGGTCTATCAAAGGTTATCTGGTGTTTGACTTGTCCCACATGGAGTGTGTCCAGGCCTGGGATAGATTGGGGATTGTGCCGGTGTTACCGACCATCCTGCTGCACAAGCAGACTCCCTGACTGTTCTAGCCAAGCTGGTCTCGGCGGTGGTGTTGAGATCATTGGACTTATTGTCTTGGGTGATTTCAACATACATGCTGAGGCCGGCCTTTCAGGGGCAGAGCAGGATTTCATGGCCGCCATGACAACCATGGGTCTATCCCCGATACTATCTGGCCCAGTACATGTGGCTGGACATACGATGGATTTCATGTTTTGCGCTGGCCTGGAAACGGGTTCCACTTATTGGGGGTGTAGTTATGACACCGTTGTCATGGTTGTACCACTACCTTCTGAGGGCCCAGATCCCTGCCCTGCTTTGACCCTGTCGGGGTGGTGGACCACTTAGACTGGTCTACCCTCAGAGATTAATGGATCCAATAGGATTCCAGAACTTGCAGGGGGGTGGGGGAGGAGGATTTACCCGCTGACCACGACAGCCTTTCTCTCAATGACCTGGTCAGTTTTGTGGTACAACATGTTGACTTGGGGCATTGACACAGTGGCACCCAGGTGTCTGCTCTCTCCATGGCTGCAGCGTGGGTCTCCTTGCTATATGTTGTTTTCACAAGCATGTCCATCACAGACATGTTCCAGCCCGGACAGAGCCATGTATCTGTGACTCCCACAGAGTGTAATCCACTGTCCAGTTAGCCACTCACATGAGCACACACGATGACGAAAAAGTGAGTGTCGCATGTGAACATTAAACAGCCTGGCAGGAGTGGGAGGGGGGACTGGTGGTGGAAGTCACCATGGTGGTATGGAGCAGGACAGGTGGCTTGCAAGCTGTGGAACAGGGCCAATCTAGTCCACTCTGCCCTGAAGCACCTGCTCCTCAGGAACGGAGTTGCAAGGAAACAGCAGGAGCTTTTCCCAAGCTAGGTGTCTAGAGCCTTATCCCCGAGCGGCAGCAGCACATTCCAGTGGGGAAGCAGTTCCGCAGAATCAGGAATTCCCTCAGAGCTACCTCTCCCTCATAATCCACTCCCCTCTGGGTGCCCCCTGCACCCCCAGTGGAAGGGACATGAACTAGGCACGGTGCGTCTCCCAATAGGGGCACAGAAGCAATGGCAGGAGTGAGCCCCAGGAAGCAGTTGAAACAGGTGTTCTGGAATAGATAGATAATGGAGATGAAGATTAAGCATTGATAGATGAGATGTGACACAAGAGGCAATTCCCAGTCAAGGAGAGAAACTCATGGAAAGATTTAAAAAAGACTCCACCAAAAGGTACTGAAAGACCAATCAAGAGAGAGGGGGAGAGACTCATTCTGCAAGAACTAAGCAGAGTCCACGGACCTAAAAAGCATCTCAAGAACTCACCAATAGCACGTGGCCTTGTCATCTGTCTGAGACATATGAACGTTGACTACGAATGCAGCCTTAGGGTAAAACTGTAGCCTAGTGTTTCACAGTGTAGGTATCATTGCGTTATCTTTGGAATTCTTTGATTTGCACTCTTGAATCAATCTGATTTACAACTATAAAACTTTTAATCAAGCTTTGGTGTGCTTGTGTGATACTACCATCGTGTGAAGCAAGGAGGGGAATTCTCAGCTTACATAGTTGGGCAAACCTTAATTTAATGTATGTGACTTGGGAAATGTTGGGGAGGGGGGTGAGGCAGTAACTCATTTACAGGCTGGGACAGTTCTGGAGGGAGCTGTGGCCAGTGGAGACTGTAAGTGGGGAAACTAAGTCACGGCCAGTCTGGAGGGGCAGGGGAAAGCCCCCCAACAAACTGGAAACAAAGAAGGTGGAAAGAAGAAAATGAAATCTATTCTTCAATATATAATATACAAATAATACACAAGGATCTGCTGGGCAGATACAATATTCAAAATGACTATGTTGTACAGTATCTCACAATTGTTATAAAAGCATACAACCAATGAAAAATGTTTAATACATACAAAGCCCCATGGGGGAAACCCGAACGTGTTTCAGGGACCAGCCCCTTTATCAATGGGATAATGAAATTAAAATTTCATTTGTGAAGAGCTGTTACCTAAATGAAATATGGAACATAATGAGATGCACTTGCATCATGAACACAAACAAAATGACCTCCTGAAAAAAATGACCTCCCAAATATCCACTCACAGTTGTCAACCACACGCGAATCCTTATATTTCCATATTGGATTCCAAGAATATCTCCTAAAAATAAAAGGCAAAAATTGTCTCCAATGTTTGGCACTATATTCCTATGGAGTATTTACAATAATTATTTGAGGTATGGATCCTAAAGAAATATCTCACCTTGCCTCAATATGAAAGAGTAACTAGTTGGATTTGCAAATGCTCATATGGAGAGTATTTTAATGTCCTCCAGAGTATTCTTAAATTCATACTATATAGAAACAAATATTGTAAGTCAAGGGTAAATCCTTCCTTAACTGACAAATCCATCCTCATGAATATCTATAATACACTTGAAAAATATTTTACCTCAATCAAAGCCCATAACTAATCATTCATGTCCATTCACAACCTTAGCTTCCAAAAAGAGCAATGTGGAAGCAAAAGGGCCTTTTTTGAACATACCCATCCAATGGTTGCCTCCTAACACCTTCATGCTGGCACTGCAAACAGTGAGAGTCTCTATGTAACCTCACATGCAGACAAAATCCTATATAAAGAGCTACAGGTTCCTGGGATCTTTACCTGCAGTTGATCCTCAATCATCACTGTCAATTGGTTGAAGTGAGATGAATTAAGGTCTTCCACATGATGCAATCAGCCACCAAAAGTTGTTCTTGTCTCACTTGATGGAGCATGTTATATCAATTAAATGGATCCCACAGTTCGATATCAACAGTATGAAAATATGTGGTAAAATGAACCTTTTCTTAGGTAAAGCAACAATTGAAAAATACAATTTGTATAACACAAACATATGAAAATACAGCAATATAAAGTCCTTATTTACATACAGCTTTCCACTAATGGAACTGTGGCTAACTAATATTCTGATCTCCCCTAATTACTCTGGGAGAATAGCACTTGTAAATATATATAAATCAAACTGTCACCAAGGGCAAAAGAAACACAGGCCAACAAGAGAAAAACATCTGAGAAATGTTTTTTTATAAAAATACAGACCAATTATTTTCTTCATTTAGACCATTGGGTGTTAAGGTGTTCAGATTGTGTGTCTAATATGCTTCTCTCCTAAGAAGCTGATTGGAATTCCTCTGTTGATGAGACATAGCTTCAATACACAGATATCTTAAATCCTCCAATTTATTAGGGATGGGCGAACAACGTGGTTCGGTTGTTTGGTTCGAAACCCAAGTTCGGGTTCGGTTGTTAGGTTTGGCGGAGTTCGGTTTGACTGAACATTTGAAAATAGCACTATCGATACCAATACCGAATTCGAAGATTTTTTGTTTGTATCATTTGACCCTGAAACCACCCCTGGTCTCCACCCGTGGTGCCAGGAAGTCTGCTCCTCAGCTGCCTCCCCCTTCCAGTCATGTTTTTCCTGCCCGAAGTCACAGTTTTCCCACCCCTGAACTTCACTGAACTTTTCTGAACTGTTAGAGCGTTTGGTTTGGACGTCCGAACAGACTGAGTTCGGGCTGAACATCCGAACCCGCGGTCGCCCATCCTTACAATTTATGTTCCTGAATAAAGTGCGAGACAAGAGGTTCTTTAATTTTTTTCCTCCTAATGTTGCTGCAATCCTAATCGTAATCCTAGTTTTAACAGATCTGGAGGTTCATTCCACATGTATGAATTTACAGGGACACGAAATTAGATATACCACATAAGCAGTGGACCATGTGGAGAAATGTCAAAGTTGATATTCTTTTCCAGTAACCAGATGAACAAACACCTTTGTGGGACTACTGTACTTGCAAAGGGCACATTTCCCACACTTGAAATGACCCACAGGTAAGGACCTAAAATGTGTGGGGGCAGACAGTGTTTTCTGAGAATATTTTATATCGGTGTGCACTAGAATATCTTTGATGGATTTGGTTTTCCTATATGCAAACATGGGTTTATGTTGGCAGCAAGTTATACCCTTTACTAAATGCCAATGTTTGCATATAGCCCTTTTTATGGCTGCTGATCCCAGGCTAAATCTGATGGGACAAATCATTCTTGCTGTCTCCTCACGTTTATCTTTTGGGATAAGTAGGGATTCCCTAGACAAATCCAAAACCTTGAATAAATTTTTCTTCAATACTCTTTCAGGATACCCCCTCCTCCTCAATATGTCCATTAAATCGTTAGCCTGATCCATAAAAGTTGTCTCACTGCTGCAGTTACGTCTAAGTCTCAATAATTGACCAAAGGGGAGATTTTCTTTCAGGTGCTTCGGGTGACTGCTATTGAAATGAAGCAATGAGTCAACATCGGTATCTTTTTTGTATGTGGCAGTAGAAATATTACCCAAGTTGAACTCAATGGTAATGTCTAAAAAATGAATGACTTTGGACTCATACTGTAAATCAAATTGTATATTGGAGCAACAAGAGTTCAAATCATCATGAAACCCTGTTAATTCCTCTGCAGTACCCATCCAAAAAAATAAATCATCAATATAATGTTTATACAGAAAATCTGATCATAAAAAATATTCCTGGATGCATTGTAGACGTAGGCCCTCTCCAAGAGATCCATGTACAGCTTGGCCAGTTGGGGGGCAACCGTGCATCCCATAGCCACCCCATGTGTCTGTAAGAAATGTTGATTGTTAACTCAAAAAACCTTTTTGTCAACACCAATTCGGCAATCTGGACCAAAAACTAAGTAGAGGGTTTGGAGGGATGATCTCTAAGATTTAAAGTATCTTCAATAACAGAGAGGTTCTTCCTGAGGAATATTAGTGTAAAGGGAAGCCGCATAATTCTCATTAACAGACTCCGTATCTAGTTCATCTAAGACATTAAGCAAATCTTGTGAATCTCTCACATAAGATTTTAATAAAGGAACAAATGGTCTCAAAAAGGAGTCTAAAACTAACAGGCTGAGGTGCTGCCAGGAGTCCGACTGTGTGGGGGAGATTTTCATGTTGGGCTCAACTGCAGGGGAGAGGGAGAAGCCAGAGACTGAGGGGTCAGACACAGCGGGGCTGGGACAGAGCGAGACAGGGACAAGCCCCAAGGTGCAGACCACACTAATAATGTGCAGCTGCCACCAGGCCTCTGTTTAACAGGGGACCTGGGTGTTATCGATCTCTTACTCCAATGACTGTTTTGTTTTTAAATATCTGGCATTTCCCCCTCCCAAGTTACCCTTTTCTTAAACACGCCCATCTCAGGTGGCTGCTCTAAGGAAGCAGGAGGGCCAGTGCCCTTCTAGTGATCTGGCTGCCCCCTCTTTTATCTTTTAAATGATCTGAGGGTATCAGCACTGAGGCACAGTGCTAGCAGATGTGGGGAGAGTCTTCTAGGGCAGGGGCTAAGAGAACACAGCTGCCGCCCACCTTCTCCGATTTTCCTTCTGCTCCATTCCTTCTCCCCAGCCCCCATGGCATGAGAGAAAGAAAATCAGGGCTTGGGGTGGGATAGCGGGTGGGGGGGGCATTTGGTAGCTTTGCGGGTTGTTTGGGAGAGTTTGTATTTGATTATATTTATGGATTTGTGTTGTTAGCCACCCTGAGCCTCTTAGGGAAGGGTGGGATACAAATCTGAATGAATAGATAAATAAAATGCCCCCTTCTCTTTATTCTTTCCCCTCATGCCAAATGATCCAGATTTCTCCTTTCCCTTTTCTTCCTCCCCCCTGACAACATGCAGCCATTTGAGCCACAGGCAGCAAGGCCAGAAGGACCCTGTCACCCATATATCCTGAGACCACAGCACTGCCTTTCCCTGCCCCTCCCCCCCAACTCCTCTTTCTTGGAGCCCAGAGCCAGAGCAAGGGTTGGGTGATGGAGCTGTAAGTGATAGGGAATCCGCCCCGCTCCTTGGACTGCTGCTCCCATGGACAACGGATGCTCCTCTTCCCCCCCACCCCCATGCAAAACACAGCACCCCGCATCATGCTTGAAACTGGGGCAAAGTTAACACCCCTCCTGCCCCAGAAAAATCCACCCTTAGACCGATTCGGTTTCCCCCTCCCGCCTTCTTGCACACAAGCTATGTGTGTGTGTGTGTGCGTCCACACACTTCATCTGATCTACTTGCCACCCGCATCTTGGTGCAGGACGTCCCCAGCTACAACATCCCGGACAGGTGGTTGTCGAACCTCTGTCTGTTTGAAAACCTCCAGCAAAGGAGACGCCTACAACCTCCCTAAACAGCTTGTTCTAGCTCTGCTAGGACGTTTTTCTTTATATTTAACCAAAATCTCCTTTCCTGTAACTCAAGCCCATTCTGCCTACTCCTGTTCGCTGTAGCAACGCAGGAGAACAGTTCCGTGCCATCTTCCTGGTGGCCGGCCTTGAGAGAGTTGAAGATGGCTATCATGTCTCCCCTTAGTCTTTGCTTTGCCAGGCTAAAAATACCCAGCTCCTTCCATTGTGCCTCATAAGACTGATTTTCCAAAACCCTTTATCATCTTTGTTGCCTCCCCTGAATCCACACCCAATGTGTCAATGTCCTTCAGATGAGGCACCCCAACTCCAGGTGGGGTCTGACCAGTGCTGAATAGAGTAGAATTATTACTTCTGCCAACTTGGAGAAAATGCTTTTGTTAATGCAGCCTAGAATTGCATTAGGCCTTTCTTGCAGCTGCATCCGATTGCTGACTCCTGTCCAGTTTGTGATTAACCCTAATCCCTACATCCTTTTCCCACATGCTGCTCCCCCCCCCCCCCCAAATCTTGTACTTGGGCATCCCATTTTTCCTTCCCAAATACAGAACTTTACACTTATCCTGGATGCATTTCATTTTATAAATTTCAGAATTATATCAAGATTATTTTGAATTCTATTTCTAGCTTCGATGGGGTTAGTTATCCCTCCCAGTTTTGTGTCATCTGTACATTCCAGCACTGGACCCAGGACCGAGCCCTGCAGGATCCCCGTTGATATTTCCTTGCAGTTTGATGATGAGCCTTTGTTGATGATCACGGAGTACGGTTCTTCAACCAGCCATAAATCCACCAGGACCTAATGTCTTCCAGCCAATGAGAATTTTATGTGAAATTATCAAATACTTTACTGAAATCAAGATATATTATGTTCACAGCATTCTCCTCCTCCACTAAACTAGTTACTCTATCAAAAGGAGGACACAAGATTAGTAATCGTGACAAATCTATGCTGGCTATGAGCAATGACTGCATTTTTATCAAGGTGCTGACAGACTGACTTTTATTATCTGTTCTAGTATCTTCCCATGTACTGAAATAAGGCTGACTGGCCCATAATTGCCTGGATCCTCCTTTTTTCCTTTTTTAAATATAGGGACAACATTTGCCCCTCTCCAGTCTTCTGGCACCTAAACTGTTTTCCAAGAGTTCTCAGAGACAAATGAGAGGTTCTGCGAGTACTTCAAGTTTTTTTCAGTGTCCTAGTTCACCTGGCCCTGAAGACTTGGATGCATTGAAAGTAGCCCAATATTCTCTGACCACCTCTTTATCTGTTCTGGCCTCCCGTTTGTCATTCATACACCTGTTCCCAGGCTGGACACAAATTCCCTTTTCTGTAAAGACCGATACAAAATAAGAGGTGAGAAGAGCTGCCTTCTCGTTATCTCCTCCTAACATTTCACCATCTTCACTGAGCAGCGGACTCACTGCTCCCTTATTCTTCCTCTTGCTCCAGCCGTACTGTTAAAGCTCCTTGTAAACCCACATGGGCTTGTTTTTTGTTTTTAACTTTGTTTTGTAGAAAAAGGTATCAGTTACCACATAGCAAAAATCAAACATTGTAAAGCCAAACAATCTATAATCTTAAATCCACTTTATCCATCTTATCTATCGAGAGCCATCAACACACACCTTATAAATAAGGTGGCTATACCTTCCCTTTAAAAGAGGATGCTTATTATTAATAATAATAATAATAATTATTATTATTATTAAGCATTTGTATAGCGCCAGCTATGTACCTGGCGCTTTACAGAACAACAAGATAGATGCGGTCCCTGCCTATGACTTACAATCTTATGAAAAATACATGGTGCAGGGCTGCAGTGGAACTAATGCAGCCCTGCAACATGTATTTTTCATAAGCATCCTCTTTTAAAGGGGATAAATTTATAAATAATTTTTTTTTCTATTTATAAATAATGTCTTTTCTATGGATACTGGAACAGACCACCCATGAGAAGATCCCAAATTTGCCCAAAAACCTAACTTAGTTTTGAAGGGTAATCTTTTTCTTCTTTAAATCTGGTGGCATGTAAAATGTTATAGCAAGAATTCCACATGGAACTCCATATAAAACTTCTGTTGAGAACTCACATCTGTGAGTTTTCCCAACTCATACATAAGCCACTATCTATTATACCACTCCTCTATTTGGGGACCCTATAAGGTTTTTCTCCAGTTCTTGGCTATTGTATGAATAGCTGCAAGAAATCAGTGGTTCACATATATATTTGTGAAAACTTAGCAAGGTGAAGGAGTGGAAAATCCTACTAAAGCTATGTCTGGTGTGAAGGGGAGGTTAAAACCAGTTACAACTTTGGCTCTGGACCACACATCATACCAAAATCCCTGTACAACCCTGCAAGCCCACCAACAATGGAGATAGGAACCACCTTCTCCATATTTTCTCCAGCACTTAGGAGACTAGGATTTGATCCATTGTGATAGATATAATGGGGTTTGATATATTCTTAAAATCAATTTAATCTGTGGCTCTTTGTTACAAAGCGTTAACGAGCAGCTCAACGTTTGGTGAATTTTGGTTTTAGCAAATTGGTGTTTTAAGTCCTCTTCCCATTTTATTTATTTATTTGAATTTATATGCTGCCCTTCCCAAAGGCTCAGAGCAGCTCACAAACAATCAAAATAGATAAAACTCATAAAAGATACCCTTGAAATTCCCCAACTGTCGCACAACCCCCACCCAATACCACCTCCCAGTTCCCCACCCCCAACAACCCTACCCCAAAACCATCCACCAAAACCCACCCCTAGCCCTGTCTGCTGAATGCTTTTTCAAACAGGATAACAAAAGATTTTCTTCAAGTCCTTATATATTCAGGAGAGCCTTATGGTTCAAACATTAGTAGTTATACTGTAGTGGTTTGATGCAGGGGAGGCTCCTTCATACGAGCAAGTAGGCACTGCCCCACCAACACTGTGGCTGCTGCAGGGAAGTGCCCCGAGTAGGTAGTCCTGGGATTCACTACACCCAACCGGAGTCCATGCAATCTGGGATGTGAGAGGGGGATTAGCACTTGGCTGAATTGAGTACTTAAAAAACTAATTGCGAGTATTCACCCAAGTTCCGACCCAAGTGTTTAGGCCAGTCCGAAGACCCTTGGCAAATACTCAGGAGTAGTTTCTGGGCTGGGGACAGAGGGAACGGGGGGGGGGAGGGAAAGAATCTGGGCATGCTCAGAGGGGCCAAATGGCTCCATCCTCATTACCATAGGTGTTAGGAACATGTACTTCAGCTAATGATTTACCAGCTGACGTTACAGTAGCTTTTGGGTTGGGATCCATGATCCCTGGAGACGAAAAAGATTGATACCTGAGAGGGTCAAACAGGGTGACCTAGATCATCATTGCCATCAGAATAAGGAGATGGAAAGCAGCTATAATCTACCATACCAGTTTCATCCCATGTTTGCCACTTATTGGAGAGCAGGATAGGAGATAAAGAGGTATCAGAGATATCAGAATAAGGTAGAATATTACAACAAAATTGATCATGACTTGGAAGAGATGCAGCACGATTTGGGTGATCCTGCATTACAATTTCTCAGTGGAAGGGGAAGATTGCCCTTATAATATAATGGGCAAATATACGTAATCATTGCAGGAGAAATTAATAAACTCATAATAAAATAATAAATCGCATAGAGCACCAATAGTAAGAGAACCATCTTTAGATAAAAAATTATGGTTAAGATTAATACTGAAATGGAATAGTAGAGCAGGAGCCCACTTATGTTTAGTTTCTTGAGGCCACACATTATGCGGTATAACTTTTTCTCGAGGGAGACTAACATCAGCTGAATGAAATATTTGATTCATGATATGGGAAGTAGTAGCTGAAGAGACGTGAATGGGGGGGGTTTGGGTGGGATCAAAAGAAAAACAATAATTGGTTTCCTTAGCCCTACACTCATGTGGGGAAGAAATGGTGCAGGGTAAATCATGCATTGAATCCGAGGCAGCAAATGGAGGGTATTATAAGGCAGAGCCCCACTGTTTAATACAATTTGACAAAATAAAGTCAGTTTGAGTAGAAGCATCCAACTAAGATGATTTAGAGGAATTGGAACTATTAGAGGTATAATACGTTCTCGGAGAATAGGTCTATTAACGGCTATTAGCCAAGGAGGTTACGAGATGAGAACTTCTTACCGTCGGGAGCAGGAAGTGATCAGCAGCAAATGGATAGCCCATTGTGACCGCTAGTGCTGTCGGAGACAGGATACTGGGCTTGATGGACCACTGGTCTGACTCAGTATGGCATTTCTTTTGTTTTTAATCATCTTTACATGCCTGAGAGCACTCTATTCATAAGCTAGCAAGTTAAAAAACAGAACTCAAGTAGAGAATTAGAAATAGACTCTACTGGACTATTGAGACTTGAAAGCTTATCTCCTAGTTCTGTAAAACAAGTTAATTTAAAATCCTGAAAAGTGCTAGAGCATTTTTGCATTAAAATGTCAATCTGTGAAGTATTGAACTCAGTATGTTCACCCAGAGGAGGGGGATAAGAACATACAAGACTTTCTGGGTTATCTGAAAGGGAAGATGCTGTTCTCATTTCTTGGGCAGGAGAATTAGAAAAATCAGCATTTAAAAAATCATGTGATTTTGGATTGGGCCAGGGGAGCTTTAAATGATCGAAGGTCAGGTAGAGGTAACAAAAATGTTTCATTTTGCACAGACCAATGTGTCCTAGGTTGAGTATCAACGGTATTCATTAATGATCTAGACCCACGTTCTATAAATAAGTTATAATATTCAATCTAAAGCAAAAGTTATTGAATAAATCAGTAAAAACTAGCTTGATAAACTGTAAGCAAGGTACATTTAAATAAGACATACAAAACAATGCTAAAGTCAACAATCATCAACATTTAGATGAACAAACATAGATTATTCCCAAAATAATGATAGAGCACTTTGTGCAAAAACACCAGAAGATTGAAGAGAAGTGCTGGCCTCCAAGGGCCCATACCAAGCAACGCAATCAGTACCCACTTCTGCTAATTGAAGGTGACGCTCGTATGAAGGGTCTGACACAGAGTGCTAGTACTTACAGGAGGGAAGGCCCCAGAGGGCAAGTGATTTGTTTGGAGGGAGGCACCTTCACTGTGGGGGATTGCTGCTACTGCTGCCTGCGTCTCAGCCAGCTCAGTCGAGAAGAGAAATTGCTTACACCTGGTCTCTCCCTTGCAGGTAACTTACAGGAGGGAAGGCCCCTGAGGGCACTAGCCAAAGGGCGGCGGCCACTGACAGGCCGGAGTGGCTGTGGCCAGGAAGTTTACTTAATTTCACAAAATTCCCGTTTCAAAAGAAAAGAGAATATATCCTGTGTGAAAAGGTCATCTAAATGTTCTGTTCTGTCAGTGTGTTAAAGAATTGGAGATTGAAACCAGATTAAAGAGAGAGAGAAGGAACATTTGTACTGCTACAAAGAAACAAGCATTTAACTTTCCTTAGAAAAACAAAGATCCCTGGCACTATCCGTCACATCGGGTTCCTAGACAGTCGTCATCTCATTAACAGACCGTCCCTGTTGCGCAATAAGGGACAAACGCACTTGGGAGGGATTTTCCATTTTCACTGCTTCCATGGCAACGTCTGTCTTGTGTGGATTCTCTGATGACTATTAAGGTGAGAGTTCTGACTGAAGCTTTTCCCACACTCAAGGCATTTATACAACTTCTCTCCCGTGTGGATCCTTTGATGACGATTAAGGTGTGAACTCTGAGTAAAGCTTTCCCCACACTCCAGGCATTTATAGGGCTTCTCTCCCGTGTGGATCCTTTGATGGCTACTAAGGGATGAGCTCGCACCAAAGCTTTTTCCACACTCAAGGCATTTATAAGATTTCTCTCCTGTGTGGATCCTTTGATGGATACTAAGGTGCGAGTTCTGACTGAAGCTTTTCCCACATGCAAGACATTTATACGGCTTCTCTCCTGTGTGGATTCTCAGATGGTTATAAAGGTGTGTGTTCTGACTGAAGCTTTTCCCACACTCAGGGCATTTATAGGGCTTCTCTCCTGTGTGGATCCTTTGATGGCTATAAAGGTTAGAGCTGCGACCAAAGCTTTTCCCACACTCAGGGCATTTATAGGGCTTCTCTCCTGTGTGGATCCTTTGATGGATATTAAGGTGTGCATTCTGATTGAAGCTTTTCCCACACTCAAGGCATTTATAGGGCTTCTCTCCTGTATGGATTCTTAGGTGGTTATTAAGGTGTGAGCTCTTACTAAAGCTTTTCCCACACTCTAGACATATATAGGACTTTTCTCCCATGTGGTTTCTTTGATGGTTATTATGGTCTGAACTCTGATTGAAGCTTTTCCCACAATCAATGTATTTATATGGTTTCTCCCCTGTGTGTATTTTTTGATGTCTATTACAGTATGAACTGTGGCTGGTGCTTTTCCCACATTCCAGACATTTATACAGTTTTTCTCCCATGTACATACTCTGGTGTTGAGCAAGTTCTGCTTTGCTGAAGCAGCTTTCCCCACATTTACAGCATCGGTTCCTTTTCTTTCTCAGGTCTATTGCACTTTTGTTCATGTCCTGGACACCTTCCCCACACCGAGTGGATTCACTCTCCCTCTTCTCTGGGGGCTTTCCCTGTTGTCTCTCCCTATCGCAACCACTCTCACTGAATTCTGTCCATGTGGAAATATTCCCTTGAGATCTTTCTAGGAATGTGCCATGCAGTTCCATTTCCTCCTGGTGGGGATTCTCCTCCACATTCTCCCTCAATGTGTCACCTCCTGCTGAAAAAACAGACAACCCAGTTAGAAGTCACCGCCTGTGNCAAGGATCGTGTTTTACATGTGGTTAATGTTTAAACTGTTATTAGTAAAAATGTATGACAATACAACGTTGTTGTTTTTTGTATGAATACATGTCAAAATTGAAACTAACAATAAAAATACATAATAAAAAAAATAAATTATCATTTCTCCCAGCACCCAAGGGTCTCTGGTGGACGGAAGGGGCACTACAACCTATAGAGACATCCACCCCATCCTGTCTGTTGCAGACAAATCTGAGAGTGCGAGGAAGCCCATCCTAGACTGGTACTAGAGGGTGGGGAGTCTGGCATGGGCGACATCCCAGTTTCCATGGATGAGGAAACAGAAGGAAACAGAAGGAGATCCCACAGGATCCTTCTCTCCAAGTAGGTAGGGATCAGGGGCAACCAACATGGGAGGTTGCAGCAGGCAGAAGGAACTGACTGGGATTTCCACTTCTCTGCTGGGGTTGGCAAAGCCAGAGTGACAGCAGTCAGCCCAGGGGCTTTTGATTCTTTGAGGTCACGGAGAATGGGTGGCTGCAAACCCAAAGATCAAGCTGGGGAAATTGGGAAATGTGTCACTCTCTCCAGCTTTCCCTTGAAGTAGCCATGTCAGGGTTCCTCATCTGCAGAGTCTCTAACGAGCAGCCAAGGCTGAACCGTGACCAAAGCTTCTTTCACGCTCGGGGGATTTTTCTGGGGTTTCCTCCCTTGGACCTTCTCAGATGTGGAACAAGCTCTGTTTTTTTCACAAGCTTCAGGCTTTGGGGAAATATTACCCAGGATTCCTGGTCCCGTCCCATGTGGTTCTGCTGGCTCCAGGTCTCCCTGTAGAGCAGCGTCCTCCTCATTGTCACTTGTCTTCCCATCACCTGTGTGGACAGAGAAAGAATCCAGATATCGGTCACTCCCTGTGCTGGAGAGAGGGAGGAGGAACCCATTCTGCCCCCACATGCCATGCAAACCCTCTGGGAATGGAGCTACTGCAAGGTGCCTGCTAAAATAGGAGAGAAACCATGAGAGACCTTGGCTATAAAAACTGCAGGCTGCAATCATGGCCTCGAGGAGATGGGACAGAGTTGGGCATCTCATGAGATCTTTGCTGGTGGTCCCAGATTCCCCCCCCCCAAGGCCAAAGATATCTAAGCTGGAAAACCTGATTACATGGATTGCCCCATCCTCCCGCCCCTTCAGATCTGGGACCCACCGCTCTTCGCCTTGTTCGAACAGGAAGTTCAGATTCCAGTTTGGGAACTAGAAACCCTGCTCAGGAGAAAGGAACCAGAGATCAGGAAAGAGAAGGAATGTGTGGCAGCCTGGATGCAAAGCAGTGTCGCTGGCCCTAACCCCAGCCTCTCTCCATGGTCGGGGAGACAGGGAATCTGACAGGATGGGAGCGCCTGCACGGGGACTCTTTGTAAGAGCCAGGCATCTCCCGGGCAGCGCAGGGCAGCTCCTCTAGGAGAGTCAAGCAGTACAGATGTGCAGGGGGGAACATTTTCATGTTTGTTTTTATCTCATTTATGTTTAAAGTGTTTCGGTTTCATTTTGTTTTTATCTTGTTCATGTTTAAAATTAGTGCTGAAACTGAGTCCTCAGTTTTCCTCAGAAAACCCTGAATTTTGTGGTACTCGACTTGGTTTTCTAAATTCTGAAGTTTTGAGGAATGGCCCCCAAAACTTTAGAACTTGGAAAATCCTCGGCCAAGTACAGGGAAGGGGACCGGAGGCCGACGTGAGGTCCCTGCTCCCCATTCCCTGGAGAATAGTCCAGCGGGGGCCAGGAAAGGGGTGTGGGGGGGCCTAACAGGGGCTGAGGGGATAGAGTACTCACCCTCTGGAGGGGCTCTGGCGACACGTAGCTTCCTCCAGACTGGTTAAGTTTAAAAAAAACAAAAAAAGCTGGGCATGCTCAGAAGGGTCAAATGCCCCCTTCTGAACATGCTCAGACCTTCCCAAGATGGCAATGGCAGCATCAGCATGCTGCGGGTGCCATCTTAGAAAGGTCTGAGCATGCTCAGAAGGGACCATTCGGCCCTTCTGAGCATGCCCAGCTTTTAAAAAAAACACAAAAAAACCCAACAACAAAACCGTACCCAGTCCAGAGGAAGCCACGCGTCACTGAAGCCCTTCTGGAGGGTGAGTACTCTACCCCCCTCAGCCCCTGCTAGGCCCCCACTCCCTCTTTCCTGGAACATACCCTCACCCACAGGCTCCCTCTAGCCTCTGGTCCCCTCCTCAGCCCTCACACTCAGAATTCCTGAGTATTTGCCAAGGGTCTGAGTTCCAAGGTCTGATTTCCGAGTCCTCGGAAAAAGTTCCGAGCGACAGCCAAGGACTCCGTCCCAGTATTCAGAACCTCCAAAAACCTTTGCAAGTACTCTGAGCACCTATTGGTGCAGCCCTATTTAAAATTTCATTTCCCATTCATTTCAATGGGCATTGCTAGGGAATGCAGTGCAATCGAATGCCCACAGGGTGCAGCAGAGGAGCACTGGAAGGGAGGAAAAAAGGGCTGCACGCAGACACAGGGCATTCTGTTTTCAGTCACTTATCTAACAGATGGGGGTCAGTTAAGACTAGAGATTTAGGAGGATCATACAGACACAGGAGATTTAAATGATTTGGAAAGAAAACGAGGAATAGATCTCCCAAACACTTTGAAGATAGAACTAGAAGCTAGTAGCTGCAGCCAGCCAGCCTCCTCCGATATGGCTTTCACAGTGCCCTCCCCTCTCAGTGTCCCTGGTTCTCTACCCCAGGTTCTGACATCACGGAACAAGAACCTATCACAGGAATTATCTGTGCGTTTCAAGTGATGCATGATGTCTTAGCAATCCCAACTGGCCAGCAGAGGTGACAATCATGCTCGCCCCATTCCCTCCCTTTCCCCCTCCCCCCGGCTTGAATTGATACCCTGTTTGTTTTGCCTGGCACAGCCTCACTGCAGCAGGCACAGTCAGGGAAAACAAACAACATTCAAATTAAATTTCATTGGTTTTTTATTCTGTTTATATTTTCATTAAAGAGAAAACATAAACGAAATGCACACCCCATAGTGTTCACTCTCTGGACTACACCCTCTCTCACACTCAATATACTCCTATGTTTTTCTCCTGTGTGGTGTCTCTCATGACTATTAAGAATTGGGCTTACTCTGAGCTTTTCCCCAGTATCAAATCATTCAGAGTTTCTGTCCCCTCTAGATTCACTGAGGCTTAAGAAGCTTTGATAGCCTGCTGAAGCTTTTCCCACATTCAGAGCACACAAAGGTGTTTCCCTTCCATGTGAGTTCTGTAACACTCATAATGGAATGAGCTGAAATGGAAGCTTTTTCTATACTGGAGGCGTTTCTATGGGTTTTCCTCCTGTGTGGATTCTCTGGTGGTTACCAAGAGCCAAGCTCAAATGGAACCTTTTCTCACATTAGGAGAACTTAAAGGATTTTTATCCTGTGTGGACTGTCAGATGCAGGGGTGCTTGCATGAGATGAGGAAAAATTGAGGAAACTCACAAAGGCTCTGTGGTAGCCCCAGAGTTTTCCCTTAAGACCCAGTGGTTTCTTTACGAACTGGTTTACCTGGTCTCTCACCTGAGCTGGCATCCAATGAGATCACGCTTTCCTCCACACCTTGAACATCCAGCACGTATGGCTCTTGTTCCAGCTTGAAAGTCAGGTCAGGCTTGAAAATTGGAAATCCTGCTCAGAAAGGAGAAATTGGGGGCCGGGGTGTGTGTGGAAATCAGAGAGAACTCTATTCTGGGGCCTGGTAGGGATGAAAGACATCAGCCTATTTCCGCTCTGCCCCTCTCCCAGGTCAAGAGAGGCAGAGGCACCACGCTTCAAGAGGGCAGTTGGCAAATCGGGGAGGATTCAGAGAAGAAAATCTCAGATGGTAAAGAGGCTGGAATTCAAGGCTACAATATCAGGGAGGTTGGGGAATCTCCTTCCTTGGTGGTTTTCAAAACCCAGCTGTACAAGCCTCTGTCTTTCATACTGTGGGAGAGGTGATCCTGCCTTGGAGCAGAGGGTTGGGCTAGATGACCCTTGAGATACCTTCCTGCCCTATAATACTAGGTGGATCATTACTATTCCCATTTTACAGATGGGGGAACTGAGGCTTAGTGTGACTTGCCCAAGGCTACCCAGTGAGATCACTAGAATACACTGAGAAGGGGGGGAGGAGGGGGGAAGAGTCCTTCTGAAATCCAATCCCTCCTCCCAGCTTCAACAATGCTGGGACAGGAATCCTTACCCAGCGAGGCCACTGTCTCATTGTTCTCCTTCATGACGTCCCAATACAGAGCTCTCTGTCCTGGATCCAGCAGAGCCCACTCCCCCTCGGTGAAATATACAGCCACCTCCTCGAAGGTCACCGGTCCCTGCAGTAACAAACATCCCCCACTCAGCCCCTGCTGCCACAAAATTCAACCCAAGTGGTTGAATGGTTGTAAAAAATCCCCCTCCCCACAGAGGGCAGGGACCTTTCTTTGGGGCTTAGAGGGCAAATTTCTTCAGTAAGTTCTTTCTTCAGAAAAGTAAAACTAGCTCTGGGCCCTTTCCCTCAGGAAGAGGATTCAGAATGCCTCCCTGCCCACCACCACCGCCAGGTTTGACAGTCGGCCTCAGAGGCGCTATGAAGGAGCCAGGCACAAGGTGAAATACCAAAGAAAAGGAAGTTTATTTACCAGAGTTAGACCAAGCAGTGACCACGCTCCAACGCTGGGAGACCCAAAAGGCTTACGGGACAGGAGAGAGTCTGAGGGTCCAAATGACACCCCAAGTGCATTTATATGGTTTTTAGACAAAGACCCCAAAACTAGCCAATGGGCATAAAGCTCTTTGGCATAAGTCAAGATGCGCATGTTTTACATTTGACAGTGTCAGATTCTAAAGCACAGTGTGCTTCTAGAATCCATTAACAATATTAGTCATAAGTAGCCTCCTCAGTAACAACGTATCAGAATGGTTCCTCTTGGCTCCAGTGTGGCTGGAGAGGGGGAGACCCTTATCACCAATGTTCACACCCCAATTCCAGCTGGCTCTGCACTCACAAGGACATGTACGGGTGCACGTTGCTGAGCATATCACTTTAGTAAATGGAAACCTTGGTTAAAGCACGGGTTTCGTTTCTCAGGAAAGGAGAGTCTTCTCAGGAAATGGAAACCTTTGTTCTAAACAGGCCCTAAGCCTTTAGCTATAATTTGGTTCACTGATGTTAACCCAGATCCGAGGGTCCATTTCCCTACAGTCTGCAGACAGGCTGCTCCTTTCAGCTCCAGCAGTGTAGAGAAATTCATGTGCTGCCTTCACACCACACACACACACACACCCATGTATAAAATAAAATATAAATATGTCCAGGGGATAAATTTATAATTTAGTTATTCAATTTTTACTCCAGTCTTCCCGTGTAGGCCCAGGGTGGCTCACAAAACAATATAAAACAAAAACATACATAAAAAGAGGAGTTTGGGGGAGGGTTTTTTTTATATTTTTTAAGTTGGGTGGGAATGTTGTTTTCTATTTATAGGATTTTATTGTAAATCATGTTTTATATTTATTATGATTTTATTGTAAGCTGCCCCGAGCCGTCTGAGTGGGCGGGGTATTAAATTGTTAAAATAAAATAAAATAAAATAAATAAAGCATTTTAAAACAAACACCAAAAAAAATAATTAAAAACCCATCCCCAACCCACTCCCACTCAACTCTATCTCAAGCCACCACAACACGTGGTCAAAACAAAAAAGTCTTGCATCTCTCCCAAAAGATGAGCAGGTTCAGGCTTAGGCAGATCTCCAAGGGGATAGAGTTTCGTAGCTGCGGAGCGGGCGCCGAGAAACCATCTCTGCGTGCCCTCATTGTACAAGCCTCATGGGCAGTTGGCACTCGCAAGAGGCCGCCCTCGGAGGTCACGAAGGAACGTCAGGGAAGAGGAGGTCTTTCAGACATCGGGGGCCCTGGCTGTTTAGGGCTTTAAAAAGGTCAAAAGGGGCACCTTAAATTGTACCCAGAAAGCTATCAGCAGTCACTGTGAACTCCAGAGCACCGGTGTAATACGCTCCAGGCAACCCACCTCCGAGAGAAGGGGGGCTGCCACATTCTGCACCAACTGCAGCTTCCAAACAGTCATCAGGGCAGCCCCACACGGTTATGAAGGCATGGATGACGGTGGCCAAGTCAGAGTCTGATAGAAACGGTTGCAGCCTTTTCACCAAACGAAGTTGGTGAAAAAGCGCTCCTGGCCATCGCCGCAACCTGGCGATCCAGGCGCAGCAACAGATCCAAGAGCTCCCCCAAGGCTGAGCGACCAAAGGAGGTTGGACACCATCAACAACAGGGGTCCCTATATTCCTCAGGTCACATAGCCGGTCAACCATCATCACCTCAGTCTTGTTTGGATTCAGCTTCAATCGGCTCACCGTCATTCAGTCCCCAACGGCAGCCAGGCCTCGGGTAAGCACCGAGACCACAGGACCTGGGTCAGACGAAAAAGAGGAAGTCAGGCGTCATCAGCGTACTGACAGCACATCACTCAAATCTTTGAACGATCTCGCCCAGGAGCCTTGGATACATGTTGAACAAGAACGGGGACAAGATGGAACCCTGCGGGACCTCACAAGGGAGCTCCCGGGGGACTGATGAGCCACCACCTCAAATTACCAGTGGGGGAACTGTTCATAGTCTTATATTTGCTAAAACAGCTATTGCACCTGGCAAAGTTCTTTTTCGGGGAGGTGGGAGCTGCTGATCAGTCTAGGAGGCTCTCTCTGCTCCTAGGACCTGCAGTCTGACTGTGGGTACAAGGTGAGTCTTTACCCAGGTGCCTTGCCCCACTGGGCCCTCTGGCACGGAGAGCTTGGGGAAACGGGGTTCCGATTCGAGTTTTGTTTGGCAGAATAGTTTTTGCTTCTTGAAAAATCATTCTTTTTGTGGGGAGGGTGCTAGGAGGAAGCAGACTCTCACAGCACCTAGAACCTGCAGTCTGACTGTCCTGCATTGCGACTGCCCCCATTAAAAAAAAACCTCCCCAACGCTGGCAGATATCAATAATCAGAACAGGTCCCTAAATGTTGAGACCTTTCTGATTCGGATCTTGCCACCATCATCCATGTTTTCATCACCTTGAGGCTCGATTACTGCAATGCACTCTATGTGGGGCTGCCCTTGATGACTGTTCAGAAGCTGCAGCTGGTGCAGAATGTGGCAGCTTGACTCATTTTGGGGCCGGGAGCACATTACACTGGTGATCCGAAGTCTGCACTAGCTCCTTATAGGTTTCTGGGCACAATTCAAGGTGCTGGTTTTGACCTTAAAGCCCTAAATGATCCGGGCCACACCTATCTGAAAAAAATCACTTGACCTTCCATGTCCCACTGCGAGAGGCCAGGAGTGCCTCCCTGTGGGCGCCGCCTGTTAACCTTGTTCACATGACAAGGGCTCACAGGGAGGCATTCTCACTATGAAACTCCCTTCTTCCAGAGGTTCATTTGAGCCTGTGCATCTTCCAGAGGCACTGCAAAACTTTCCCGTTTGAATAAGCATTTGGTGGGCGGGGATAGTGGTGGTTTCGGGGTACAGGTGTCAGGGGGGATTGGGTGGAGAGGGTAGGGAGAGTGTTGGTGGGGAGGGGTCCGGGTTTCTTTTTAATTATTTTTATATATTTTGAATATATGTTTTTTATAAGCTTATGCATTATTGTTATTTTTCAGTCTGTTTTAATATGTTGTTAACCACCCCGAGATGCTTTTAGCAGGAGAGGGCGGCATACAATTTTTTATAATAAATAAATAAAATAAATAAATACAACGTATTTCTTTCTGTAAGCTGCCCTGAGCCATCAAGGGAAGGGCAGGATAAAGATTAAGTAATAACAACAATTTGTTACTGATACCAGAAGAGAAATCAGAAACACCAAAACACCCCGGCTTTAAAAACATCCCCAACTTCTATGTGGCCCTTGGAGCATGTAATCATTTTCAAAGTGGCTCCTGGGAAGGAAAAGGTTCCCAGTCCTGGTTCTGATTGTCCAGGGCCTGTTGTAGTTCTGTGTGTTTGCTTTAGTGAACGCTGCTGACATTGAGGGGTAGAATATTATAGATTTGGGGGTGATCAGAAAACCCCAACCTGTGCTTCCTCACAGCACGGAAGCCATAATATCAGTAGGGCAGCCACTTCCCGTAGTTTTACACCAAGACTCTTATTTTGGCCTCTGGAAGTCTCAGGGTCCAACCGTAAGAGTTGGCAACGCTAAATACCATAACTAGATCTTGCCCACAATCCTTGAAAGGAAACAGCAGAGCAGAGATGACATCTTTCTTTCCTGTGCCAAGCAACAGCATTCTGCAATAAGGAACCAACCTGAGGGGTGTGAGCAGAGGTGGGGCCCAAAAGGAGCAGTGACAGGGGTGGGGGCTCACATCCATCTTCTGCAGCTGGGCCCATTCCAACGTTGCAACGCCCCTGCCCATGTGCATTTATTGCCATTTAGGGGAGTAATGTCCTCCCCTCCCACACTCCCCCCACTAAACCCCTACCTGAGCCAACTCCGATCCAGTCATTTCCCGAGGGGATGATCCAGAGTGAATCAGGGACGTCATTGTGAGGGCAAGAAGGGCTGTGGGGGAGATTTCAGAAGAGGATTCAGTAGGCCCGGTCCATCCCTTTTACTTCCCATCCAGACACTCTGGGTGAAGCCCACTTCCAGGTTGTCTCAGACAAACAATCCTTCTAGCCCAACCTCAGTGCAAGATTTCCTGCCCAGGTCAGGCTTAGGTAGCAGAATTTGTGCAATTCTATTTTCTTGCAGCAGTAGCTGCAAGAAAGTTAAAGGCAGAACCACTCTCCATTATAAACAGGGGACTGCTGAAGCCCCGATATTGAGGAAACTGCTTAAGCTACAGTTCTGAAAATGTATCCATGGTTTATATTTGTGGCTACTGTCATTTGTGCAAAGTCTGAGGAAGATCCAGCCAGAAAATAAAAAGTTATAACTGTTTAAAAGTTAATTGGTTGTAGTCAAAATGCACAGCATCCCAACTATTTTCATCAATATCTCCTCCTCCCCGACAAGTTGAGCCCCCAGACTTTACAGCCTTGGAGCTTGAGATCTAGATCAAGTGCTGGTGTAATGTGATCATGATTGGTGCATCCAAAAATGAGTTATCAAACATTTTTTTAAAATCAGTTCTGCTGGCTGGCGCGTGCACAGTTGAGCAGCCGCTGACCGCCATTTGTATTGTTAGAAAAAACAACACAAGGAAAATTACATGACTCTGCTTTTTAAAATCACGTAACTTTATCAGGAGCCAGCTCTGTCACAAAGACTTTAAGCTCTAGTCAGTTTCATGTCAATTACCCTCTTGCCCTCAGAAAGTGCAAGAGGCCTCTCTAGTCAGTTTCATGTCAGTTACCCTCTTGCCTCACTCCTACTTTTCACTCCCTATGAAAAGTCTGCAACTTCTCCCCTTCCTTCTGAGTGGCACCAATGGTTGCTTGAGAAAGGGCAGCAGGGAGAGCCACCCATTCCAAAATTGAATGGGGAGGGGAGCAGTTCTGTAGATTCATCTCCACCCCCCCCCAATTCTTCCCTGCAGCATCACACCTACAGCTGTCCCCTTGTGCTGGGGAAACAAACCACAGACCTGGTTCATTCTGCACAAGCAATACAGACTAATGAGGTTATTTCCACATATCTGCATATGATTTGCAAGCAGCCCCAAGCATCCCTGTGTGGGGCTGGAGTAGAAGGCTAGAATTGCCCAACGAAGCGATGAACTTGTTGCCAATCTGAGGGGAGGGGGGACTGCCCAGCCAGTTTGTGCCCCAAGCCTGGAGTTCCTGCCTTGCCCCATAGCTCTGCATCTCCCTCCCTGATCCCTGTCTGGATCCTGCCCCTTGAGATAGGAATAGGATATTTTAAATACAGATATGATGACTTTTAAATATGGATATGACTGTTAAAAACAGAGGGCAAAGATAGATATGACTTTCATGCTTCTGGTTTTCTCTTTCTATCCTTCCTTACTGTATATCCACATGTGAATATATCACATAACTGACATATGTGATATCTTTTAATATTCTCATTACTATAGTGATCACATTCCAAAAAACCTGAACATTTTCTAAAACAAAAAGCTAAAAAACTGTTAAAGACAGAACCGCTTCCAAAAAGAAAAATCTTTGCTTTTCAAAATCATTTCACAAAATACATTTTTTCCCTAACAAACTCCAAAAAGCATAAAAATTAATTACAATTCAAAAAACGTTTAAAAATACATTACAACAAAAATGATATGCCAAAAAGCATGGAAATTATTTACAGATTTGTAATCTATATTCCATAATTTGCCATCAACATTAACATAATATATATACTTAATTACATGAAGTATGTTTTCTTCATGGGGAATCAGTCTTAATAAATACACCAAATAAATTGTCTAATAGGACAGAAAAGAAGCTGTAACAAATTTTCAAACTGCCTTAACTCTGTCGTTTGCATGTATAAAAATTGTACACATGTTATACAGTGAACTGTTGACAAGGTCAGTGTAGACAACTTTATACAATTGGTTGTACACAAGGCAATTCTGCGCAAAAGGACAGAGTTAAGGCAGTTTGAAAAAACTGCTCGTTGTCGAATTATGATAAAGAAATTATCAATGAAGAAATAATATGATCGTTTAGTTAGTGATAAATAATAAGAGTAAGTATGTTTTGTAAGGAATTACAAAACCTCCGTCTCATCACCGCAGAGCCCCTTGGTTTACTGCGGTGTATGAAACAGGTAGGCAGGAGACTAGAGCAAAACTCTGAATCTGACCCATAGGGCCCAATTGCGGTCCTACGTTGAGGTTGTGAGGACAGCAAAGAAAGTATTCTTTGCTGCCCTCATAGCGTCTGCAAAGTTGTGTCCAGCGGAGCTGTTCTGGGTGGTGCGGGGGCTGGTTAGTCCAGCCTCCCTCCGCCTGGATGGGGACTTGTGTGGCGTAACGGAGCCTCCCGGCACCCCGTTACCCACTTATTCACTGGTTTCTTACCGCTGCCACCACCCAGAAGTATTTACTTGCAAGTCACATCCCTCTGCGGAGAATGAGACCTCTTCTGTCTCTTTAAACAGCCGGGCTCGCAAGCCAAGATAAAACAGTTCCCAATTTCTGCCACCTAAGCATACAGAGGCGTATTTGCTAACACACACACACACACACACACGGGACCGTTCCATGGCACAGAACCATGATTTGGGCCGTACTTTCCTTGAGCGCATCCGTTAAGCTCACCCGGCGCAACTTCTGTGCAGCCCTTGGAGCTTGTGCAAGCTTTCAAAGTGGCCCCCAGGAGCGAAAAGGCTCCACCCCTGGACCAAGATTAAGGCAGTGGCCATGCTGGTGAGTAGGGGCGGTACAGCATAGTTGGAGGCCAAATGAGGAGGTATGGGCAAAAAGCTTGGAGGCATAAGAGTCGAAGGGGTCACCGACATGGAAGTTGAAGTCCCCAAGAACAAGGGAAGGGGAAAATGGGGCAAGGAAGAAGGAAAGCCAAGAATCAAAGTCAGCGAGGAAGGGGACCTAGTAGGGGGTGTATACATGACAGCTACCTGGAGAGACAGGGGGGTGAAGAGGCAGATGGAGCGGACCTCAAAGGAGGAGGAGGAATGGAATGGAGGAGGTAGTAGGGGATGAAACCTGCAAGAGGGGGAAGAGAAGGAGCCCAACAGCACCACTGCAACCTACAGAGTGAGGCGTGTGGGAGAAGAGAGAGCCTCCATAACAGAGTGGAGAACTTTCTCTAAAATGCCTTTGGCTTAGAGCAGCTGCGCCACGTAAGTAGAGATTCCTTTTCCTCCACAACCTCCCCTAGAATGCACTATTCCCCTTTTTAAAAACTTGCCGCTAGCGCACCTGAGCTGGTGTCTGATGGAATCTTTCTTCCCTCGAAGCCTTGTCTCCCCGACGCCCACGGCTCTTCCCCTCGTTCCAGCTGGGAGATCAGGTTGGGTTTGAGAATCGGGAACCCTGCTCAGAATGGAGAGGGGAGAACGCAGACATAGTCCGGGGGGTGGGGTGGGGTATTAGATTTCTGAGGCCTCTGAGCATTGGGGGATTCCAGTCCAGACCAGCCCTGCTGCGAGTCCGAGGGAGGCAGAGGAGGAGAGATTGTGTATTGGATTAGTCTCTGCTGGGGAGTGTGTACACCCTGTCCAGTTGCAAAGCGTATGCCTGCTGGGTCACTGAAAGGCGGGCATGGAACCGATGTTAAATACCAAGAGAGAGGAGTGATAAGCAGAAAGAGAGAGAAATGGGAACATGGGGCCTGTTCCAGTGCAGAGGTGGTGGCTGCTTGGAATGTAATAGAAATTACAAGCACACAAGCTGCCAGACCAGGCCAGATCAACACTCTTTCCAGCATCCTCTCTCTGCTGTGGAGACAAGCATGTGGATTCTCTGGTGTGGATGAAGGGCTGAGCTAGCACTGAATCTCTCTCTACATTTGCAAACTCAAAGCATTTGCCTCCCATCTTGGTTGTCAGAGGCTTGACAAGTCTTGCTGTACAAATGAACCTTTTCTTACGCTCTGGCCATTGATAGATCTTCTCTCTGGGGCAGATTCCCCGATGCGTATTAAGGTCTGTATTGCACGCTTTAGCCTGAACTACCAACAGAGGGTGTTTTTAGACAAGCGCCTCCCCACCTATAACCCAACAAGAATGAGCTGCAGAGGGGGGGTGGGGGGGCTTCCACAAGACCAGGCGGGGACTGTCTCATCTCACGGGAGGGGTCTGTATGTGGGTGGACGAGGAAATCAGTTTCTCAGCTGTAGATTCTGAAGTCTATGGAGTCTTGGGGCTAGAGCAGGGGTGGCCTCCCAGGGGCCACTTTGAAAGCTTGCACAAGCTCCGAGGGCTGCAGAGAATTTGGGGCGAGGTGTTTAAGGGATGCACTCAAGGAAAGGAAGGTCCAAATCATGAATCTGTGCTATGGAATTCTCCCCTATCTTTGTTTGCATGCCCTCATCTCTGCTCCCTTCCCTTGAGCTCCGTTTTTCAGCAATTGGAGGTAAGACCTGGATCCAAGGGCCAAATTCAGGCAGTGGAAAGGGGCCACATAAAACCTTGCCATGAGTCGCATTTGGCCCCCAGGCCTGAGGTTCCCCACTGCTGGGCTAGAGGGGCTGATCCTCCTTCCCACCCCCTCCCCCAGCTTCCAACCCCAAGACAGGCAACCTTACCCAGCGAGGCCACAGTCTCATAATTCTCCTCCATGACGTCCCAGTACAGAGCTCTCTGCCCTGGATCCAGCAGAGCCCACTCCCCCTCAGTGAAATACACAGCCACCTCCTCGAAGGTCACCAGCCCCTGCAACAACAGACATCTCCCCACTCAGTCCCTGCTGCCCCAGAGGTTCGGTGGGTGTGAAAATCCCCCTACCCACAGAGAGCAGGGAGCTTCAGGGGCAAATCTCTGCAGGATTCAATCTCTGATCAGAAAATCAGGTAAATTCTGGCACTACCCCCTTGAGAGGAGGATTCCGAGCAGGGCACTCAGTGTTGACTTCCCGAGTCTGCATACAGGCTGCTCCTCTCAGCTCCAGTCAGCTGTGCCCCTCTCTGCCTCTGTCCCCATGTGTCTTTACTGCCCCCATGAGCGCAGTGCCCCCAATACTCCCCTACCTGAGCTGGCTCTGGTGCAGCCATTTCCTTTCCCGCAGGAACAGAGGAGAAGCCAGGGTGAATCCAGGATTCAGCAGCCTTTGGGTGGGTTTGAAAAGAGGTGGAGACTGCAGATGGGGATCTAGCCCGTTCACCTGTCCCCAGCACGGCCTCCCAGATTCTCTGCACCAAGAACACAAGAATTCAGGAGCTGCCAGGCTGGGTCAGCCCCATGGTCCATCCAGCCCAGGATCGAGGCAGCTGGGGTGGGTCCTTGCTCAGACCAGAGTTCCCAGCCCAAACCAAGCGCTACCCAGTCGCTCCATCCCAGCAGAGGTTTTGGGCCCCCTGAATATGTTGTTGTTTTATATGATTTTATTGTTGTAAGCTGCCCCGAGCTGCCTTGCCGTGGGGGGTGGGCATAAAAATCTAATTAAATAAATAAATACGAAGTCCTCCCCACAATGCTGGCTGAGTTGCCGGTAGATGGGTCCCCGATTCCTGGTGCCCCCTTTCCCCACATGATGAAGGAGAGGAGACGGGCACAACAGGTCCCAGATCCTTTCCTGGGCACTGTTTTTCCAGTTTCCCAGCAGTGAGAGCCTCTGGGGCTCCTCCCCCCTTGAGCCCAGGGACCAGCCAGCAGGGTCAGTGTGAGAATATTTCTTGAAGCTTAGGGATGGCTGGAGGGAGGGGGCAAGAGAGGCAGCAGCAACAGCTGGAGGGAGGGAGGAGCAGGGCAGGAGAGGCAACAGCTGGAGGAAGGGAGGGGGCAGGGCAGGAGAGGCAGCAGCAACAGCTGGAGGGAGGGGGCAGGAGAGGCAGCAGCAACAGCTGGAGAAAGAGAGGGGCAGGGCAGGAGAGGCAACAGGTGGAGGCAGGGCAGGAGAGGCAGCACCAACAGCTGGAGGGGACAGAACCTTCAACCTGCCCCTCTAGGAGGCTCTTCCCACAATCCAGCGCGGAGGGGCCGGGTAACTAACCTCCCTCCAGTCTTTTAGCACAGCTACTACCGCCCCCCACCCCCGAGAAGCCGAGCCAATCGCTTTGTTTCCCGTCTGGCGCGGGGGGGGTCGGTGCAAACACCCCATCCGTGCAGCCAGTCACCCTTCTCCCCCCCCCCACACCCCGCGATCTCCTGTCTACCCCCACCCCCTACACACCTACCTCATCCCAGGGACCAAATAGAGTCCCCGGCAGCGGAGTAGGGCGAATTGCGGGGGCGCCGCCGCCGCGCAAGGGGGAGCCGGAAGGGAGCCAAAACAGAGGAAAGCTGGAGCCATGGGAGGTGGGGGTAGTGGGAAAGCAAGGGCTGATGGGAGTTGTAGTTCCAGCCCAATCTGGGTGAGCCTGAGTTGGGGCCACTGGTGGAGAAGGGGAATGCGGCAGAGCCCCTGGAAAATCCCTACTCAGCCCCAAACGTCACTCACTGCTTCCAGCAGAACCGGGGGGAAGGACATCTGCCGCGAAGTTCCCCCCCCCCCC
>QEPC01010217.1:6523836-6547798 GCA_003113815.1 Sphenodon punctatus
AACCAGGAGTTTGAACAGGATACGTTCAGGAAGGGGGAGCCAGTGAAGGGAGAGGAGGAGAGGCGTCACATGGTCGAAGCGACGGGCAGAGTGAATGATCTTGGCGGCAGAGTTTTGGATCGCCACAAGGGGGGACAGGTGGGAGCGAGTTACACGCCAGCCAGTCAAGAGAGCTGCTGCACTCCCAGACCCTCTGGATTCCCGCTTCCTGAACCTGAAAAAAAGCTTTACCCTCCAGTTCCTTCAGTCATAAAGCAGCCAGTTCGGGGCAGCAAGGAAGGAAAGTTGCAAATAAAGCGCCTTCCATTTAAGACTCATCAGTTTACCATTTCCCTCTCCCTCGCCCGCTCCAGCAAATCCCTCCTTATCCCACCCACAGGCTGTTCCTGTGCGGCAGCGAGCAGCCAGAATAAAAACAGAAGGTGCGACTCTCCCAAGCAAGTGGGGGTGCTCTCCAAGGCCAGTAGCAAGTCTGTTGTGGCGGCCTGGACTTGTATTTAGAGTCAATGGGAGCTCCATTAATGATTTTAGTGAACACCGGGACAAGCCCTTTTTGTAATAAGCTTCTTGAGCACCTTTTCAGTGGACAGCACCTCTCGCTGCTTAAGGACGGAGCCCTGCCTTGCTCACCCATATCCTGAAGGAAGAGGCCACAGGAACTGGTTTCCACCTAGTCAGCCCTGCAGTCATTCCCCCAGCACATCACAGTCCTGTCCAAGGGGCTGCCACCCTGGGGAAACAGCAGCTGAAACAGCTGGTTAGTTTTCGTACATTCCAGGTCTCTTCAGGGCCAAAAGCACAATCTGCCCTATAGAGGCAACGTGTGTGTGTGTGTGAGAGAGAGATATGGGGTCACATGCCTCCCCAGATTTTCCCAGCAGGGCTCAGAAGCCCCATGGAACTCGAGTCTGGGAAGGGGGGGGGGGGGGGGGGGAGGCGTCGAATTACAGAGCTGCTGCTTTCGCCTTGGTGCCCTCTCTCCCAGCAGAGCGCCCAGTCTCCAAATGTCCTCTACTCCAGAACAAGGACATTCCAGGTGCTTTGGGGACAGCAGCATCTGTTGAAGAGGAGACCGGGCTGGGTGGCCGGAGGGAGTGGGGGCTGCTCTGGGGGTGATCGCCAGGAGGCAAAGGGGAGGGATCAATTGGGGAAAGGTTGTGCCTCTTCTTTCCTGATGGAAACTCTCTACCCTCCGCCCTAGCTCTCAAGATGGGGGTGGGTGGGGTGTTACAGGGTTGCAGCCACTTGTCTTTCCACCAGCTTCTCCGGGCTCCTTTTGACGAAAATGGCTTTTCTGCACCTTTTTCTCGCTTCTTGTGGAGTTGGCAGCTAGCTCAACTACTGGGAGGGGAGCGCGTCAGCTAGCAAACCGCTGCAGCTACCAAAGGGAGGGAGATCAACCCCAGTGGCTGCCAGACAGGACCCCTTCCCCGCCCCTCCAACCTGAGCCTCCCATGGCACCGGGGGCTGAGAACCCAGAGCGAATGGGGGGTAGGGAGAAGTTGTCCGATTGTGCTTGGACATAGCTCCCTGCTATAGAGCCCATAATCTCTCAGATCCAGCCAGCACCCACCGGAGACTCCTCCCCAGTCAAGCAAGCAAATAGGCTAGACCCCCCCAGCCTTCCCAAAGGGACACCCTTCACTCCAGGGCATCCACAGGCACCCTGCTTAAAAGCAGCACCCTCTCCTCAGGACACGAGCCACACAACCCTGGATGAGAGAGTGCTCCGGGGACGTGTCCCTGCTTCCTAGCCAAGCACCTGACTGTGAGGCTGAGATAAGGACCGAACCCCCCGGCTGCCAGGCAGCTCCAGCTTGTGGCTGGTACGGGCCAGTCAAGGTTTGGGACTGTCCTTCTCCTTCTCAGACAGTCTGGATCGTCTCTGCTTCCTAAGATGGAGAACAGGGGCGGTAGCAGCTCAGGAAGATCCAAATTACTCTGGCTTTCCTTGCCCTACCCTTTAAGGAAACAGACCCTGGGGAAACGGGCTCTGCCCCAGCTAGCCTACACTCCCAGCAGTTGGGAGGAGGAGGAGCTGGCTAACAATACAATGGTGTAATCATCATGGTGTGTTACCACCCTATGGACAGAGCCCTGTGTTGGCTGCATTTTCCCTGTTGCTGAAAATTGTCGTCCTGCCCCAACTCCCATTTTAGTTTTCTTGGCTTCAACATGGAGAAGGATAAAGACTCACGTTCTATTGAACTCTGTCCCATCTGCCCATCTCCAGGGCTGGCCGGGGTCTCTTCGGAGGCCGATCCAGCATTCAACGTCACGTTTGTAGCGCATCAGGAAATCCTTTTAAAAAACATAAAACCCAGCAGAGATCAGCCCTATGGAGTTCCTCTAACCTACTTCCCTGGGGAAATCCTGGGGAGGGGGTCAGCCTAGGACGACACTCTCCTCCTCATCCTACCCAAGCTGGGGAGACAGGTCCTGCTCAGCCCATTTTCAGACGTGCCACCAATCTAGCAGATGTACAGGTTTTAGAATTGTTTGTATATTGTTTTATATGTTTATTGGATACGAGAGCCGCCCCAAGCTGCCTGAGGCAGGAGGAGCGAAATATTAAATGTGAAAAAATAAATAAAATTTTAAAAGTTTGCTTCCAGAAACCTCGCGCGGGTAACCTCCCCGCACTGGAAGTCGCCCGGCCGCCACTGGAAGCAGCAGCAGCACCGGACAGCTCGCGCATTCTTTTAAAAACTGGACTTGTAAATCCCCAGTATCAAGGTTTTACAAGTCCAGTTTTTAAAAGAATGCGCAAGCTGCCCGGCCCCGCTGCTTCCAATGGCGGCCGGGCGACATCCGGTGTAGGGAGGCTCGTATAAATGCCACCCACATGAGGTTTCTAAAATCAGATTTTTAAATCCGCTAGATTGGTAGCGCATCTAAAAGTGCCTCAGCCTTAAGTCCCCTCGTTGGATTCCAGCCCCGGGGGGTGGGGGTAAAGAAGAGGAGAGCAGCAAATGGGGAGCTGGGCAGTAAAGTACAGAGGAAGTGGAGTCTGCCCCAGTAATTTGCAGCCCCAGCCAGGGCGGGGTCTCAGCTACTGAAACTCACTCATTCTGGCCTCTTAGCACAAGAGAAGCCAGGATTCCTCCTTGCAGGGAGTAAGAGCCTCCCAAAGCCAGTCTGCAGCAGATGTAAAGTAGCAGCCCCCCTCACCTTTTCCAGTTTACTCTTGATCACAGCCAGGGAGGCACCAAGCGAGGTGCAGTAGTTCTGGCTGTACGTCCAGTTCTCTTCGACCTCTGAGAAGCAGTAGCATTTCCCCTCGTACCCAACCCAGCCACTTGGACAGGCTGGCTCCAACAGAGCAGGGGGGTGCAGAGAAGAACGCAGCAGCTCAGAATTTTTCACTAAAAAATGAAAAAGTAGCACAAGGTAAGAGACACCAAACGCCAACTTATCTCCAAGAGCCACAACACACACAAGAATTGACAGGCTGGGCCAAGCAAGGATTCCCGGCAGCCTGGTATCCTCAGAAACTCTTTGGAGGAAAGTGCAAAAAACAAAACAAAAACCACCCCAAAACAACCACCCCATTTCACAGATTATTTGATACTTGTCCGTTATGGGGACAGTGGTGGGGTTTGCATAGAATCATGAGGATTTCCACCCTTATATGTTGTAGGATGACATCAGAGTGGCTGTTCTATCTTTGACACACCTTCCTTTCATTAATGCTGCTAAGTCCGCAGTCTGAATAACATTCAGTGGCAGCAGGCCATGGTTTACATTGTCAGTGCAATAAGTACCGTACAGTAGCCACAGGGTGACATCAGAACACAATACCTATGGCCAACTGGACTTAACCCTAATAGAGGTTTGTTCCCAGCAACTGCTCAGCTTCGTTAATGTTTTCTCCTCCCCAAACAGCAGGAGGAGGAGCATTAAATCAACCCCGAGGTGCGTCATCATTGGCACGCTTCCATTTTAATGCTGAAAAAGAGCAGCAACGAGGCTACTCAGGAAGGAGATGGGGTTAGAGCTTTTTTTCTGGCCAGTAAAACCAATCTCCAAGTTTGCTGTACCCCCCCCATGTTGGGGGAGTAGGTTGTTTATTCCTTAGCTGTGGTCCTGGGCTGTATGTTGTATTTTTTTGAACTTATAATTGTGCTTTACAGCTGGTTCTGTTTAGTTAAATTTTATATTATGTTATATTTATTGATGAGTTTTAATGATATGTTAGAATGTGGGGTTGGGTTGAAATTATAGTAAATATGAGTATATTCCCAACCTAGGTTGGTGAACTTTTTGAATTGGAGTATTCCAACCCTGTATAAATTTTGGTTGCTGTATGCAAGGACCTGTATGGTGACGCAAATAAAGACATTGGACATTGGAAGGAGATGGTTTGTGTGTCTGTTGGGAGAAAGGAATTTTGACTGGAGACACCTCCAATTTAAAAACCAATTAAGAATATGCTTTTGTTTTCCAACAGCGTGTGAAAAATGGGCATGTTACCAGCACTGACAGACCCCTCTGCTCCGAGGAAATCCACAAGCAGTGAAGAATTCTCAGCCGTAGCACTACACTGACAAAGGTTAATTTGACAGTGGCAGGTTTTTTTACACAAGACGCACTCACTCATACCCACACAGTGGACATGGGTGGGTGTGTCCCATTTGAAAGCGGCGGTGGGCACGCGTGCGGGCTCCCACAAAGCACCCGCCTCCACCCGCTGCCCCCGCACAGAGCAATTGGCAAACGCACAGGTTGCTCTGTGCAGCGGCATGAGTGAAGGAATGGGTGTGAGCCCGTCTGCACCCACCCCGGCGCAACTACTGAGCGCTGCTGAGGGAGGGGGACGGCGCGTCCGTTTAAAAATGGCCTAAAAGTTACCCATTGTAGCATCCTACAGCCAATGGTCCCATGGGGTCAAACAAACCCTCTGTTCAAGTCTCTGTCTCAGACTAGGCCGTGCTCTTCAGACAGGGAGTTCCCAACCCCTGGGCTGTGCCATGGCATCACCATACTCCATAGGGGGCAGCACCACATTCCTTTGCTCCACCCCTTTAATCTGGTGCCATCACTTCAATTATTATGACATCATGACACTCCAGAGGGGGTCGGGGTCAGCCCCAATGGGGACCAGCCTTACCACAGAGCAACCCGGGATGACTGCCCTGGGCCCCACTATTTTCTTTACTTACAGGGACCCTGCATTGCCCCCCCTTCCCCCCATTTCCACCAGGGCAGGGTGCGGGGCCCCAACTCCTTTCAGCGGGTCTCTAAGTCACCACCTCTATGGCCCTGCAGAAGGTATCCCCAAAGGGATGGGGCCATAAGGGAGAGAGTGGGGCCACTAGAAGCCCCACATATTATCTTTACCCTGGGCCCCACATACCAGCCCTGACCTCAACTGTGCTGGGCCCTGAACAGTCTGGCCACATTGGGCTTGATGCAGTCAGGCCCAGGCCCTGATCTTGCTGAAATTCTGTCCCGAGCAGCGCTGCAATCCATCACTTCTGATGTGCACAGGGATTCTTCATGCAGGTGTAAAGACCACTAAAGTGGGCACTGAATGGTCACCCCCACCCCTCCACAACTGGAAGCCCAAGTCTGCACCAAAATCCCCAAGCCGTAACAAACTTATGCAAAGTCTAGCCAAGAGCAATGGGGACTGTGATCCCATCCCACAGATGACATGACCCCACTTGGGGTTCCAACCCAATGTTTGGGAACTCTTGCTCTGCAGCCCAAGCTAAAGCCAGTGTCGCCCTATTTTCTGCAATCTTGGAATTGGCACTTCCCCAAATTCTTGCTGAAATTGCCTGTGGCGGCCGAAAGATGTCTAGCCTAAGTAGGACCCAGCAGCTACGTGCAAGTCAAAAAGCCAGGAGTTTTTGTGTTTGTGAGCTACTCCGCTTTCTGGTTGTGGGGGACAGGCAGGGCTGCTACCTGGCTCTCTTTGGACTGGCTGCCATTCCTCAGCCTGCCTAGCTCATGGGGTGCAGAAGAGGAAGGGCTGCAAGACTCCGTAGCAGAAGGGACTGAAGAAAGCAGCATGTCTCCTCCAAAACCCACCTTCCCCCAACCCCATTCACAGGTCATTTTCTCCCAACATCCCACTGTCCCCCACGTCAGCCCCTTTGCTTTTCACTGCCCTTCTAGAACCTCATTTACACTTAAAAGTTGCATAATGCTTGTTCTGTTCATAGAAATTAGATTTGTTTTGCAGAAGATACAAGGTCTTGGCTAAAGTACCAGCTTCTGCAACTAAGGCTGGGGACTGGACACAGAGACAGTGTGACCGTTGCTGGTCCTAAGTGGCTGCAGGATTAGGGCTTGGGTAGGTGCAGGCCCCTGAGTAGCTGAGAGTGACTTTCCCTTTAAGGGAGTTGGCTGCCTCTACAGGCCACACCTCTCATGGGGATATAAGTGCAGGAGGCTCTGCTGCATAGTCAGTCTGTGTTTGGAGAATGAGCTCTGCAGCTGGGAACTGGGCAAGGTACTGCCTGGAAAGAGCCTGGAGGCTAGAGGCCTAGAGAGAGGTTTTGGACTTAATATTGGGATTTTGCTATGTTTGGACTTTTGCACTGTAAGTAAATCCACACTTGTTGGTGGAAAGTGGTTGGAGCGGTGTGGCTCATTGGGGCCTTGATCCTGACCNCTCCCAACATCCCACTGTCCCCCACGTCAGCCCCTTTGCTTTTCACTGCCCTTCTAGAACCTCATTTACACTTAAAAGTTGCATAATGCTTGTTCAGTGAATAGAAATTGAATTTGTTTTGCAGAAGATACAAGGCCTTGGTTAAAGTACCAGGTTCTGCAACTAAGGCTGGGGACTGGGCACAGAGACAGTGTGACCATTGTTGGTCCTAAGTGGCTGCAGGATTAGGGCCTGGGTAAACCCTGAAGAAGGTGCAGCCCCGCCTGAGTAGCTGAATGACTTTCCCTTTAAGGGAGTTGGCTGCCTCCACAGGTCACACCCCTCATGGGGATATAAGTGCAGGAGGCTCTGCTGCATAGTCAGTCTGTGTTTGGAGAATGAGCTCTGCAGCTGGGAGCTGGCCAGGATACTGCCTGGGAAGAGCCTGCCTGGAAGGCAGGCGAGAGGCCTAGAGAGGTTTGGGATTTAATATTGGGGTTTTGCTATGTTTGGACTTTTGCACTGTAAATAAATCCGCACTTGTTGGTGGAAAGTGGTTGGAGCGGTAAGGCTCACTGGGGCCTTGATCCTGATGAACTCTACAACCCAAGGGTGTCCTACATGCAGCACACACTGCCCAGTAGGTGACAGAGGCACTTTACAGAGAGAGAGAGCATGCGCGCAAAGGCTGGGGAGAAGAGGCTGACACTTGAAAGGAGCATCCAGTGCTAACTCCGGCTCAAGGGGAAAGTGTGAGATTCTGACAGCTCTAAAGAGAATCGTAAACCAAGATACTGGCTCAGGGGAGCAGAACTCACCTGCCAAGACAGCGACAGCAGCAATCAAACCAATGATGATCAAAGCCAAGCCAATCAAAGCCATGACGAGACTCCTTACGGTTAGCAGTCTGGCACGCTTCTTGACCCTGCAGTCAGCAGGATAACCTGGAAGAAAAAGCCACAGATGATCCCAGAGCAACTCCAAAGACTGCTAAACATTTTTACTTCTCAAGATCTTCATCGGCAAGGCACTAACAGAAGTTACTAATTATGTAGAAACTCTTCAAACAGCACTGGGGAAATGACTCCTACCGGAGAATTACACTTGCAAAAGGAGAAGTTACACGCAAACATTTCGTGCAGGTTGTGGTTCACTTTCTGGGGCATCATGGGTGGCGCCTCCCTACTCCTGAAGGATCTGCACCCCCCGCTCCCCCGACTCAGGAGCCAACAGGACTGTCTGTGTGGAAGCTTTAGCGGGACAAATTAATGCCTTTTGTGGTATGGGCGGCTGCTTGTCCCTTTCATACCACAGGCATTTGGGGGGGGGACAGTTCCACTTTTAGCCCAGTGGGGGCAGAAACACTGCTATTTGAATGGATTGGGCGGCTGAGGTAGACGCTCAGGCCAGGCAGCAGCCAGATGAATTGGTTCACAGCTCAGCTCACAGCGTACCACTCTCGGGGAACTGCTGTGGGAGACGGTGCTAAGCCACCTGCCGCTCAGTGCAAATGATGGTGAATCTTGGGAGCTAAACCAGACAGGCAGGCGGCAAGCCGAAGCTGCATGCGCCCCGCGTGGGCTTTTCTCACTGTCCTGACCTGGCGCTTAGCTCTGCTGCTGGCGCCATTTTGCTGGCTGATGCTGCTGAGCTGCTCTAGACGTTGCCTGCCCAGTGCCTGCCCTTGTTGTGTGGCCTGGCCAGCAGGCTGCTGGAACTGGAATTTATTTGCCTTGCTGCTTTTTGCTGCACTGTTTCTCCTTTCTGCTGCTGCTGCTGCTGCTGCTGCGTGGGTGGTTGCTGGGGGGAGTACTATTGGCTTTGGAGTTCTGCAGCCAGAGAAACTGCAGAAACTCCCACTGTCTGGTGGGAGGGGAGTTATTTTGTTGTATTAGGGGGGAGGGGAGGGAGGAATAACTTTGACGGTATCTAATCTACCCCTGTATGCATTTTGGAGGGGGAGGATGAGGGGGGAACCAATGCATGAGTTGGGGTCCATGTTGGAATTTTTCAGTCCCCAGGTTGCGGAGGGGAGGGAACCTTTTTCAATACTGGTTGGTGTTTTGTCTCTGGCTGCTGGAAAAAGAGTTTCTTGCCTCAGTCTCTCTGCTCGTGATTTGTGGCTCCATGCCTGGGACTTTGGTTTTGTTGGGGCTGGGACAAGCTAAATACATGGCTAAATTGGGGTGGGACTTAGAGCCAGGGCCCCCCCCCCGATCCTGTTGCAATGCCGGCTGGATGCATGTTGTGTTTCCTTGCCCTGAGCTTATAGCTTTGGTTTTGTGGGACAAGTAATGCATGGTTTGAATTGGGTTTTCCAGTTCCCAGGCATTGACTGTTTCTCTGGCTGCCGCAGCTGCTCCCTACTGGAAGTTAATTCTATTATTTCTTGCCTCTCTGCTTGTAGTTGTGGGCCTTCTTGCACTGAGTTCTGTGTGGGACAAATAACCACTAGCAGGGGGAAAGATGCAGCATTATCCCCTTGCTAGGAAAGCAAGGCAGGCAAAGGGAATGGTCCAAGCACACACAGCAAGTCAGTGCCAGGAAAAGAATCCAGTGGTTTGTCTCGCAGTCCCATGCTCGGTTCGCTAGGAAAGACTTCCTCCCCACACCAGAAACAAGACAGGTTCCTGCCCAGTGGGTTTATAATCTAAGAAGAACACAGGGACAGATAGACAGACACACACACACTCTTATTTTTTTACAGATGGGAAATGGATGCTATAAAATTCCAAAATTCTGGTTGGTCCCACCCACCTCCCCACCAGCCACCAAGTGCCCACACAGCCTCGGTTCAGCATCCTTGTGTGCATGTATTAGCATGGACTTGAATCATATCAGTTAACAGGGTTTGGACACTCAGTGTTGCGGATTGTTCCTGCCCCAGTCAGTTCCCAAGCACTGAGGCTCCATTTACCTGGGTCTCCATTACACTGGGAAACAGCCTCCACCTGTAGTTTCTCCTCAGTGGAATCCATCCTCTCCTCCTGTGTGTGGTACTGGGATGCCTGTGCTGGACTCCAATCAGCTTCTCTCTCTGACTGTAGGGAAATCCCAAGAGCTAGTATCAGCAGGTGCAAGAGAAGTTTGTGCCTCCCCATCCAGGGTTGCTTTAAGAACACACAGATGCCTAAGGCAACATATTTAAGGAGGCAGCAAAATGAACCAGAAATGCTACCTCATCCACCTGCTGTGCAAGTCCCCAGCACAGGGGAGGGAGCACTCCTGGTTTATTTGGCTGCTCTTAAATTAAGCTAGGGACTTGCCCAGGCGGGATGCTGTTGCTTCCCTGCTGGACAGCTAACTAGTGGGGAACCAGAAGCGCTCCCTCCCTCCGCTGCAGTGTAAGCTTCCCAATGAGGATTGCTGGGGGGGGGGGGCAGGAGGGAGAAGTGCTGCAGCCACTTCACTGATTAGCTGTTTAGCAGGCATCAGGAGTGCCCATCCCCTGCCTGCAGCACAGAGACAAGTTGCAAGAGGGGCATTTCCATATTCTGTCTAGGGTGGGGAAATGTGCAAAGCTGGCCCTAGCCCCATCCATTCGCCTCTGCGCACTTCCAAAGAGCCAGTCTGAACAATTCACAGGGACTGGAGTAAGGGGACCAGAGGGGAGAGAAGGGAACATGGCGAGGTGCAAGGTTTCCCTCTGTCAGTGAGTAAGGTAGGGGGAGTGAGGACACACGGGGGGGGGAGGAGATACAAACCAAGCCCAAATCTCTACAAGAGGAACCCCATCCTGGAACCTGAATGCAGTGGCTTGTTTTCTAAAGCTAGAGTTTTCCAGAGGCTGGCCCTTCCCTTCTCTTCCCAATACCGTGGAACACTAATAAGGAAGTTTTAACATACTTTGTGAAAACAGTGCCTGATAACTTATCAAAAAATGAATACATAATAGTCTACCTTGCAATAGAATATGCTACAACAGAAATATTGAAATGTTTTTATATGGACACGATAGCCTTGCATTGATAAGATGAAAAACAAACAATGGCCTCCCTGATATTCCATATTCACAATTCCTCCAGACCCCACTTTTCTGTTTCCCTTCCACACACATATTTTAGCATTCCTGTAAGTTCATAAGCTTGAGTTTAGTAGGTTTCTATTTATTTACATATCTTATATCCCACCCCTCCCTCCCGCCGAAGCAGCTTGGGGCGGCTATCATAAAATAAAGCATAAATATAAAATACAATAAATAAGCAAGTCAATAAAACAAACATAAAACAGTCTATATGGGGGATGTAAAACACAAAAAAGCAGAACCACCCCCTACCCTAACCCCACCCTTTACCCATCTCCAAAAGCCCAGCGGAACAGCCAGGTCTTACACATCCATTGAAAGGAGAAGAGGTCCGGGTTCACCCCTGCTGGAAGGGAGTACCACAGCCTCTGTATGGCCGAGAACGCCCTCTCCATAGTCGCCCCCCAAGCAACTTGGGGGACTTCGAGAAGGGTGCTCCTGGCGGACTGCAGGGGCTGATCCAGCACGCAGGGAGTGAGGCGGTTCTGCAGGTAGGTAGGATCAAGACCGTGTAAGACTTTATAGGTAAGCACCAACACCTTGAAGCGGGCCCAAAAGACTATGGGCAGCCAGTGCAGATAATGGAGCACTGGTGTAATGTGCTCTCGGCAACCTGTCCCCGTAAGGAGACAGGCCACTGCATTCTGCACCAGCTGCAGCTTCTGAATCATTATCATGGGTAGCCCCACGTAGAGCGTGTTACAATAGTCCAGTCTTGAGGTGATGAAAGCATGGATGATGGTGGCCTGGTCAGAGTCCGAGACATATGGCCGAAGCTGCCGCGCAAGATGTAACTGGCGGAATACGCTCTGTGCCACAGCCTCCACCTGGACATCCAGGCGAAGCTGGGAATCGAGGAGCACTCCCAGACAATGAACCTGGGGGACCAGAGGGGGATGAACCCCATCAATGACAGGGGACGCCACACCCACCACCTTACGCACCAACATCACCTCCATCTTCTCAGGATTCAGCTTCTGTCAGCTCGCCCTCATCCAGTCCAGCACAGCCTCCAAACACTGAGTAAGCACCGAGATTGCCGGGTCTGGGTCGGATGAAAAAAAGAAGTATATTTGGGTGTCGTCAGCATATTGATGACACCGCACCCCATACCGTCTCACAACCTCGCCCAGCAGCTGCATAGACACGTTGAACAGGGGAGGGGACAGAGTGGGGGACTCCACACAAGAGGTCCCGGGGAGATGAAGAACAATCCCTGAGCACCACCCGCTACGTTCTTCCGGCCAGGAATGAACAGAACCATTAAAAAACAAACCCGTTCACCCCGGCTCAGTCCCGCAGGCGGGTCACCAACATCTCATGGTCAACGGTATTGAAGGCAGCTAACAGCTCTAATAAAATCAGCAGCTGCATGCCCTCTAGCTGTAGCGCTTTCACCTCAGTTGCAGTTTTGGCCTCAGTCACTCTTTTCCATAAGGTATGGTGATAGACTGCCATGACGGCCAAGTAGTTTGACGCCCTCAGGGTTAGCGTGCTGGAAGAGAGAGATTTTCTTCCTATAGTATCCAGACGACATCCTTCTTTGTCTGAAGGGATAGTCTTTACTTTTCCTGCTATTGGTTTTGACGTTGCAGCCGCTACTACCATGGAGCTCGGAGTGGGATGGTGGGTATTGTTACTGGTTAGAAAGCATCTGCCACTTTGCTTATAGGTGGAGCCAACTAAGGATTTGCCTAAGCCACCTTGGAAGTTGGTGGGCTCAAGAAGCTCTTTGAAAATTGGTAACGTGATGTGGCCTGCATTTCCTCCGGCGAGGATCCCAAATACTGGGCCAGAGGATGCGTTTTTTTAAACTCTAGCCGGTATCTTGGGTAAAGCCGTAGTGAGGTTTCTCATCATGGCGTGAAATTTTTTTTAACATCTTCAGTTGACGCAGAAGAAGAGTCAGAGATGGTATCTGAAGGTGGTGGTAAGGTGCAGTCCTCGTGGTTCGGAAGGATTCCATCAGATAAAACATCATGGGGATGCTCTGCTGGCTGGGGTGCCACAAGGTCATGTTGCTGAAGCAGGCTTCGTATGAATGACTGCTGCAAAGTATTGAGAGCTTGTGCATGAGATGTACTGGCATCTGGAGCTCCAGGTTGTGGATCAGCAGATGGTTGCTGCAAAAGCGGATTACTACCCATGCCTATGGAGGAAACACTTTTGGAGCTAGATGATGCTGAACAGGAGGCCTGACGCTTTTGGTGCTGTTTACACCTAGGTGGTTGTCCGTTTCGCTGTGGAGAAAAAGGTGCTGCAGATGACGAAGTATCCTCCTCATAGTGGGAAAGATAAGTGTCTGGACACTCATCTTGTTCCCATGGGGGGTACGGGTATGAGAGCCCTATGCTATAGGGCTGAGCTCATGAGCCCCCTCTCACTTGCGGGAGCGGGGGGGCGGGGGGGAATCCCCATTCCGGAGACTATGGTGGAGGATAGAAAGAAGCACCATATGCTTCTTAATAAAAAAAATTAAAAAACAAAAAAAATATATGGTGGTGGGTAGGAGTTTACTTATTTATTTATTTAACAATTTTTCTACCCCACCCCTCCTCACAGAGCAGTTCAGGGCCACTTACAAGGCACATAAAAACATAATATAAAAATAACAAACACATAAAATGCAATTAAAAACATTAAAATGCTAAAAGTAAACTACAAGGGCAGAACCCCCCTCCCCAACCCACCCTACCCGTCTCCCTNGGAATTTATTTGCCTTGCTGCTTTTTGCTGCACTGCACCATGTTTTTTTCTGCTGTGTGGGTGGCTCCTGGGGTGAGTACTATTGGCTTTGAAGTTCTGTGGGACACCGGCTGGTGGGAGGGGAGTTATTTTGTTGTCTTAGGGTAGAGGGGAGGGAGGAATAACTTTGAAGGTATCTAATCTGCCCCTGTATGCGGAGGAGGGGGGGGGGAGGAGAATGGGAGGAAATGTATATATGGGTTGGGATTCAATGGATGCTATAAAATTCCATATTAATTTCAAAAATCTGGTTGGACCCACCAGCCACCACTGCCCACACAGCCTCAGTTCAGCATCTTTGTGTACATGTATTAGTATGGACTTTAATCATATCAGTTAACAGGGTTTGGCCACTCAGTGTCACTGATTGTTCCTGCCTCATCTGGTTCCCAAGTACTGAGGTTCTATTTACCTGGGTGTCCATTACACTCGGGAACAGGCTCCACCTGTAGTTTCTCCTCGGTGGGATCCATCCCTTTCCCCATCTGTGCGCGTGGTACTTGGATGCCTGTGCTGGACTCCAATCAGCTTCTGTCTCCGGCTGTAGGGAAATCCCAAGAACTAGTATCAGCAGGTGCAAGAGCAGTTTGTGCCTCCCCATCCAGGTCCACTTTAAGAACACACAGATGTCTAAGGCAACATATTTAAGAGGGCAGTAAAATGAACCAGAAGCACAGGGGAGAGAGCACTCCTGGTTTATTTTGCTGCTCTCATATTAAGCCCTAAGGTCTTGCCCAGATGGGATGCTGTTCCTTCCCTGCTGAGCAGCAGACTAGTGGGGAACCGGGAGGCTCCCTCCCTCACCTGCAGTGCAAGCTTCCCATAGAGGGTTGCACTGGGGGGTGGGGGTGTGTGCAGCCACTTCACCGATTAGCAGGCCCCAGGAGTGCCCATCCCCTGCCTACAGCACGTAGACTAGCTGGAAGAGGGGCATTTGTTTCCATGTTATGTCTAGTGTGGGAAAATGTGCAACGTCAGCCCGAGCCCCATCCATTTGCCACTGTGTACTTCCAAAGAGCCAGTCCAATCTGTAAGCAGTTCACAGGAACTGTAGCAAGGGAACCAGAGGGAAAGAAGGGAACATGGTGCGAGGTGCGAGTTTTCCCCTCTGTCAGTGACTAAGGTCACCCCCCTAGTGAGGACACACAGAGGGGGAGGCCCCAAGCTGGAGTTTTCCAGAGGTTGGCCCTTTCCTTCTCTTCCCACACTGAAGTCCAAGACCCAGCAGAGAAGCCCAGAAATCAGATGCTCCCAATTCCATGTAGAACTCAATGTAAAAGCAGCCTGACTCTGGGCTGTACACAGCTCTTCCACAGCCAGCTCAAGCCTGCTAGCGTACCCACTGTGGTATAATACCAGCAACCGACCCCCCAAGTTGGGCTGGTTTCCCATCTAAACGGGGCACTAGTGTGAACTGATGCAAGTTCTGCCGGCTCAGTGGGTGCATGTGCTATATCCTGGGACTATTATATGCATAAAGGCAGATCAATTTCCAGGGGCTGCAACATCTGCTGTGGGATGGTAAATGTTGGTTCTAATAGTAATCAGTATTGCACTCGCATTATCTATCTGAGGCACAGAATCTGTGTGTCTCCATCTCTGTACAATAAGATACATAAAGTTGCCCCATATATATATATTTTTTAAAATCAATTTATTTAAAATTAAACTTTAATATTTTAAAAAATCCGTGTATGGCCCTCTTTTGGGAACTGTTGTATGGTAAAAATATTCTGGAAATCAGTTTTGAAAGAAAGAAAGAAATATTAGGCCTAGAAACAGAACAGGTTTTAAAGCCATGAATTGGGAATCAGTCTAAGTAGATTTAAACTGGAAATAAGGAAGTGATTTCTGTTCTTACTTTACGTAGCAAAAAAGAAATTCTAAAGTTTATGGACACAGGCAATAGGCAATACCGTGGAACACTAATAAGGAAGTTAACATATTTTGTGAAAATGGTACCTGATAACTTATCAAAAAAATGAATACAAGTAATAGTCTACCTTGTAATGGAATATACTAGAACAGAAATATTGAAATGGTTTTATGGACACGATAGCCTTGTATTGATAAGATGAAAAAGAGAAACTCAATGGCCTCCCTGATATTCCATATTCACAATTCCTTAAGACCCCCCTTTTCTGTTTCCCTTACACACACACAAATATTTTAGCATTCCAATAAGTTCATAAGCTTGAGTTTAGTATGTTTCTATTTATTTATTTACATAATTTATATCCCACCCCTCCCAAAGCAGCTCAGGGCAGCTAATCATAAAATAAAGTATAAATAGAATACATAATAAATAAGCAAGTCAATAAAAACAAGCATAGGACAGTCTATATGGGGGATGTAACAAACAAAAAGCAGAACCCCCCCTACCCTAACCTTACCCCTCACCGTTTATTCATCTCCCCAAAAGCCTGCCGGAACAGCAGATCTTACACATCCATCGAAAGGAGAAGATGTCCAGGGTCACCTGGACCTCTACAGGAAGGGAGTTCCACAGCCTTTGTGCGGTCACTGAGAACGCCCTCTCCATACTCGCCCCCTGAGCAACTTGAGTGACTTCAAGGAGGACACTCCTGGGGGACCGCAGGGAGTGAGGCTGTCCCACAGGCAGGTAGGGTTAAGATTGCGTGGGGCTTTAAAGGTAAGCAGCAACACCTTGAAGCGGGCCCGGAAGACTATAGGCAGCAAGTGCAGACAATGGAGCACTGGTGTGATGTGCTCTTGGCAACCCGTCCCCCTAAGGAGACAGGCTGCCGCAATCTGCAGCAGCTGCAGCTTCTGAATCTTTATCATGGGTAGCCCCACATAGAACGTGTTACAATAGTCCAGTCTTGAGGTGATGAAAGCATGGATGATGGTGGCCAGGTCGGAGTCAGAGACGTACAGCTGAAGCCGCTGCACAAGTTGTAACTGGTGGAACGCGCGCCTCATCACAGCCCCCACCTGGACATCCAGGCAGAGCTGGGAATTGAGGAGCACTCCAAGAGTACGAAACTGGGGGACGAACCCCATCAGTGACAGGGGATGCCACACGCACCGCCTTAGGCACCAACATCACCTCCATCTTGTCAGAATTCAGCCTCAGTCGGCTCACCCTCATCCAGTCCCCCACAGCCACCAGACACTGGGTAAGCACTAAGATTGTCGGGTCTGGGTCAAATGAAAGAGAGAGGTAGAGTTGGGCGTCATCAGCATATTGATGACATTGCACCCCATACCATCTCACAACCTCACCCAATGGCTGCATATACACATTAAACAGGAGAGGGGACAGCCGAGGATGGGCCGGCCAGCCTGGCCCCTCCCCTTGCCTTTCATGCACCCACGCAGCACAGCTGGGAGGAGGCATCAGGCCAAGCTGGCTGTGGGGAGATCGGGAGAACGAGGCAGGGAAACAAGAAATGGGGTACTGCTCCCTCATCCCCGCCTCATCTCACAGACCCCCAAACATCTCTGGTGCCCATGATTTGAGCAGACTGCCTAGACAGCTATCCATAACTAGAATGTACAATGGGTCAAAAGGTGAAAGGAAAACATAACCGTTGTGCCAACTAAAGTGCCCGTTTTACACAAGGCAGATATAGGACAACATTTTGTTCAGCTTGCTTTTCAAAACAAACAAAATAGTTACTTTAAACTGCCTCCTCCTCTTTGAGAGTTTTTAGTTTTAAGTCAGACTCCTCCGTGTGAGTTTTTAAGTATATTCTACTATAAACTACGGGTGGGGAACCTTCTCTCTCTCTCTCAAGGGCCTTTCTGAAATTTGGTTCAAACTCTGAAGGATGCAGAGATGTTGGGAGCAGGGGTGTATTCAGGAGGAGGAAGGAAAGGGAGAGAGTCCAGATCACTGATCTGTGCTATGAATCTACCCTTTTCTGTATTCATCTCCACTGTCTTCCTCTGAACTCGCTCTTCGTGCTTGGGGTAGGAACTTGATCCACAAGAGCCAGATCCAGGAATATCAGAGGGGAGGGGCCACATAAGACAAGCCACAGGCTGTATCTGAACCCCAGGCCTGAGATTCCCCACCCTGATGTAAACTAATACAAATAATTATTTAGATTCACAGTAACTGAATATAATTACAAACTTTTACTTTATAACATTTGAGCCAGAGACATCCTTTTTTAAAAAAAGTGCTCAATTTCAAATTCCTTCATATTAGTATATTGCAATCAGGGTATGAAATTTCAGATTGAAGTCTGGGACCCCTTCAAAAATTCAGTTGGCAGACTTTATCCTGATATTAAACTGTTCTTGCCCCACTACACCCCTGAACCAATCACCAGTCTCCGTTTTTATTTATTATTTATTTATTTATTTAAAACACATTTATATCCCGGCCCTCCTGCAACGCAGCCCGGGGCAGCTCACAACATAAAACAATTAAAACAATAAAATACATTAAAATTCCAATAAAACAATCAAATATTCAATATAAATATTAACAGGGCTTAGAAAACAAAGGGTAGGGGATTAAAAAAAAACCTCCCTACCCTCCCCCAAAGGCCTGGGCAAACAGCCAGGTCTTACAGTTCCGCCGAAACGTTAAAAGGCTTGGGGCCAGGNCCTCCGTCGGGAGGGAGTTCCACAGCCTGGCAATGGCCACCGAGAACGCCCTCCCCATCATCTCCACCCTGGCAACCTGGGGGACTTCGAGTTGGGCATCCCCGGCCGACCGCAGGCCCCGCAATGCAATCCGGGACCTGAGGCAATCCCGCAGGTAAGCCGGGCCCAGGTCATATAGGGCTTTATAGGTCATTACCAGCACCTTGAATTGGGCCCGGAACAGAATAGGCAGCCAGTGCAGAGAATAGAGCACCGGTGTAATGTGCTCGCAGCGACCCGTTCCCGTTAAGAGACGGGCCGCCGCATTCTGCACCAGCTGCAACCTCTGGATGGTCTCCAAGGGCAGCCCCACATAGAGTGTGTTACAGTAGTGTAGCCTAGAGGTAATAAAGGCACAGATGATGGCAGCCAGATCCGAGTCCGAAAGATACGGCCGCAGCCGTCGTACCAGATGTAACTGGCAAAATGCTCCCCTCGTCACAGCCTTCACCTGGAGATCCAGGCGGAGCTATGGGTCAAGGAGCACCCCCAGACTATGGACCTATGTGGCCAAAGGAGGGGCAGACCCCATCAATGATGGGAGCCACCTCCCGGCCCTACCCACCATCACCACCTCCGTCTTGTCAGGATTCAACTTCAGACGGCTCACCCCCATCCAGTCCCCCACAGCCACCAGGCACTGGGTAAGCACCGAGACTGCCAGGTCTGGGTCTGCAGAAAAAGAGAGGTAGCGTTGTGCATCATCGGCATACTGACGACAACACACACCAAACCCTCTCACAACCTCGCCCAAAGGCCGCATATAAACGTTGAACGGGGGGGAAAGAATAGAACCCTGCAGGACTCCACACATGAGGTCCCGGGGAGATTTTATTTTATTTATTTATTTCTAAAACTTATATGCCGCCCCCTCCTGCCTCAGGCATCTCGGGACAGCTCACAGCATTTTAAAACATAATAAAACTATATAATAAACAACAATTAAAACAGTAATTAAAACCCATCCCTACCCACCCTAACCCAACCCACCTCCCTCGGGAAAGGCCTGGCGGAAGAGTCAGGTCTTACAGTGTCTGCGGAAAGAGAGGAGGTCAGTAATCAAATGGACCTTCAATGGGAGGGAGTTCCACAGTCGCGGTGCAGCCACAGAGAACATCCTCCTCATGGTGGACATCCAGGAAACCCGGGGGACCCCGAGGACGCCCCCGGTCAACTGCAGGGGCCAATCCAGGACCCGGAGTGAGGCGGTCCTGCAGGTAGGTGGGGCCCAAGCCATTTAGGGCTTTAAAGATTAACACCAACACCTTGAATTGGGCCCGGAAAACTATCGGCTGTACACAGATGAAGTACATTCCCCGAGAATCACACGCTGAATTCTTCCGGCCAGGAACAAGCGGAACCATTCAAGAACAATTCCAGCCCACCCCGGCCTGGTCCCGCAGCCAAGCCACCAACATCTCGTGGTCAACAGTATCAAATGCAGCCAACAGGTCTAATAGAAATAAAACAGAAGATCTGCCCTGGTCTAATTCACGGCGCAGGTCGACAACCAAAGCCACAAGCGCAGTCTCCGTGCCAAACCGAGGGCGAAAACCAGACTGCGAGGGATCAAGAAAACTGACCCGATCTAGATGCCCCTGAAGCTGCCAAGCCACCACCCGTTCAATAACCTTCCCTAAAAAGGAAAGGGAAGAGACTAGCCAATAGCTGGCCGGGGAGTCAATGTAAGAGATATTTCTTGAGCAGGGGCCGTACTACCCACTCCTTGAGGTGGCTCGGCACCCTGCCGTCCCTAAGGGAGGCATTGACAACCCCCACCAGCAGCGGCCCTAATGTCTCCCGGCAGGGCAGGCCTGAGCGGGCACGGATCTAATTCACAACAGGTGGCCCTTACAGCTTCAAGGACATCTGCCGCATCAGCGGGCGACACCCACTGAAATTGATCTCACGAAATCAGATGAGGCGGGTCCTCCACATCCTCAGGTTCACCTACTGCTATAAGTGCAGTATCAAAGTCGCAGTGAATCTGAGCAATTTTAACCATAAAAAAGTCAACAAACATGTCACAGCGGGCACTGGAGGATTCCAGTTCCAGGTGGAGAGAGGTCAGACTGACCAACCGCTGCACCACCCAGAAAAGTTCCACTGGACGTGACTTTGCGGATGCTATTGTTACGAATTAGAACCGTTTTCTATTTTCCCTGACTAGGAGCAGGACGTAAACCGCTAGTAGGCAGTTCCCAATTCCAGGATCTTGGCAGAGGCACTATGAAACAGAGCACAAGCCCCTTAAATAGACATATGTTTATTATATCATATAGAAAGAACTGGGAATAAAGCAGTAATACACTTGCATATGGCAATAGCCTTCACCTACTCTAACAGCAAGCACACACACACAACTACATACATATGTGTTCTTACGTGTCAGAGGTCTCCGAGAGGAGAGGCAGGGTGGGGGCCCAATCGAGGTCTATCTAGGAACCTAGCTGCTGGAGTCTTGGCTTTTCACAGCCTTTGAGAGTGTTGGAAAGGGTCAAGCACCAATCAACCGGCAGATACCTAAGTAGCTGGTCAGAGGGTACCGTGCAAGGCATCTTTCCTGTCTAGGACTGGCCTTTTTATCCAGTGACTGCCTTATGATTATCCAGAGTGCGGGGTTGTCAGTGCTAAGCCTGGAAAGTTCTCCCATTGGCTATCCAGTTTTGGGGCACTTTCTGCTTAGTCATTGTTATTATGGGATGTCCTGACCAGTTAGATCCTGCCTACCCTCCCTCCAGATGGGAGGCCTGATCTTTGGCCATGGCTTGCCCAAGCCCCTTTCTCTGAGGCGTCTCTCTGTCTGACTAGGCCATTTTCTCCTTACATTGCTCAATCCTTATCTGTCCCTGTAACCTTCTCTCTTGTTTATTGTTTTCTTTAATGTGCAGCTATGTTCCTGGGAACAGTCAGTTCTTACTACTAGGCCTCTCTTTGCAGATGACAAAAATGCATCCTTCTCCTCCTGCCAGCCTGTTTCTCATGATATGCATCCTCAATATTCCTAAACTAAAATTACTATAAAGCATAAAGCAAGCAAAGAAAGCATATAGGAAACTCATAGTATCCCTTCAATAGTTACAGATGTATACAATATTCTCTTGGTTCTATAATGCCTAATGCTTCAGTCAGCCTATTAATTCACTACACTATGAGGGCAGCAAAGAACTCTTTCGTTGCTGCCTGCACCGCCACAGCTTTTAAACTAGCTTTATGTCGCAATTGTTCAGCTTCAGCACGGGTCCGGCAGCACCGACACTCCAACCACTGATCTTCCTGCTTCATCTGGCACAGATCCTCTGTAAGCCAAGGAGATCCACGTCGTCAGCATTCTGGAAGCAGACGGCTAGGAGCCGTTCGGTCAATGGCCTCAGTCAACAAGTTGTTCCAGAAGACAATGATGTCATCGAGCTAACGGTCATCGAGATCAGGAGGTAATTCCCCATGGGCATTCTGGAACCTCTCTGGTTCCATAAGTCTCCGGGGGCAGACCAACCGAACTGGTCCTACACCTCTCCAGGGGCAGACATGTGCCAGGAGATTGGTCCAGAGGAGATAATTATCCGTCCATGACAAGGGTCTTAGTTGATACATCTCCCACCCCCGGATCCTTGTGACGGCCAAGTAGGGGGGTAGTCAGGCTGGCGTTCGACTGGGTGCTGGAAAAGGATGGGCCGGTGGCAGGGAGGCTTCCCACGCCAGGGACTCCCTACGTGGGATCTTTTTCAGCTGCTTATTGTGAAGCCTGCAATTTATCTGTCTGTCTGCAGCAGATGGTGCGAAGGAGCTTTCGCTTGTGATACAGGCTGCACTTTTAATTAATGTTGTGTCCACCAGTGGGCGTGATGGTGCTGCAGCCATGAACTGCGGTGCCCGCAAACTCTCAGATGAGGAGGGAGGGGTGATATGTCTCTTAGATTTGAATGGCCTCTTTCTCAGGGCTCTGGAGCTGGGGAAAAAGAGTGTGAGCTGCTCCCTAAGGGTCTGCATGATGTCCAGCAGCCGTACAGGCTGGGTGAAAAAGGCCCACATCTCTCTGGTTTAAAGCGCCCTGTGCGGGTTGCAGCNCGCAGCAGCAAGGCAGGTAGGTGACTGATGACAACAGCTCCCCGCAGGCTCTGGGTGCCGATGGCTCCCAGGCGCCTGCAGATTTTGTGCCCTGTTGCAATTATACCTTAGCTGTTCACATACAGGTGTAAATTATGTCCCACAGCATCTGGGGAGAGGCAACCGAGAGCACTGCCCTGGCAGCTGCAGCTAGAAGGGAATGGAGGGAACAAAGTCTATCCCCACTAGAAGGGAATCCTGATCCAGCAATGACTGGGCGTGGAGGAAAGGAATCCAGTCTGCCCCACCGGCAAGGAAGGCTACAGGTACTAGAGTTACTGTGAAATCCCATCCATCCCCATTTCCTAAGGCATGGACACACAGTCCCTCCAAGACCCATAATCAGGGTACAGTGTATTGTTGCTAATGGCAGGGCCCTGCCAATAAGTCAGTGCCCAAACAAGGCATGTGTAACCCTGCACAGGATACAAACCCATTTCAAGAGCACAAAACCAAACAAAACCGATATTTAAACACACAGTTCCTGACTTTGCTGCCCCTGCCCACCAAAATTGTAAGCCCTGACAGTTTGAGTTCCAATAACATTTTGAACATAAAAAATGACTAAAAAATCCTGTTTATTTCCAGTACTGGAACCCCCCTCCCCACAATCTTCAAGGCAACCCTCCCTTAGCCTTTGGTGATCCAGAGCTGTGAGGCAGAGGAGAGATGGGTCTCCTGTCTCTCTCACCTGACCCACTCGGAGAGCAATTATAGCGCCTGTTCACAGGAAGAGGAGAAATCCCGCTGCGCAGCCCAGCAACGCGCTGCAGATGCGCACACGAACCAGCCCAGACTGTACGCGATTTCAAGGAGAGTTTGCGAGGCAACTACAACCGCAGCTGGAGTCTTCCCCCTTTATTATTATTATTATAAACATTTATATAGCGCCAGTCATGAGCTTGGTGCTGTACAGAAACATACAACATTTCTATCTAGCTGCCCCAGCACAAGACAGCGAACCCCACAAGCCTTTCCTTCCACCCCAGTGGGAGATTAGATTCCCATTATCCATTAGATTAGTAATCCAATCATTTAGCTTCCCCAGAAGCCATTTACCATATATCTTACTACAGACACAAAGACGACTTATGGGTCGGTAGTTTCCGGGGACAGCACGATTTCCCTTCTTATAGACTAGGACAATTACTGCCCCTCCCCACTGGGCAGGACTCTTGCCCGTATTATTTATGGAGGTAAAAAGCAGTGTCAGCAAGGGTACCCACCAATCTAAAGCTTGCTTGATCACTTCAATAGGGATTAGATCTAGCCCTGGGGCCTTGCCATTTTTGAAGGAGTTGATTACTTCAATAACTTCCGCCTCCTGAACCGGGGGCCAACTCGGCAAGGAGCTGAAGTCCTCAAAGGTTATCTGATAGTCAAGGACAGCTGGGTTAGGGACATACAAAAGTCTAAAGTGCGCACACCAAGTGGAGTCAGAGATGGTTATGGGAACACTCCCCTGTCCCCCTCTACCCAAGACATTCAGAAGTGACCAGAAAACTCTACTATCCCTTGAGGCCACCGCCTCAATTAAACTGTCCCAATACTTCTCCCAATATTCCTGCTTTTTCTGTTTAATCAGAGCCTTGTACACCTTCTTTGCCTGAAAATACAGAGGAGAAATATAGGCAGCCTCATTCCCCCTATACTCCTGGTAGAGGGAAATTACCCTTCTCCACGCAGCCTTACAGTGTTGGTCGAACCATTTCTTTGAATGCTTCTTAGCGTTAAATTGACGATGACCCACCGACTGAAGTATCAACCCCCGAAGTTTGTCAGTTAGTGAGGAAAAAAGATCCACAATATCCCCCATTTCCCCACCAATAATAGCCTCCCTCATATAATTCAACTGCCGATCTTCA
>QEPC01010217.1:6556511-6567040 GCA_003113815.1 Sphenodon punctatus
ATTCCTAAATTCTCTCTCTGACCTTCAACATGTCTGGCCACCATGCTGGTGGCAGTTAGCTAGTAAGACTAGGGATAGGCCTTTCCTATCACAATGTACTTCTCAATAAAGTAGTTTATTTTAATCCAGAAACAATCTCCAAGGTGTTGATACTACTAAGCTGTTGCTACTAACAATTCAAGCTGCTTTTGGGGTTTTGTTTTTCTAACCATTAATAAAAATTCCCAACAGTTCAGTGGGGAAATAAAACCTGGACCTACACGGAAAAGTTTCCGGTTTAAATAATGCATTGTTCCATACAATTAATTAGTAAGATTATCACTCATTAGTAGTACTTCTCTCGATCGCTCGCTCCACCTCCAAGCTGCCTCTTCAACTCTCTCTGACATCTCCGCCCACATCCACCTTGCTCCCTCCCTCTGCACCTTCAAATCCCTCCTCAAAACTCACCTCTTCCTCGCCACCTGTTAGAACTTTCCTCTCAACATTTACTGTCTGCTCTCCCCCTGACTCCTGCCTAACTGCAACCAAGCCAAGCACATGCACCTGAGTCTTCCATGGCTTGAATGTTATTTATCCCTTGTCTCAACCTATGTCCCCTGTAGGCAGAAACTGCGTCATTCTTATTGTTCTGTAAAGCACCAGGTACACAGCTGGCGCTACACAAATGCTAATGCTAATAATAATAATAATAAATTAATGGAGACCAATACCAGGCAAACTGGGCAGTTTCAAAGTTGTAATTAACTTTTTTTTCTTCTTCTTTCAAATAAACTTTATTGTGTTCAGTTCTTTGGTACATTCGTCATTGTACACATTTTTTGCAGTCATATTTCTCACTTGTTTGTGCTTATATTGTTAGCCACGAACTGAATATATATATACATATATACATATACATATACACATACACATATACTGGATCTGATTTAGCATGTTTATTTTCCGGAAAACTTTCCAAATCAAACTTTTCCAGAAAACACGTCACTGAAGTTAGAAATGACATTCAAAAAGGGGACAGGGCAGGAAACTGCTGAGGGGGCCAATGCCTTCTCTTTATTTCTCCCCTTCCTGTTTCTAGTTCTGTCGGTGTCCTGGGAGGAGGGGTCTCTTCCAAAACACTAGAAAGGGAAGTGCTTTAGGGGAGCTCAGTCAGCCCTGCCCCCCAAAATGGGTCACGGCTTGGGAGACACTAAGGTTGTTTTTAAACCAGCAAGGCTGGAGGTGGGGGTGGGTGGGTCCATGGCAGCTAAGTGGCACAGCGGGGGGAGTAGTATCCACTCAGGTGGAATGTGTAGGGATTCTAACAGACAGCTCCCATCGTGGCTACCAGGCAGCCACCATGTACTCGCCCTGCCATGGATCATGGCAGAGGGGAAAGTGTGCAGGGCTGGCCTTTGAAATGGACACATCCTGGCTGTGCCCAGTACAGCAATTGACATGTTGCAGTCAGTTTCTCTGACTTGCAAAGGCCGCGTCCCCCGCCCACAATGCCTCTAAGCAGGGGGTCTGTCTGATGGTGTGGGTGGCTGTCCCAGTTTATAAGGGTAGGAGATGCATGGGCGCCCATTGCCCTGCACTTTTTTGGCACTCTGGATTCTTTGGCAGTATTCCGTGGCTGCTGTGTGGCTCAGGGGAGCAGCTGCACTCATCCCCCTGCTCCACCTTCAAACGGGCAGTCAGATGAGTGGTTACTAGTGGCCATGACTGGATAAATACAACTGTCAAATCGGAATTTACCTGGTTTCCCTCCCAAGCACAATTCCCAATCGGGATCTTAGTCNATGGGAGTCACACCCTGAGCCATGGAAACCCCAAAGAACCCCATTTCCCCATATTACATATAATCGGCCCAGAACCCCCACTTCCCAGGCATCCCAGTCCACCAAACTCACAGGCTACACAGGACCGGATGGGAGTCATGCCCCGAGCCACAGAAACCCCAAAGAATCCCCCGTATGATACCCATTCCAGGCAAAAACCCATATTATGTATAATCAGCCCAGAACCCCCACTTCCCAGGCATCCCAGTCCACCAAACTCACAGACCACACAAAACTAGATGGGACTCATGCTGTGAGCCACAGAAACCCCAAAGAAACCCCCATCTGATACCCGTTCCGGGCAAAGACCCATATTATGTATAATCAGCCCGGAAGTTGTGTGCAAGGAAGGGGAGTCTCACAGCTGACTTTTGGATAGACTGTAGTGGAGATAAGGGGCTAAGTGAGAGACCTGTGAGAAGCAGGTTGCAGTAAACTGGGCTGTGATGAGAGGATGAATTAGAGTTTTAGAAGTGTTCAGACAGAAAGGGATGGATTTTGGCAATATTACAGAGAAAAACAACATGTTTTTGCAGTGTTTTGGATGTGAGCAGAGAAGGAGAGAGAGGAGTCAAAGATGACCCCAAGGTTACGGGTTGAGGGGACTGGGAGGATGACAGTGTTCTCTACAGAGGTGGAGGGAAGAATTGGGTTTAGGAGGAAAGATAAGAACCTCTGTCTTGGCCATGTTAAGTTTAAGGTGGCGCTGAGACATCCAGGCAGTGATGTCAGACAGGCAGGCAGGCCGAGATTCGAGACTGAATTCTGGGTGATAGTTCCAGTACAGAAAGGTAGATCGGAAAGCCATAGGAAGGGGATTAGAGCACTGAGGGAACAAGTGTAGAGGGAGAAGAGAAGAGGGCCCAGGGCTGAGCCTTGGGGCACACACCAACTGATAGTGGGATAGAAGTAGAAGAGGATCCACCAAAGGATCCACTATATGTGTGGTGGGAGAGGTAAGAGGAGAACCCAGATAGGACAGAATCCCAAACTCCAAAGGAAGGCAAAGTGCCAAGAAGCAGGTGGTGGTCAATGGTGTCAAAAGCAGCAGATAAGTCAAGGAGGATGAGGATAGAGTGATGGTCCCTGGCCTTGGTCATGAAAAGATCATTGGAGACTTTAACAAGGGCTGTCTCCATGGAATGAAGTGGGTGGAAGTCAGATTGGAGTGGATCAAGACTGGCCTGAGTCGCAAGGAAGTCCAGGCAGCGGGCATGAACAGCACGCTCAAGAAGTTTGGATGCAAAGGGGAGGAGGGAGATGGGACGGTAGTTAGCAGGGCAAGTAGGGTCCAGTGAAGGTTTCTTGAGTGGTGTGACCACAGCATGTTTGAAGGTAGCAGGACCGGTCGCAGTGGAAAGTGATTACTTTTCCTCAAGACATTTAACTAGCGTTGACGATACAAACTGCTGTTGATGTAAAATTGCTGCCTTTACAGCAGCAACTCTCTGAGTCACAAATGACTACCATTCAATAAATACAGTAATTTATAATTCACAGGCAGATAAAACATTTTCCTTAAAAAGACAGTCAGATACCGTGATCTGGGCTCAGCATAAAGACAACATTCAAGTATATAATGTGCCAAATCTTCCAGCACCATCTCTCCACAAATACAAAACCTCTCTTCGAATGCTTTATTTTTTATATCTGCCCTCTAATATCTGAGTAGGCATCTGTTGAAAGCGCAACCTTGAAAATAGCTTTCTAAGATCCATTTTCAGGGGCAAAGATAAATATTTCTCACAAGAAGGTACTAACTTGGCTCCTGCTGACCATCTTGCAAAGCTAGATTAGAAAGTGCCGGCATATAGACTGTTTTCACATATCTACTACTCTTTGTTTAAATCGACTCTCAGCCTTATTCCCCATTAAACCCAACATTTGTAAAGAAAAAACATAATGCAACAACAATACTGAGAGTTGCTGTAACCAAGAATGTTTATACAAACTGTCCAAGTCTTGTTCTTCCAAACACATTCTTGGGAGTCTACCAGACTCTATTGGGGATAGTCTGATCCAATAATTTATCAATCTACACAGTGTACAAGCCCCAAAAGGGTAACTTCACCCAATTCCACCCTAAATAAATAAGCTGGAGTACTTCTAGGTAACCCCAAAAGTAAACAGAAGAAACTATTCTGTACTATATTGATGGGAGATAAATCAGCAAACCCCCATACCTCTGCCACCATATAATACTTGAGGGATTACTTTAGCATTGTTCATCAGTTCATCTGTTCATCAGACGGGGATGAACAGAACCAATATGTTGATAATTTAAGAAATGATACAAAGATTGGATTGAGGAATAAGTTTTCAATTTACTTTTCATGAAATGCAAATTCCATGTAGCTTGGGCAGAGAAAACAACCTGAATATAGCAAAATGATTTTATCTGCTCTGTTTCTTGATTATTAATTCACCATTTTTGAACCCCTCTATTTCTCCCCCAAACNTCGGCGTGTATGTAAGACCTGGCTGTTCCATCAGGCTTTTGGCAAGGGGTAGGGGTGGGGTGGTTCCCCACATATTGTATTTTTAAATTGTTTTTAAATTGTTTTTATTGTTTTATTGACTGTTGTTCACCGCCCTGGACTGCACTGTGGGCAGGAGGGGCGGGATATAAATTTTAAATAAATAAATAAATAAATAAATTAAATTAGCTGCATCTGGGGCAGTGATTGGCTCCTGGTGGTGGAACGTTGGCAATGGCTGATGAGGAGGGCGGTTGGTGGCAGTTGGAGGAGAAGCCGGGAACAATCCGAACTGGGGACAGCTAGTCTGATCTGTCCTTCGCAAGTTGTACCTTTTTGGAAAATAAAAGAACGTCTTCATTACCCTGCAAGTCTCCAGTTTCTCTCTATTGCTAAAGGGACATCGTCTCAGGAAGGCCCCGAGGCTCCTCAAAGAGATCAGGAGGTGCGGGAGTAACAATGTCAACATTCCCTTCCAAACAATCTCTCTCTTGCATGGTTCAGCAACTTTAGGAATTTTAAAAGTTATTTTAGCGAACCCATGCAAAGATTTACACACAAGTAGTCTCACCCCAAATGTCTATTTTACTTTTTAAAAAATAGGTCCTCATGTTATAAGGGCTGTCAACCAATTTTTAAAAAATTATCTGTGCTGCTTTTAGCTGATTGATCAGTAAAGTTCTACAATACTATAGAATCTCACTACAACTCCCTAAAGCTCAGTTTATTATGATAAAATGTTAAGTTTTTTAAAAATCATGTTCAAGTTTAATTTATTGAACTGGTCTTCAGACCTTATCAATCTTAGTACAAACCCAACACACACACCGCCCCTCGATACAGTTATAAATACAAAAATGTAGTATAAATAATATATATTTCCAAAGTTTAAAGAATCAAATCTTTTCTTTTCCTGCATTTTATGAATTTTTAACTGGTTTAAATTGTTTTATTGTTTATATTGCTGTTCACTGCCCTGGGCAGGAGGGCTGGGATAAATATTTTATATAAATAAATAAATACCCTCAAGGACATTTAACTGCTATCAACAATACAAACTGTTGATGTACAATTGCTGCTTTTACAGCAAAAATAGTAACTCAGAGTCACAAACAAATTACTACCATTCAGTAAATACAAACATTTATCATTCACAGACAAATAAAACATTTTCTTTAAAAAGGCAGTCAGATACCTTGATCTGGCCTCAGCATAAAGACAACATTCAAGTATATAATGTGCCACACCTTCCAGCACCATCTCTCCACAAATACAAATCCTCTCCTCTGGTGGGTATATTTTTATATCTGTCCTCTTATCGGAGTAGGCAATCAGGATTTAATTTGAAGACTTCTGGTCATAAATGTCTTCACCAGGGGCTTTCTTGTCATTAAGGGCTTTTAAAAGAGATTTGACTTCTGCAACAGATATAGGAGGCCAGTGAGATGTTTCTTCAATCCTAGGAAAATCTGAGAAAACATGTCCTAAGGAAACAACTGAGCATTTATGTTTAAATAATTCTGCACAGAATGTTTCTCATAATTTTGGAGAAATTGGAACTTCTATATCAAACCTTATCTCCTTAAGTTTTTTTAATCACTTCAAATGTAAAAAAAAAATCATTTAAAACTATTTTAAAATGTAGTCAATCTGCAATCATTGCATTAAACGGATTTGACTGATTGATCAATGTAGACATTCAGTCCTAATTTTAATTGTATTTTTGTCAATTCTTTGAAGTTCGGTATCAGGTAGTTGCAAACTCATATAGAACACTCAATGATCAATCAATGTTTATTGGCGTAGCACATGGCCATTGCCTAAATTTCAACGTACAGTACAAGGGGGGTTTCCATAATAAAATAAAATAAGGTAATTAGGAAAGTGCAGCAGCAAAAGTAAACTAGGGTAAAGCTTACCAATAATAAACATAAATGTCATTTTGGATACACAGGGCTACAAAAGGTTTTAAATGAGTACTAAAGCAGGGAGGCAGTGAACAAAATTGGCTACAACCAAAGGTAGCCTCGCCGTATCCAGTATCCCGTGGTCCCTCAACATCGTACACAATAAGGTGTCATAAACATTAGAGCACTAGCCATAATGAACTCTCTCAACGGTGTTGTCATGGGGGGTAGGAGAGAGCGGGGAAGGGGACGGGATTCCCGCACCCCAAGGGGCTCGCTAGCTCCTGAACTTGCCAACAGCCANTAGGAATTTTGTCTGTTAAAGTGGCACCATTTCTAGTTCTGATCTTTAAAAAAATTGCAGAATACAAAGCTCTAATCAAAATGAGTAATCTTCTATCAATAATAGTGGTGCTCAATTTTCCCAGAGCCAATTTCTATTGATAGAGTCAACTGTTGCTATTAAATCAATAAAGGTGGCATATATTCTCCTCCCCATTCTAAAATACTTGAATATTGAATGGGACAGGACAAAATAATTATCTGCAGTAGATCTTCAGTCAATATTTATTTTTTCTGCCCAAGTTTCCAGCCTCCCAAATAAGGGTTTTGCATAAATCTTAGCTAATATCAATCAAGCTAACTGGTCTGTAAGTTTTAGGATTGGACTTACCTCCTTTTTAAAAACCAGGACCACTATACTAAGATTCCATCCTATCGGAATTAGGGTGACCACCTTTGGTCGTTTTTTACCTGACACTTCCATTTTGGCCTACGAGAGCGTCAGGTAAAAATACCACCACAGGTAAAAACCCTAATCGGAATACAAACAATATTATTATGAATATGAGTAAAAAGATGAGCCAGTGAATATGCCCACCAATCAGGATTTAATTTGAAGACTTCTGGTGATAAGTAGTCTTCACATGGGGCTTTTTTTGTCATTAAGGGCTTTTAAAAGAGATTTGACTTCTGCAACAGATACAGGAGGCCAATTAGATGTTTCTTCAGTCCTAGGAAAATCTGAGAAAACATGTCCTGAAGAAACAACTGAACATTTATCTTTAAATAATTCTGTACAGAATGTTTCTCATACTTTTGGAGAAATTGGAGCTTCTATATCAAACCTTATCTCCTTAAGCTTTTTTAATCACTTCAAATGTAAAAAAAAAATCATTTAAAACTATTTTAAAATGTAGTCAATCTGCAATCATCACATTAAACGGACTTGACTGCCTGAGGATGTGGCCTGAAAGCTTGCTCATTCCCATGAACAGTAGTGGGTCCAATAAAAGAGATCATTTGAACTACTTTGTCCCCATCTGTTATTTTTGGGATCAATGCAGTAACCACATTCTCTCTATAGAAACCTTGGAAATTCGTCAGACTGTTTAGCCTCAACTAGGCTGACCTAAAATAAAACCTTTTTCTAAACCGAGTATAGCATAATTACATTTATCCAAGAGAAAACAGCTTTAGGAACAGCTGCCTGGTGAAGACTTCCATCATGTCTAATACACAAGATGAGCAGTTAAAAACAAGGCATCCAAAGGCACAATTCAACAGAGATCACTAACCAGTCATAATTACAGACCCAGTTTCCACCTCCTTGTGGACAACAATCATAACATCTAGCAAAGCTAGAGAACAGAAAATCCCACTCCATCTATCCCCTTCCTGTTTAACACAAACTCAGGTGCACATAGAGCAATTACTGGTACTAACTGACTCCTTAGACTCTCTCCTCTTCCCGCTCTGGGAATTCTACAGAGTTCTGAATGTCTGAGAACAGGGGGATAGAATGGAGACTGGGTTGGAACCTTGGTAACTGGAGCAGCGGATGGAGCTACCACACCTGAAACCCCAGGGTAATTCACAAGAGAACTCACCTCACCCCATTTTCTTCTGCTGGGACAAATTAGAGCATATGTCTGAGCCAAACCTGAGAAGGGAGAAGAAACATCCTCTAAAGTATCAAGGGGGCAGAGAAATGGGGCTTCATTCACATTTTCTGTTTATTTAGAAGATAGGAGGGCAACCAAACGGTACTTATCTGACAAGACGTCCAGCGAGAGGCGCTCTCTGCACTCAGAGCATTCCTGAAACAGAAGAAATAGATCATTAGCACACTGGAGTCCGAAGGTTCAGCTCTAGCTTCAGCTGAAGCGATACCAGACCCAAAACAGTTGAAATTTGCACCAATAGTGTGTCGGCTTGAAATTTTGGCTTGCAACAAATGCTGCTCCTCCAGGCTTTAGACCTTCCCACAGCTCTTACTGATACCCCTTAATCCCATCCTGCAGTTCCTCTATTGCATCAGTCTTGGACTCCCACAGTTCAGCCAAGTCCCTTCAGTCCTGACCTGGACTCTCTTCCTCCCGCCCCCATGTTAGGCCCTTTTCACACAGACACTCTTAACACTGATAAAATGGGTGTTACATTTTATTATACATGTTGCAGGGCACCCATAGAGAACACCTGCAGCCCTGTAACATGTATAATAAAATGTAACACCCATTTTATCAGTGTTAAGAGTGTCTGTGTGAAAAGGGTCCTATTCCAGGCTCCAGCCCTCAGTTCCCTCACTCACAACTCTGTTCACACACTGTTCTGGCTTTCACAACCCATGCTGTTCTGGCCCTGCTCTTTTCTCTCAGACTTTCTGTCCTACCTTCCTTACTAGGTAAGGCTTTACTGTCCAGGCTAGTGCTGTATTTGCTTAAGTTGAACTAAAGGTGTTATCCTGCATCAGATTGGTTGAGCAACCACATTAGCTAAACCTGGCATCAAAACTCCCCATTTCTCCCACTCAAGACAAAGTTTCAGGGATTAGGCGTGAGGAGGCTTTGTACTCTTTCAGACTACACTCAAATCAATAATTGGTGCTATTAACTTTAGTGAGAACAGGACTGTGCCTAGCTTTCAGAGTGAGAACTCTGAAGCTGGCTACTTTCCTCTTGTAAGTTACGTCTAACCCACGGGTATAGGGAGTTTGTAGCCTCTGTTTTCTGACAGCCCTAGTAAGGGATACACATCAGAGAAGGCCCCTTTTTACACGGGCTGCAGTGCAGGGGTGATGGTGTCAGTTTTCTTCCAATCCTCTAGTAATGATTCAAGGAAGTGCTTTAAGTGTGATCAATCAGGGCATATGGGAAGTGACTGCCCCCCAAAAAGGGAGTTCGATGGCCACAAAGGGGAGTCTGATGAGATTATTAGAACTGTCAGTGCGAATTCTGTATCTGTAGCCCAACCCATCCCCAAAGGGTTTATGATTGCTGTACTATCCCTGACCTGCCCACAGGGGATCAGTTGCTACGAAAACCTGCTAAGGTGAATGGAATAAACTGTATGGGGAGGCTGGACAATGGGGCACCGATGGTTATGGTATGTGAGGACCTAGTCCCGAAGGAGAAGATTAACACACAGAAAGGTTGTGGTATCCCTCGCAACAGGAATTAAGGATGTTCTACCCACAGCAAGGATACAGTTAGAGTGGGAGGGTTAAAGGGGCCTATCGAGGTAGTTGTGCTCCCCAAAACCGCAGAAAATGAAATACTGGTGGGAAATGATATCTGGGGCTGGTCTACAAAGGCAGCTAGAGCCCAGGGTCCCTGCCAGGAACATGGGGAGACAGAGAGCAAGCCTAGTGGAGTGGAAGGGTTACAGCAAGGCTCTGGGAGCCACATAAAGGCTGCACCCCAACCTATGAATTCCACTCACGAGCAGGAAAACCCCCAAGGAGAAGTCCCAGGCCCAGCCAGAAGGCAGGGGAGGACTAGACTCAGGGAGTGAACTGCAGGTCCCTGTTTCACATGGGGAACTAAATGAAGTGAAGCCAAATGGCCAAACTGATTCTGAGGCCCAAACGTTGACCCTCGACCTTGAAGGGAAGAGCCCAACGCCTGCAGAATTAGACCGGGTAAGCACGGGGGAAGAGTTAGAGGCTCGGGATGGCCCCTACTGAACCCAGGGGATTGCACACAGGCCAGGAGGGCGGGGATTCTACCTTAAGAGAAGGTGAGGAGGGGCTGACTGAAACACAAGTAGATTTCAGGTCAGAAACAGCGAAGAATGTGAAGGTGATGACTGAAACGCAAGCAGATTCCATGTCAGAACTGGCTAGGAATAAAACCTTGCCTGGTATAGATGGGAGAGGGACGGGTGTCTCCTTCCCAGGGAGAGAAATGCAGAAAAGGGGGGGCAGAAACCCAGTCAACAGACAGAAGCTACTAATTATGCTGAATCTGAAAGAGCAGAAAAGGGAGTGGAGGAAACGGTTAATAGCGTCCAGGGTCGGATTACTGAGCTTGGTAAAACCGAAG
>QEPC01010217.1:6573328-6585864 GCA_003113815.1 Sphenodon punctatus
AGAGAAGAGCAACAAGGACGGTAGAAGGGATGGATCAACTTCCATATGAGGAGAGGCTCAACAGGTTGGGGGGCTGTTTAGCTTGGAGAAGAGGTGATTAAGGGGGGGGGGATATGATAGTTTATAAAATCATGAGCAGTGTGGAGAAAGTAAACAGGGAACTGTTTGTCCATTCCTCACAATAAGAGAACAAGGGGACTCTCTCTGAAGTTAAGTGGCAGCAGATTTATGTGGATCCATGAGGATCCGTGTAGATCCAGGTTTTACCTTCTTCCCAAAAGGAAGAACTTTTTTTCACACAGCAGACAACACAGATGGAGAAGGAATTGCCAGAGGAAGCCAGCACCATAACTAGCTTCAAATTGAAATTAGATAAATTCTTAGAGGATAAATTCTGGAGGAGTCCTGTGTTGGGTCGGATCCCCATGCCGGGCCACATACAGACCCTTCAGCACTAATAGCCAGGCCGACCATTTCTCACAAGCTACCACTTTTTCAGGCTACCGAGCCAGGAGAAGGGGTAGGAGGGAGGGGCACAGAGCAAAGCTCAGTTTTGCCCGCCCCCCTCTTGCCCCAGCGTCAAAGACTCTGGGGGCGGGGCTAGTTTGCCATCCCGATGCGACTCGCTGATTGGCTGGGCTGGCAGCAGCCTGTAGCGCTGTCCAATCCAATCCCTTCAGCGGGCGCGTTATTTGAAAGTGAGGGAGTCTTTCAAACTGACCGCGTCGGGCGCTGCTTCTGGCTGCACCAGGTTTGTGCTGGGGGGGGAGGAGGAGAAGCGGGGTTTGGAGGCGACCCGGCTAGTCCGAGCCTTTGGGTTCCCTGCTCTGAGCTCCAGCCGACTTTGGTTGGGAGAGTGCGGGTATAAATTAAATATGAAACTGGAAAAAAATATGAAATTAAATTAGCTCGGTAGCAAATGGCTGTGTCCGGCCGCAGCGTGTGGAGGTTGCAGCCAGGCGATAAATGGCCGCGCCGGAGTCGCTAGTTGCCCCCGGGGCAGTGTGAGAAATGGGAGAAGAACAAGTGATGGGAGGCGGGAGGCGGAGAGAACCCATCAGGGTGGCAGATATGTACATTTTGGAGAAACCCTTATGAGAAATGTGTCCCCATATTTCTAGGCCACCCTAGAAACCATGATGCTTGGGGAATGATCAAAGTGGAGTCCCGTTGCCCTGACCGGATTTCTGGGATGGGGATCTATCTAATCCCGCACCGGGGTGGAAGGAAAGGCTTGCGGGGTTCGCTGTCTTGTGCTGGGGCAGCTAGAAAGGGGGAACCTCCAGCCGCGGTTGTATCTATCCAGCCACGCTGCGGGTGCTGCTGCAGGGACGGAGGGAGTTTCTAACTGGCCCGATGACGTCAGCTGCCCAGCCTCCTGCCGGCCTCTCTAACATGAGGCCGCGACAGGCCGGGCACCAGCAAGTAACTAGCCTCTCCCCGCAGCAACCCTTTCTCGGGGCTGGGCTGACTACGCTCCCCTAAAACTCTTCCTTTCCTGATGTTTTTTGGGACAGTTCTCTCAACACACGCAGGCAAGGTTTTGGCAGAGGGGGGGGGGGGGTTTGTAGTGACCCCCGGCCAGTCTTACTACTTCAGCGATGTTATCCCGATTGCTGAGTCTCTAGGTTTTTCAACGGGTGCCATTGGGTGGGTGCGGGGGTTCCAAGTTCTAAGGGCACAGTTTTAAGCCTGCACTCCCCACACCGCTTGCTGCCCTACTGATTTCTCATCTGAAGCTTCAAGCTCTGAAATGCCACTGACCCCATGCCCCAGAACGAAGGTTAATGGGGTTGCATTGTGGGGGGAGAAGGAAGGAATCCATTCTTGTCTGGGCTTGGTACTGAATGTTGACTTGGGAATACTACCCGCTCCCCCACCTTCAAATCCTTCATAGAAAACTACCTTTTCAGTCGGGCTTTCTCTAACTCTTCACCTGCATGGATTGCTCAGAGATGCTTGGCTTTGTATCATCTTATCCTCCAACATCCCCGCTCTTCCCCATCTCACTATGCTAAGCATGTGCACCTACAATGTTTTAGTTTCTTGAATGTATCCCTCTCTAGCTACAATAGGGACATGACTCAGTGCACCTGGGCCCATGAGCCTGGTGGGGACCCACCCACCCCTTGAGGAGGGTGTCACGGGTTGGAGGTCCGCACCCCCACTTTACTGGGTTTGAGTGACTCAGTTTCCCTTGCACACAGCCCACTTGAATTAGTCTCTCTCTCTCTGGCTAATTCAAGTCTGCCTCAGGGAAACTCCTTTGTCCCTCAAGGGCCCGATCCTTCCCGTTTACAGACTCTTTACTCTCTGGGTTCGCAAGAGCTTGAGGGCTCTTGTTGCTCACTTGTGTTCCAATATTAGACACTGACACTTCTTCATAAAGATAAGAAGTAAGTTTATTGATTTACATAAGCAAGATAGTTGCTAGAGTGGTACTAGAAATCAAAGGTAAATATAACGCATTCCTGATCTATACTGGTTGAGTTCCTAAATAAGCATCTTACCCTACAAAGGTCCATAAGTTTCTCTCAGTCCTTTGGCATAAGCGACTGGGCACTGACTTCTTAGCTGGTAAAGAGCAAAATCATGTCTCTCTGCTTATGGTTTCTCCAGCCTGCTTTTTGTATGCAGATGCTTTTTTGGCAGCTTTTTGTATGCAGATGTCCAAGATGGCTCTGGGAGAGAACTCCTAAAAATCTCTCTTCCCCTCTGGGATACCACTCCTTATATCTCCAGGAGGAAACTCCTCGTATGTTCTCCAGGCTTCTAGAATTGCCTTTGTTGTTTTATCAGGTTTCTCTGTCTCTTGCACGTAGTCAATGGCTACCTGCACTAGCATTGTTAATGTCCCTGGCCATCCGTCTGGGACCAGGATTCCCCAAATACACATCTTTGCCTCTCTTTGCATTTCCTGGAGCTTGTCACGTGTCACATCTCTGATTTGGGTTTTACAGTTCTCCATTGTAACATTACATACATGTGGAACCTTTTGCATTACATATTTACCAGACTCGTAGTCTACATGTGGGCCCGTGTTACACATGTGTGACCCTATGTTCCTCCGTGACAGAGGGACAAACTGCACCCCCAGTCCCTGTTGTCCTTGGTCCCCCTCTCTGTACTAGCGCTGCTACCATGTTCCCCAGTGCTGCTGCTGCTGCTGATCCTGTGACAGAGAGGAGGGGTGGGGGTGGGCCTTGGCTTCCTCGCTGGTTGTTGCTGCCTCTTAAGCTCTTCTGTTGGTGCCTGCTGCCACGTGCTGCTGGGGCCATTGCTGGCTCTAGCCTCTCCACCCCTAGGCTGGTGCTGCTGCAGTGGCCGCTTGCGGTAGCTCATGCTTCTTCCACTTTTCTCCTCTTGAAGTGGCCTCTCCCCTGTCAGCCAGTTCACCAGCCCTTCCCTTCTGATGCCCCCTGGGAGGACAGTGCCCTGCTTGCGCAGCCTGGAGCTGGGAGGAGGGAAGTCCTCTCTGCTTCTTCCCTCCCTGGTAGGGATTTTCTCCCATGAGCCTCTTTCTCCTGGCTGGAGGAGTGGGGGGCAGCCTCTTCCTGTTCCTTCCCTGGGTGCTGCAGCCTCCATCAACTGGCAGTAACTTCCCCTCCCACAGCTGGCAGGAACTGAGGAATCTTATCGTACAGAGACATGAACGTTCTGCGACTCAGATAATCCGAGTGCAATACTGGTTACTATTAGAACCAACATTTGTCATCCCACAGCAGATGTTACAGCCCCTGGAAATTGATCTGCCTCCGTGCATTTGTTAATAGTCCCAGGATATAGTGCATGCACCCACTGAACCAGCAGAACTTGTATCGGTTCACACTAGTGCCCAGTTTAGATGGGAAACCAGCCCAACTTGGGGGGTCGGTTGCTGGTATTATACCACAGTGGGTACGCTAGCAGGCTTGAGCTGGCTGTGGAAGAGCTGTGTACAGCCCAGAGTCAGGCTGCTTTTACATTGAGTTCTACATGGAATTGGGAGCATCTGATTTCTGGGCTTCTCTGCTGGGTCTTGGACATCAGTGTGGGAAGAGAAGGGAAGGGCCAGCCTCTGGAAAACACCATCTTTAGAAACCAAGCACTGCATTTGGGTTCCAGGATGTGGTTCCTCTTGTAAAGATTTGGGCTTGATTTGTATCCCTTATTGCCCTTTTGCCCCCTTGTGGAGCCTCCCCCTCTGTGTCCTCACTCCCCTACCTTTGTCACTGACAGAGGGAAACCTCACACCTTGCCATGTTCCCTTCTCTCCCCTCTGGTTCCCTTGCTCCAGTCCCTGTGAACTGCTCACAGATCAGACTGGCTCGTTGGAAGTACGCAGAGGCGAACGGATGGGGCTAGGGCCAGCTTTACACATTTTCCCACCCTAGACATAATATGGAAACAAATGCTCCTCTTCCAGCTTGTCTATGTACTGCAGGCGGGGGATGGGTACTCCTAATTCCTGCTAAACGGCTAATCAGTGAAGTAACAGCAACACTCCCCATCCCCCCCAGTGCAACCCTCCATGGGAAGCTTGCACTGCAGGTGAGGGAGGGACCGCTCCTGGTTTCCCCACTAGTCAACTGTCCAGCAGGAAAGTAGCAGCATCCCACCTGAGAGCAGCAAAATGAACCAGGAGTGCTTCCTCCCCTGTGCTGGGGACTTGCACAGCAGGTGGATGAGGTAGCATTTCTGGTTCATTTTGCTGCCTCCTTAAATATGTTGCCTTAGGCATCTGTGTGTTCTTAAAGCAACCCTGGATGGGGAGGCACAAACTGCTCTTGCACCTGCTGATACTAGCTCTTGGGATTTCCCTACAGTCAGAGAGAGAAGCTGATTGGAGTCCAGCACAGGCATCCCAGTACCACACACACAGGAGGAGAGGATGAATTCCACTGAGGAGGAACTACAGGTGGAGGCTGTTCTCAAGTGTAATGAACACCCGGGTAAATAGAGCTTCAGTGTTTGGGAACCGGCTGAGGCAGGAACAAGCAGTGACATTGAGTGGCCAAACCCTGTTAACTGATATGATTCAAGTCCATGCTAATACATGCACACAAGGATACTGAACTGAGGCTGTGTGGGCAGCTGTAGAATGTCTGAGATTGCAGCCTGCACAACCTTATGTCCATTTTGAGAGGCAGAAATGTTTAGCAGCCTTTGCAGTTGCCCTGGGATCATCTGTGGCTCTCTTCCAGGTTATCCTGCTAACTGCAGGGTCAAGAAGCGTGCCAGACTGCTAACCGTAAGGCGTCTCGTCTTGGGTTTGATTGTCTTGGCCTGGATCATCGTTGGTTTGATTGTTGCTGTTGTTGTCTTGGCAGGTGAGTTCTGCTCCCCTGAGACAGTATCTTGGTCTCCCATTCTCTTTAGAGCTGTCAGAATCGTTAGCGCTGGATGCTCCTTTCCTGTCTCCGCCCCTTCTACCCCGCCTCTGCTCTCTCTTTCTGCAAAGTGCCTCTGTCACCTACTGAGAAAGGTGTGCTGCACAGAGGACGCCCATGGGTTGTAGAGTTTGTCGGGATCAAGGCCCCAATGAGCCACACCGCTCCAACCGCTTTCCACCAACGAGTGCGGGTTTATTTAAAGTGCAGAAGTCCAAACATTGCAAAATCCCACTATTAAGTTCAAACCCTCTTTCTGTCAGCCAGTCTCTAGGCCTCCAGCCTGCTTTCCATCCAGGCTCTTCCCAGGCAGAAGTAGTGGGTCCCAGTTGGTCCTGGCTCAATCTGAAGGGGCTAGGGCAAGGGATGGGGGGCTGAGGGCTGAGCCGGGCAGGCGGTGGGTGAGAAGCTCCAGCCTTGAAATCCTTGCGCCCAGGCTCTGATTCCTGTTGGGTGAGCTTTAACACCAGCAGATGGCCAATCGGAGATGCTGGGGTGGGTTCTGGCACAGACTGCTGCCTCTAACCCATATTCTGAGCCAGAGATAAGGAGCTGCCGTGGCCCAGAAGGGCTGGCCCAAAGATGCCAGTTCTAGGCCCCCTGCTTCCTACCATCTCCCTGTCATGAGTGTGAAAATGTGAGAGCGGACAGTTTTCCCCTTAGCTGTGGCCGCCTGTAACCTCGGTGGTGTTATCAAAGTGATCCAATCTTGAGTGGATGAAATTAAAGAGCGCACTGCCTCCTCCTGGCATTTCAAATTCCTGGTTGCTGAGGGAGAAGTGGGAACTACCATTTCCCCCAGCTGCTGGAGAGACTCAAATACTGCCAAGCAGTGAGCAGAAGGGCACTCTCCCTTGCAGCGGCTCTAGGGGCAAATGTGGCACTGGCAGCTCCAGTGATGATGGTAGTGCCCACTCTGGTGGTGGCAGCAGCAACTTCTGTTTCCAGGCTCGGGGCTGAGTGGAACCCAGGGGCAAGAATGTTAAAGGCACGTGCTGGCATTTGATTTAACTTGGGGGCATGCTGGCATTTGATTTAACTTGGGCATGTGATGTTGCTGGCTGAGGGAGGGCTGTTGGGAGGTAAGTGTCCTTCACTTCATGCTGTTAATTCCCCTTGTGCTCAGCTTTGGAACAGTCAGAATCAAGCTGACTCTTTCAGCATTAGTTAGAAAAAGGTTATGCCTCGGTGCAAGTGCGGCCCCAGCCCTGTCACTGCCATGATGGTGCTACAGACACAGCTGAGCCCTTGTTCTAAAATTCCAAGCAGCACATTTAAAGCTTTCTCTGTTCTTTCCTTCATTTCAGTGACAAAATCTGCTGCTTTAGCTACGTCACTGTCTGCATCTGCCCTCGGGTGTCCGGACAGCTGGATCGGATACCAAAGAAAATGCTACTATTTCTCTAAGGATCAAAGAAACTGGACCTCCAGCCAGAGATACTGCTCTTTGCTGGGCGCCTCCCTGATTTGGATTGACAATGAGCAGGAGAAGGTGAGAGCAAAGGTGCTGTAGATCCCGCGGCTCCGTAGACGACAACGGCTACCCCTTATTTTAGACCCCGTGGCTCCATAGAGCACAAATAGGGATGTGTCCTATTTCAGAACCCCACAGCTGTAGAGGACATAAAGGGTGTCCCTTGTTTCCGAGCCCCCCAGCTCCATAATGTGTATTTTTGAAATGTTGATCTGGCAACTCAACACCACCCCACTCTCCCCTCACTTGGAGCCCTTGTGGCTGCCAGTAAAGGCATAACCACTAAGTGGAACAAAACAATAGCTCCTGTCCTCTGCCTGGACCTTCTAAGAAGCCACAGTTAATAGAGGAGCCCAAACAGGAGAGAGAACAATTGGGGAGGGAAGCGGAGTGGGAAGGGTTAATATTTGCCGGGTAGCCCAAACACACTCGGTCATAGAAGTGAAAGCCCCTCAAGAAGCTAACGTCCCTGTGTCACCCCTCTCCCTGTCCTTCAGGGACACCTGAGCCTACATTTTAACGTGTGCTGCCATTAAAACTCATTCCAGGCTTTCATCATGCGGTATAAAGGCAGCCAAGATGCATGGATCGGCCTCTACAGAGACCCAGGCCAGGCCTGGAGATGGGCCAATGGCACCGAGATAAAAACCAGGTAAGTGCCTCTTTCCGGAAGCTAGAGGCCAGGCACCTAAAAGGATTGAATGAAGGCAGGTCAGCTGTTGTGTAGAGTCCATGATGGGCATTGATCTGTTCTCACTGATCTAACACTGGTGTCCCAGCAGCATCTGGGGCCTGAGCAGTATCCATCACCAAGAAAGCGCTGGCAGCAAGAATTTGTTCACAAGCTTCTTCAATTAGGGCTCGTTCACACAACACCCTTCCCCCTTGCAAAACTGCCTCTTGTTCCTTAATCTGTGTTTGACTTGCCCTGTAGCAATGCATTCTTCAAGTAGCTGTGCATTGCCTTGCATTTCCCTGACCCACCCCTTGTACCACCCCTTGTGTCAGCTGGCAGGCAGCAAAGGATTATCCAGGAGCCCAGGATTTCACAAAACACGTAGGACTCATTCACAAAATACCCCAAACCCACATTCTGAGTGTTATGTGAATTCATTTTACCACTTCTGTGCTCCTGGATAATCCCACGTTCTCTGCCACCCAATGCCAGGGGTGCGCCATTGAAATATAAGGCAGTCTATAGCTGTGTGAATTCATTGCTATGGGTGAGCCCAGGCTAACACCCTAACTCCCTGTCAGTTCTCAAGCTGGGAAATCAGGTGAAGGGAAGAGCTACTCCTTGCTTCCCCTGCTTGTGAAAACTGAGGTGGGGGACTCTGCTTTTTGGATTACTCTTCAACTTTGTCCTCTGATCTTGGCCTGGCCTCCACCCTGACCCCTTAGCTTGCTCCAAGGCTTTGTCTCTGGATAGCCTTCCTGATCCTGCTGCTGCCACTTTATTCAGGTCCTGATCCAGTGCCTGGCACCTGTGCAGTGGATGAGGTGTTGGACTTGGACCTGGGAGACCAGGGTTCAAATCTTGAAACCATTGGGCAAGTCACAACCTTTCTGCCTCAGTTTCCCATCTGTAAAATAGGAATGTGTGTGTGTGTGTGTGTGTGTTTCCCTATGTTCCCCTCTCCCTTGTCTATCTTGGATTTAAGTCCACTGGGCAGGGACAGGTCTTTGAAAATGTGTGACCGTAAAGCGTTGCGTACGTACGCCTAGCAGCGCTCTAGAAACAAGTAGGAGCAGTAGTGCCTCATTGTCCCTCCGCTGAACGGAGGATCAAGTGCTAACTGCTTGGTTGCTAGTATCCCCCAAGGAGGTGCTTTGCTCCTTCCTGACCTGGGCTTCTGTTGCAGGTTGACAGTGAAAGGAGGAGGTGACTGTGCCTTTCTGAATGACGAGAGCACTCCAAGCTCTTCGAGGTGCTACACCGAGAGACACTGGATCTGCAGCAAAGCTGACGTGTACATCCAAGGAAAGGAAAATCCTAGTGTTAGGACATGTGCCGTCTGGGAAGGGCAGTGATGGGCCTCCTGTCTTCGATTGATCTGCCCGTGGTTAAGCGTCTTGAGACGTTACACTTATTGGGTGGTTAAGACGTTGAACGCGGTGCTGTTGTCTAAGCATCGTCATGTTTTTCTGTCCTCCGTTAGCCACCTGTTAAACCTGCTTTTGCTGCACAGAAGTATCGGGGCAGCAATCAAGTGTTTACCCTGAACCTTGTGTGTATCACGGAGACCTGGCTGACCACTGAGACAGGACCAATTCTGGCTGACCTCGTTCCGGCTGGGTACTCCATGCAGCTTCAGCCCAGACTGGAGGCACGGGGAGGTGACGTAGCCATTGTTTTTAGGGAGGGGTTGCCTGTTAGAAGGCTTTCGGTACAGACCGAGGCCGGGATGGAGGGCCTCCCTCTTGTGTTCAATTGGACTCAGGACAGAGTGGGGATCCTGCTGGTGTACCGTGCACCCCGCTGCCCAGTGGCTTCCCTGCCAGCTCTAGTGGCCCTGGTCTCAGAGTTGGTCGTGTGGTCCCCAAAGCTTATTGTCTTGGGGGATTTCAACATCCACGCTGAGGCCAGGTTGCATGGTGCGGTGCTGGAGTTTATGGCAACCATGGGCCTGTCACAGGTTGTATTATTATTATTATTTTATTATAAGCATTTATATAGCGCCAGCAATGTACCTGGCGCTTTACAAAGAATTCTGGACCTGTTCTGCACCGACCTTGAGGCAGGGGGTCCTTGAGGCAGGGGGTCCGATGGTTGGGAGTGTTGTTGGTTCACCCTTGTCATCATTACTGGTGGCAGGCTTTCATCCTGGCACGCCTACCGGACTGGAGGCTAATGGAACCCACTAGGTTCCAGGCTGCTCTGGGGGATTTACCCACAGACCTCAGCGACTGCTCCATCAATGCCCTTGTGGCTGCCTGGAATGACTGGTTGGCAGGGGCTATCGATCAGGTGGCTTCCCAGGTGTCCTTTCCCTGTGTTTCAGCACCTCAGGTTCCCGTAGTTTTCGGAGGACTTGGGGAGGCGGTTAGAGCGATGGTGGTGCCGTACTCATGATGAAGATAACCGATTGCAGCATAGACTATTTTTGAAAAGCTATGCCGTGGCTGTGCGGGCAGCAAAGAAGGGTTTCTTTGCTGTGTTCATAGCATCTGCAAAGTTGTGTCCGGCGGAGCTTTTCCAGGTGGTGAGGGGTCTGGTCAGTCCAGCCTGTCTCTACCTGAACCCGGAGTTTTTCGGGGCCCACTGTGACATATTTATGGAATACTTTGCAGACAAAATCGCTTGCATTGAACATCGACACCGCTGTTTCAGAGGCAGTGGCAGAGCCAGAGGTAAGGAATGCCCCATCTGGTCAGTGTTTATGGGATCAATTCCAATTGGTGACACCTGCTGACGCGGCGGCTGTCCTTGGATCTGTGTGAGCCACATCGGGTGAACTGGACCCTTGCCCGTCCTGGCTGGTTAAGGCCAGCAGGGAGACGGTAGGGCTGTTGCTTGCAGAGGTGATCAATCCTTCCTTGGAGGTGGGGGGGAGGTTAGCTGAGTCCCTTACGGGGGCTGTGGTCTGACCCCTCCTCAAGAAACCATCTTTGGACAAGCTATCGGCCTGTTGCTAACCTTGCTTTTTTATGATTTATTTATTTACAGATTTTCACCCCGCCTCTCCTGCACATGCAGCTCGTGGCGGCTTACAACATAATTTAAAATATCTTTAAAAAAACATAAAATAACATATAAAATCCATAAAACAAATCAAAAGGGGGGTAGCATACAACCCCACCCACCCTACCCATCTCCCTCACCGAAAGCCTGGTGGAACAGCCAGATCTTGCGCTGATGTCAAAATGAGGCGAGGTCTGGGGCCACCCGGGCTTCCGGTGGAAGGGAGTTCCACAGCCTAGGTGCAGCTACTGAGAACTAACAAAAAAGCGACTACATTAACAACTGAAAATGTATAAAAAATATATGTATGTATTAATGACACATTGATATGTCTTTATCTTATCTATAAATGAAGTAATATTGCCATACAATCTAAAACCAACAATGTGTAAAAACTTGTACATAAACAATTATATATAAAGACAATTATCAGACCCTATGCGTTTTAGGTTATGCCCCCTTCCTCAGGGACATCGTTTAGATATCTGTAATTCAAGTGTCAACTGTAAATAATTATATACGATCATGAATGATCACCCTAAATAAGTATGTTTTTTTTTTAATATATTTCTGATAAACTGATTACTTATGTAAAGAACCAAAAAGTTGCCTAATCTATTTCTGTAGATACATTCTCTCCAGATGTTGCTTCAAATCTACTGATTAACATTAAAACAAACTTTTTAAATTAATTATTCCAAGAAGGAAACAAGAAATAAATATGTATATATATGCCATCCCAGCTGCTTGAAGGGCTATTGAAAGCAGAGCCCTTTTACCAATGCCTTTGCCCATTTGATAGGGCGGGCGTTGAGACGGCGAGTCATATCCTACTTGAGTGTAGATTGTACGACAGGATAAGGGACGTTTGGCTGGGACCTTTTATTCAAAAACGTCCAGGTAGAACCTTTTGTGAACTTGGAAAGTTTCTGCTGGAGGACCTTTCTGCTGAAATTACAGTGGCTACTGCTAACTTTCTAACTCAGGCTTTTGCTCTGAGAGAAAGCTTCATACAATTTAGGGCTCCAAGGTGGTTGGAATTGTACACAGAACCAGATCCTTGCTTATTTTGTACTGTTCTGTGTTAACTGTGCATTATCCTAACAAGGATTAGTATGGATTCGTACTCCTGGTGGACTCCTTGGAGGGGCCTTACTTGGAGGAGTCTTTGGACAAAGTAAAGATACGGATGCCCTGAGGAATCTTTGAGGATGCATCGAGGATATGGAGCCAATGGAATAAAAGATCTGATGGGCCTGATTTCCTGGGACTCTACTTTCAACATCAAACAAGGGCTATGGACGATCGTATTGGAACTGAGTTGCTGGCCAAGGGACTGATTTGGATTCAGCAATTAGCCACTCGAGATATGAGATTGTTTTGACTGTTAATTGGATTTGGGAATGTATGTGGGTTGGGGATTGGGTGGTATTGCATGTTTCCTCTGGATATGACTGAGGAACTAAATGGAGTATTTTTATTTATAGACTTGTCTGAGTATCTAATTTAGTTCTATTTTTTTTCATATATTATATATATTTTATATATTATATTTTATTTCTATGGCTATGGCTGTTGGCTATGCCTAAGAAATGATATTTGATTTGATATGTGTATATATATATAACAAGCAACTTCTGAAGATAATTGGTACTTACAATGGTGTCCCATTCAAAAAGAACCTGCAAGGTTCACAGATAAGGAGTTGCATACAATCTTGACTTTCTAAAGGAGAGGCATACGTTATTAATCAAATCTTCATGTATATTTGCTTCCTGACAAAAGCTCTAAAGAATGAAATTCCTACCTCCCTTTGATCCAAAAGATAATCAACTAATTGCTCATTCTTCACCTATAAAGCTCTTCATAACCTTGCTCCCCCCACCTCTCTGCACTTATCTCCCTCCATACTCCAGCCCGTGCACTTTGCTCCTCCTCTGTCCCCTCTCTCGCCCTTCCACGCCTTCCCTGCTCCCCTAAGCGCCTTCGTCCCTTCTCACTTGCTGCCCCC
>QEPC01010217.1:6592686-6619507 GCA_003113815.1 Sphenodon punctatus
ACGTGCACTTGAGACCTCGCATCTTCATGAATGTTAGACCCCTTGTCTCTCCCTCTGTTCCCCTTCCTAAGTCTCTCCCCCAGCTCCTGTCTCTCAGATTGTAAGCCCTAGGGGCAGGGACCCTGTCTATTTTATTACTTTGTAAAGTGCCAGGTACACTGCTGGCGCTATATAAATGTTTGTTAATAATAATAATAAATCCTAAGAACCAGTTATTGTTCTGGATTTCTTTGCTGGGAAGTAGATCAGGTTATAAAACACAAGAGCGGCTGAAGCTTGCCCCCGGAACTGAAAACTAGTAACTGTTAACAGCGCATTGCAGGGTGCTAGAGTAAATTATACTAGTTTGTTGCTTTTATTCTGAGCGGAAGGATCTTGCCCCCTGAACCAAAGAGTATAACTGACCTGGGCTTCTTTGCTGAATGCAGAAGCAAATTCCTCGCTCCTATTCGGAGCACAAGAGTGGCTGAATCTTGCCCCCTGAACTGAAAATTAACTATTACTGATCCTAACTTCTTTGCAGGGTATATGGGTGCAGTTTGTGTCCTGACCCTTGAAAACATCACATTTAATAAATAAGTTCTGATTTCACTCCCCCTCTATTCATAGCAGTACAACTTGTCCAGCGGATAGATCTTGTCCCCTTGAACGCAGTCTGATTGCTGCAGGCATTGACTCATTCTGTGGAGCCAGATTCCGTCGTTTCTCTAGGAATTGGAAAGCTTCCAATTCATAAGGCTGCACAAAAAAAATATCTTCGTTTGCCTTTGAAAACAAACGTGAGTCTGGCCGGGTGCCAGATCTGCGCTCTGTTACCTGCTTGGTTGAGGGTCTCAAAATATTTATTCCAGCCCCATCTCTTTTTCTGGGTCTCCATGGCTAGATCAGGATAGACCGAGACCTTCCTTCTCTCATACATCATATTGTGCATTTTACGTGCTTCCCTGAGTACTTTTTCTTTGTCCTGACATCTAAGGCATTTTATAAGCAGCGCTCTAGGTGGTTGTCTCCTGGCCTAGTTCTAAGGGATCTATGGGCCCTTTCAATTTCCATCTGATGAAGATCTGAGGCCTCTGGAAAAATCTCCTTAATTATTTCCAGAATTAGGTTCTGGGCACTTGTGGTCTCCAGAACTGTTGGGACTCCCAGGAACCGGAGGTTACACCCCCAGCTCCTGTTTTCCAGGTCCTCGCATCTATCCTGGAGCTCTTGGACATTTTTTTCCAGTCTGGCAATCCTGGTATCTCTATCCAGGCCCCTATCTTCCTAGGATTCCACTCTAAGTGATCCACCCTGTGGGTGATGGTCTCCATTTCCTCCCCCCCCCCCCCACTTCCCCAATTGATCTACAGAGGTATTCAATTTGTCCACAGACATATTAAAGGCCTCCCATATTCCCTTGAGTTCAGCCTGGATAGCCAGCAAGATTTCATTTGTGTGTAACGCTGCAGTTTCGTGCAAGGCCAACGCTTTTCCCGCCTGATTTTCCTCCGCCATCTTTTTTTGCGGCCTGAGTTCTGGAAGTGGGGATCCACTCCGGGTTTGCCAACAGTCTTTCAGGCTGCCCCTGGTCACTCTCTCAGATTTCTTTGTGGGCTCTGACATCCCACAGACAGGATCCTTTGAAGATTTTGGCATTCAAGACTGCCCAGTGACACCCCCTCCCCCCTTTATTTTGGATTTGTGTCTCTTCTTTTGACAACATGTATGATGATAAATTAACAATGAAACTTGTGTTGGTATCTGCCCAAGAGATTGTTCCGAGAATGGAACAATCTCCTTGGAAGACTGGGGTTTCCCAAAAGGGATTCCTCACTCCTATTCACCTTGTTCTATTTTCATGGGGATCATCACTATATTCTGATTCAGAAAAAGAACCTGCAAAATCCTGAAAATGAACTCTTTTCTTAGGACGCATGTCCATGTTTAACCAGGGATAAACTCATTCATGTAATCCCAGTCATCCCTTTTAAACTTCTTAATTTTAAAAATCTTAAATTAATTGTAGTAATGAGCTTGCTAGATCTTTTTGGAGGTCCAAAAGTTGTTTTTCCACTTCATTTATCACTCTACCTGTAGATAACTTCATTTGTATTTCAGATATATTATTTTATGATCCAGGGTCTCAATCTCTTTATCGGCCCTATCAATAAATAACATCCAATATCTTCTCCATTAACTGCTTTCTTTGTTGTATTGGGGACATTTGCCATAACGCATGCACAGAAAACCCTGCCTTGGCTAGGTATGTAAGAAGGGAGCTAAGCCAAGGGTAAACTATCCCACTAGTATTTGCCAGCTTCTCCATAAGACATAGATGGGGTAACGACTTTTCGTCCTGATTTTATATACGTATCCAGTACTTCAATAAAGCCAGCTTCTTTAAGCAGCCAATTGAAAAAATGCCGGTTTCTGCCCTCACAACAGGCCCTGGGAGTACTTGTGGTACCCCTCGCAGCTGTCTAAGAAACTTATTTTGAGCTATCTCTAATTCTGCAACTTTCTCCTCAGGTATTATTTCTTGCCCATGAATCAGGGCAGTCTATATCTTAGTTTTATATATTTGCAAGACCTTGGATGTAGTAACTACTACAGAGCGCCTTGCCATAGCTAAAATTGCCTGGGGGGGGGGGGGGGGGGGGGGCTTTCGCCTTCCCTGCTATATACCTAGCATGCTCTTTCCATGCTCCATTTTTATTAAACATTATCCCCAGATAGCAAATGGTATCCACTTGATCCAATTTCCCTCCTTGCAAGGTCCAGGTATACTTCCTAGTTCTTTTCCCCACCATCATGATTTTAGTTTTTGTGAGGTTTATCTCCATTCCATTCTTGGAACAATACTCCCCACGGGTATCAAACAGGATTTTTAGCCCTCTTTTGGAGTGTAATATTAACACGGTATCATCAGCGTACTGAAGAACAGGCACTGGATATGTTTTTATTCTTGGTGCACAATGATCCTGACTCTTTAGTATCTCATTCAGGTGGCTTGTATATAGATTAAATAGCAGTGGAGTATTGGCGTACACCCTTGTTTATTCTTATTGACGCTGTGTGACTGCTATCTAAGGGTACACGAATCCTTGCTCTATTGCCAGAGTGTAGTTGCATAATAATCAAAGATAGCAGATTTCTATTAATACCCAGATTTCTATTAATACCTGGTTGGATTAGTTTATCCCATAAATTCTTTAAAGTTATTCTTTAAAAAGATTTTAAATTTTTTTAAAATTTAATTTGTAAAAAAGATTTCAGAAAAAAGCGTAGGAGTGCTCATTTGCAATTGCAGCTGTTAAGCAAAATTTGCTTACATACTAAAATATTTTTTGGAACTCTTTCCAACTGAATTAGAGTCTTTACCTGGAAAAAAAAACCCTAGAGCATAAATGAGCCATTTGAATAAGTGACTACGGGTAATTTTAGATGTTACGAGATCACAGTCAACCACACTCAATCCCCCAGCGCTGAACCTCTGTTCAGTGGCATCCAGATGTTCACCACAGTCAATCACTGATAGGGGCCAAGGCCAACCACGGTTCTGGAGCTTGGGAGGGGACCAGGTCCAGAACCGTGGTCAATGCAATCCCCACCGGGAAATGGCCAAAAATGACGTCTGAACGGCAACCGCCAGGCATGATCATGGACAACGATCCCACGCCGTAGCGAATGCACGCAGCGTTGCTGCCAGGCAACGGCCAACAAACGGAACAAGGAGGGATATTTAAAGGGCACACAGCACCAGAAGAATGAGGTGGCGAGACAGGAAGAGAGAGCGGAGAGACAGGAGAACAGGACAGCAATGGAGCACGAGGAGCAGCAGCAGCAGAAGGACCCGAAGCAACCTGCCCCACAGGGGGATACTGAACAGGGGACGGAGGCCCCCTGCAAATGGGTAGGGAGACCACCATGGGGCGGCTGGGGTGGTGGTGCATGTGTAGCAGACAGCCACGTAGGGAGGACGGGAGGCGGGGGTGGTAATGGCACAACCACAGCACCCAACCCCCCCCCCCCCCCCAACCGACCAGGAAACGGGCCTGAGCCCTGGAACCCCCACAGGACACCAGCAGGGAGGAGGAGGCGGCACCGGAGACGGAGGGGTCAGCAGAGAGAAGGAGGTACTAGAGAGGGGGACAGTGGGGAGTCCAGGAGACCTAGGACTTCATAAATATCTGGGGGTCCTTGGAAAACCAGATAGAGCTTGCAGTCAACAAGCGCAACGTGTTCAAGAGCATGTGTTCAGCCAGATTGTGAGGAAAATGGGGGAGGCTGGATACCAGAGGTCGGCAGCACAGTGCTAGGCCAAGGCCAAGGAATTCAAGAGGGGGTACAAGCACATCAAGGGCAATAACCAGAGGTCCGGTCATGCAGCGCGGACTGTGCCCTATTATGATGCCGTAGACTGGATCCTTCACATGAAGGGATCCATCATGATCCCCTGGCTAGTAGGGAGCGCCGTGGCACAGGGCCAGACACGGGAGGATGTCCCAGCGCCCATAGCAGCACTGGGTGCACCCACTGACACAACTGGATCCGCACCCCAAGAATAATGGCCCAGGACCTCGGGGAGCAGCAGGCCCCCATCGCAGACAGGCATGGGGAGCCCACGACTGCACTCGGGGTCAGGCTCCAATGACACGCTGGTCACCCTGAGCCAGTGAATGCGAGGGGAGCACTCCGAGCAGAGCCTCATCGAGCAGCCGGCCATGGAAGACTCGGAGACGAACATAGGAGGTAGGCACAGGGTGTGGAAGGCACAGGGGCCCGCACAGCCCTAGCGAGGGAGCAGGGGGGGTACAACAGGCAGGGAACGATACTAACCCACCCACCCACCCTTACAGCAGGTGCGACTGAGGGAGAGGAGGAAGCAACCGAGTGGTGGAACATGTGGTGGAAGGGATGGGGCCCACCAGATGCTGGGAGGGAGAAGGAGGTGGGATGGACATGGGGGTAGGGACAGGGGACCCCAATGTCACACCTCCATGGCCTTTCTCACACAGGACCGCTACCACTGCCGCAGGAGACCAAGGCAAAGGGGGAGCAGCAGAAGCAGAGGGTGGTGCGAGGTAAGCGGGCAGGGGGGTGGACCAACAGGTCAGCGGAGGGTGGCGGCCCAAGGGGCAGCAGATCGACCCTCACACACGGCTTCCAGGGGACCCAGGGGAACGGTCGCCAGAGCTGCCGGATGAGGCGTCGAGGGTGACCACGAGGGAACAGGGGAGGGGTAGCGGGTGATCGGTGCGTGGAGGGAGGGAAGGGGACCCGACCACCCAAGGGGAAGAGGGACAGACGGACAGGCATCCCAGGCCCCACCCCAGCACAGTTCAGGGGGGGGCATACGTGCAGCTAACGGGTGCCCAACCAAGCTAACCGAACCCGTATCCTACAGGTTCACTGCCCCGGCAGCCGGCGTGGCCACGAGAGGGACCAGCGCCTCCAGCCCAGAGGATGCAGGAGCACAGGGCATGCGTGCGCTGCTGGTGGGAGGACCTGGCAGAGGAGATCATGAGGACCAGCACGGAGCAGGGGGAGGTGATGATCGCCTCCATTGACAGGATGGAGGCGGCCACCGACAGGGCTGAAGAGCTGGTGGAGGGATAGGACAGGCACCTCCTAGACGAGATGTGGAAGGAGAGGCGACTGGAGAGGCGGGACCACACATGCCAGATGGAGGCGATAGAGCGGTTGATGGAGACCATTGACCGCCGGGCCTCTGAGCACTCCCGGAAGCTCGACTGGTCCCTTGATATTGGCACCTTGCTGCTGCTACATGCAGGCACGATGAGTGCCTACATCATGGGAGCAGCACCCACAGGCACCATACCGACTGCAGCCCCCACCGCCGGTGCCCATCCTACAGCAGCAGCAGCAGCAGCCCCGACCACAGGGCCCACGCATCTACCTCCCTGTCCGATCAGGGCTGAGATGGCAACAGCCTCCCCGGCAGGTGCAGCATCAGCAGGCAGCCCCGGTCCTGGTCTGACCCCCTCCAGTGGCCACAGAGGAGAGCCAGGAGCCGTGGCAGAGCCAGGAAGCGGTGGAGGGGGACAACAGTGCGGAAGAGGGTGGTTCACAGACTACGGAGCTACCCACACGGCGACAGAGAAGTCACCCCAGGAAGCAGGAGTGGCCGGGGCTCACTGTACATACAATAAATACACCTTTATTCACTGTAACCATCATGTCTGCCGTTCATAGCTACACACGCCGGGGACCCTGAGCTCAGCGGGTGCGGCTAGGGCAATCCCGGGCATGGTCATGCCGGCGGTTTCGCCCCATGGAGCCCGGGTGCCTCAGGGCTGGGGCAATCATGATATGTGCCTTGTTAGTGCTGCTTGGATTCGCTTAGCATACCGGTACTCCCTGGGGTTTGCCTCGTTAACATATAGCGGAACGGGGCCAGCTGGCTGCTGTGCCGGGGATACCCAAGGGCAGCTCCATCGGTCTCACAGATGTTGTGCAACATGCAGCAGGCACCGATTACTAGGGTGGAGGTCTCCACCGAGTAGTCCAGGGCCCCGGCCAGGCACCTCCATCTCTGCTTGAGGGCAGCAAAGGTCCTCTCGGCCGCGGTCCTCGCGGTGCAGAGCCGGGTGTTGTACAGGGCCTCTATCCAGTTCTGGGCCACCGGATGGGCCTTCATGAGGCAGCAGAGCAGGGGATAGGCTGGGTCCCCGATGATGCAGGGGGGCATCAACACCCCCTTGATCCGAGTCATCCGCATGTCGGCATAGTCCCCCCTGTACATCCGTGCGAAAAGGGGGGGATGGCGAGAATTCGGGCATCATGGCTGCGGCCGGAGTGGCCGGTGAAGATGTCTGTGAACTGGCCCTGGTGATCAACAATGGCCTCGAGCTGCAATGAAGGGGGCCGCCCTCCTCCAGCTGTGGCATGCAGCTGCTTGCCTGAGGGCAGCTGGACGGGTGCGTGCAATCAGCAGGGCCCTGCGGTAACTCCAGGAGAGCCTGCGCGCCGTGCGCATGGCCTGGTTGCGGCGGTGCCTGTGGTGGGCGAGCAGGCTGGTTGCAGCGAACCAGGCCAGGCATTCCCGCACCCCAGTGTACATGTCAAGCAGCCCTGTGGTGACCCGCTGGTGCTCGGTGTGCTGGCGGTACCACTCAGCGATGATCTCCTGTAGGAGCCAGCAGGCACCCCGCTGGTTCGCATCCATGGCAGGTACCTGCGAGGACCTGAGCAGGTAGGTGCCCCAGGAGCGCCAGGTGGTGTCAGGCACGGTGCTCAGAGGCTCGCTCCTGGCACTGTGGTGCAGGTTCTGGCTCGCTATAAGGGCCCTGCAGCCAGCTCACGCCCACGTGCCACTGGCTGCCTGTTGGGCCCTGTACCCAGGTGCTGCGCCGATTGGTTGTGGGCTATGTGTTACCGGGTGCTCCTGGTGACACGGGTCCGCTTACCCGTACCAGGGGGCTCCACCTGTAGGTCCTGTGCCCCCCGGTGCCGCTCGCTAACAGCTAATGGGGTGTTGGGTGCTCAGGTGCATGGGAGGGGGGAGGGCTGTGCCCCCGGAATATAGGTGGCTTACTGGGGCCTTGTGTGGGTGACTGAACGTTGTGTGGGTATCGTTGCTGTGTGTAGGCCGTCCCCGGGCTTTGCTTCCTGCAGCTGTGCTTTATCTGCTCCCCACGCATCGCTTCCCAGCCATCTCATTGTGCTGCCAATACCCTTATCGCGTGGCTTTGGAGCTCCCCTGGTTGCCTCCCCTGCCTACCCGGTTTGAGGGGCCCCACTGTCCTTGATTATCAGACCCTCTTCCAGCTGCACCATGGCCGATGCTGCTGCATCAGAGGTCCCGCTCTGCGGTTCCGCAGCCAGTGCGCGTTGCTGGACCTACTGGGAGACCATGGCTCTAGCCGAACTGTGGCATTCCCCTGGCATTCAACAGTTCCTGGGCTCCCCTGCTACCCTCCCAGATGCCTATCGGTGTCTGAGCTCAAGCCTCCACCACTTTGGATATGCGGCTACTGTTGCGAGTGCCGGCTCCATGCTGAGGAGCTGGGCCTCCGTCCCTTTCCGGACGGGCGCATTCCGGAGTCGAGGGGGTCGCTGGTGTCATGGTCTGCTTCTGAGACCGTGTCAGCTCTGTCTGTCTGTCTGCCTTGTCCGGCTTCCAGACCTGTCTGGTGGAGGGCGGCCCTGCCCTGGCTGTGCCCTACTTCTGCTGCATCCTAGGTGCCCGTGGCTACCAGCGTTCCCCTGGCGTGTCGTATTACTGCCTGTTGGAGCTTGGAGAGCTGTCATGACCCCCTGCTGCTGACTATGCCTTGCCTGATCCCACCGGACCCGAGCTGCTAGCGCTGTCGGAGGTGTGGTCCCGTGCCGATGTTCAGGTTGGGCTCACCGGTCCCGATCCTTTTGAAGCCTACTGTCTTGTTGCCCACCGCACGGCACGGGCTATCGCCGGGGCATGTTGCAGTGGCCCCACTACGTTCATCTGTTGGGCCACCCCATGCCACCCCCCCTTTGTGACCCCGTGCAGCTGGCTGTAGGTCCCCCCCCAGGTCATCTGTGTCCCTTCTATTGCCTCTGCCGGGTGCTTCCTGCACCTTCAGTTCTGTGACCCGCTCCATCGTTCCCATTGTGAACCTGCTGCTGTCCTGGCTCCATCTGCTCCCACCGTTCCGCTCGGCGGTGCCGGTTTGTCTGAACCCCGGAGCCGTCTGTGGGGCACCGCTGTACCATCTGTACCCTTGGGGTTTGTTTCCGTGACCCGCCCCCTGGACATCTGTTCGCTGCTATCCGACACCTGTACTGGGGATCCCCGTGGACCTTTGCACCCCTTGTTCAGCCGGCTCCCTGCCAGTGTCCATGCTCAGCCCCCACCCCCCGTGATGCCTCCGTGACTGTTTGTGACTGGGGGTCCCTTGCTCACGCCACCTGGCATCCATTTGTTGGGGGGGCACCATTGGCTGTCCGCGACTTGGGGATCACTTCCCTCGCTGGCTGCACCGTACCATCCGGGACCGGTTGCCTTACTGTTGGGACCTGCCTCTGCCCTCCCCACTGTCTTCCTCAGATTGGTGGCTTGTCCCGTGACCCTGCTCTGTCACCATGTGGACCCCTCTCTGTACAGCAACCTGTGATGCTGTTGGGTGCCTTGTGCTGCCTGTGCTGTCCCTGGGGTGTTGGGTGCCTGCCCCCATGTCCCGCTCTGTTCCAGCCCCCTCCTGTTTTGTTGCCCGTTGTTGGCCTCACACACACACACCCCGTGTCTTTGCCGCTGTCTGTTGGGCTGCCCGGTGTGGTGTTCCCCATCCACCCTTGTGTACCCCTGTGTGTCTCCCCCTTGCTCCCTTTCCCTTTCGCCTGTGCATGTGCTTGCCGGCGTGTGTGTGGTTTGTGTTCAGCTCAGTCGGTGGCTTCCATCTCCCTGCTGTGTGTGTATGGCTTGGCCATTCACCTCCCTCCTCCCTTCCTGTTTCCCTCACATGGGCGGTGCCTTGTGGCGCATTTGGCTTCCTTTGCCCTCGGTCGGCCATGTCTGTGTCCCGCCCCACCCCAGTGGCTTCTGGGGATTCTTGCCATAGTCCGAGATTGGTGTCATGTCTGTTGCGCTATCCTGGATCGTGGCCTGGCTGTCTGTTTCCTTGTCGTGGTCCCGCTCCCATCATGTCTGTTTGGGGCCTGTTGGAACCACGGGTCAGGGTTGGGTGGCTAGCCACGGTTGGGGATCCACTGTGGTGACCAGGGACCGTGGCACATCTAATTTGACTCATTTTGCTCTGCTTGTGCAAAAGGGAGTTCAGAGGTCAGGTTCATAACCGTTCACTTGCAAAATTCAGTTTCATTTTTGCTTCAGCTATTTGGTTCTTCCTCACTGAGTACTTTGTTACTGGTTATATCAAGGTATTTGCAATAAGAGGGCCCAATTAGAATTAAGCCACAATACACTTTATTTTCATGAAAAGCCAGTTTACTGTGTAACTGTTAGTCAAGTTAAGAAATCAAACAGCGCTGTTTTTAAAGCCTTTCTGTTCTCTTCTCAAGCGTGCCAATTTCTCCAGCAAGGGGTGACAGGTTGAGTAAGGGGAAGTTGAACTGGGAAGAGAGGGATCTGCTGCTGGGGGCAGGGACTGCTTCACGGGGAAAAGGCAGGTTTTGCTACAGGTCAGCGGAGCAGGGATTCAGGACTTGGCTTTACTAGAAGCTCAGTCTCCTGCTTTCTGGTAGCTGGAGTGGCCTCTACAGTGACCTTACTGCCTGCCCATCTGTCTCTGTGGGAATGCATTTCACCCAATAGCTCACGTCTGTGTTAACCCTATGTTTAAAGCTTCCCAGCATTCCATAGGAGCTGCAATGATACCAGTCTATATTTTACCTGGAAAGTACATCAATAATAATAATGGTGGGAAGCAGATCAATCCAAGATAGAAGGCCCATCACTGCACTTCCCAGACTAGACATTTCCTACTAGCACTGGGATTTTCTTTTCTCTGGATGTACACATCAGCTTTGCTGCAGATCCAGTGTCTCTCGGTGTAACATCTCGAAGAGCTTGGGGCATCCTCATCATTCAGATAGGCACAGTTACCTCCTCCTTTCACTGTGAACCTGCAACAGAAGCTCAAGTCACAAAGGAGCAAAGCACCTTGGGGCGATACTAGCAACCAAGTTGTTAGCACTTGATCCTCTATTCAGCAGAGGAACGATGAGGGACTACTGCTAATACTAGTTTCTATAGTGCTACTAGGTGTACATATGCAGCACTATAGTCACAGGTGGGTCCCTGGCCACTGGACTTACAATCCAAGATAGACAAGGATGAGGGGAACACATAGGGAAAGACACACACCTATTCCCATTTTACAGATGGGGGAAAGGTTGTGACTTGCCCAAGTCCATCCACTGAGTTCATTGGCTAGGGTGAAATTTGAACCCTGGTCTCCCAGGTCCAAGTCCAGCACCTTCACCGCTACACTACACTGCACAGGTGTCAGGCACTCAATCAGGACCTGAATAAAGTGGCAGCAGCAGGATCAGGAAGGCTATCCAGAGACAAAGCTCTAGAGCAAGCTAAGGGGTCAGGGTGGAGGCCAGGCCAAGATCAGAGGATGAAGTTGAAGCGTAATCCAAACAGCAGAGTCCCTCACTTGTTTTCATGAGAAGGGGAAGCAAGGATTAAGTAGCTCTTCCCTTCACCCAATTTCCTGGCTTGGGAATGTATAGGGAGTCAGGGTGTTGGTCAGGTCCCATAGCAGTGCCATCGCACAGCTACAGACTGTCATATTTCAATGGCCCACCCCTTGCATCAGGTGGCAGAGAACATGGGATTATCAAGGAGCACAGAAGTGATAAAATGAATTCACGTGACACTCCGAATGTGGGTTTGGGGCATTGTGTGAATCAGCCCTAAGTATTTTGTGAAATCCGGGACTCCTGGATAATCCTTTGCTGCCTGCCATCTGATACAAGGGGTGGGTCAGGGAAATACAAATCAATCCACAGCTATGGGAAAAATGCATCGCTACTAGGCAAGTCAAACACAGATTAAAGAACAGAATGGGGTGGGCTGTTGCTCAGGGGGTAGACCACATGCTTTGCATGTAGAAGGTCCAAAGTTCAGTCCCCAGTATCTCCGATTCAGGATCTCTGGTAGCGCACCTGAGAGAGGCCTCTCATGGGGATCCTGGAGGATCTTGGGTAATACGTCTGGGTGAGGCCTTTGCAGGAGAGCCAGATTTGAAACTCTGCTTCTGTGTCAGGTTGTGACAATACTGGACTGATGGACCATTGGTCTGACTCAGTTAGGCTGCTCCTTAAGAGGCAGTTTTGCAAGGGGGAAGGGTGTTGTGTGAACAACAGAGAATGACATTTCAGATCACGCTCTGGGAGCCAAAAAAAAATAATAAAAGAAATATCCAGCCACCAGACTTTATCCTGATATTAAACTGTTCTTGCCCCACTAACCCTTGAACCAGTTGCCAGCCTCAGTTTTAATGGCTCCTAGGCACCTGCAGATTTTGTGCCCTGTGAAGGAGCCTTAATTGAAGAAGCTTGTGAGAACAATTTCTTGCTGCCAGCATTGTCTTGGTGATGGATACTGCTCAGGCCCCCAGATGCTGTTGGACACCAGTGTTAGATCAGTGAGAACAGATCAATGCCCATCATGGACCTCAACTGCTGACCTACCTTCATTCAATCCTTTTAGGTGCCTGGCCTCTAGCTTTAGGAAAGAGGCACTTACCCGGTTTTTATCTCGGTGCCATTGACCCATCTCCAGGCTTGGCCTGGGTCTCTGTAGAGCCCAATCCATGCATCTTGTCTGCCTTTATACCGCATGATGAAAGCCTGGAATGAAAGTTTTAATAGCAGCACACGTTCAAATGTAGACTCAGGTGTCCCTGAAGGATAGAGTGTCATGAAGGAACATAAGGCCACAACTATAGGTCTAGCAAATATGTAAACCTGAAACTTACACATATATGTAATGTTAAAGTTGAGAACTGCAAACTCGCTTCATGTAATGTAAACTGACAACGGCAAACTCGCTTCATGTAATCATGTATTGTGAACTGAGAACTCGAAACTTCAGGAAATGGAAAGAGATAAAAGAATGTGGATTCACTCCAGAGAGTCAGACGGAAACTTATGGAGATGCAAATAGATCTTCCTGTTTACCTTTCTGCGGACGTGCTTGGAACCACAGAGTTTCCCTAGGCGGGAAAATCAAACAAAGAGATGGCAAAGGTACTTAAGGAACATCTTGGCTATCAATAGGGAAGGGGAATTTCAATTCAACCTCTGACTGAGCTGGGTCTGCGGAGGTGGGGGGCAGCAGCTTGCCTGCCAGCAAGACTTCTGGAACTATGGACTGAGAGAGAACTTTGCTTTCTACCAGCTAAGAGATCAGTGCCCAGTCATTTACATCACTGACTGAGAATGGACTCTCTGTTGGGTAAGATCTAATAGAGGGAATTACCCAGTATAGAATAGGAATGAGTTATATTACTTTTCATTTGATTAGCCACTCTGTGTCAAATTATCTTGGCTTATGTAATCAATAAACTTTCTTCTTATCTTTATTAACATCGGGAACACAAGTGAGTAACTTGAGCTTGCAAGCTCTTGCAAACCCAGTGAGCGAGTGTGTAAACGGGAGGCTCCCTGGGAATTTAGGTGGCAAAAGGATTACCCCCTTTCCAGAACTGGGCCAGCCAGAGAGAGAACTGGTTCAGGTGGGCTGCAAGTGAGGGACGTTGAGTCACCCAACCCAGGAAAGGGGGGTGTGTTGGACCCTCAAACCCGTGACACAGGGAGAGGGGTGACACAGGTACATTAGTTTCTTGAGGGGCTTTCACTTCTATGACCGAGTGTGCTTGGGTTACCAAGCAAATATTAACCCTTCCCATTCCACTTCCCTCCCCTGTTTGGGCTCCTTTATTAACAGTGTCTTTTTAGAAGGTCCAGGAAGAGAATAGGAGCTATTGTTTTGTTCCACTTAGTTATGCCTTTACTGGAAGCCACAAGGGCTCCAAGTGAGGAGAGAGTGGAGTGGTGTAGAGTCACCAGATCAACATTTAACAAATACACATTATGGAGCTGGGGGACTCTGAAAAAGAGGACATCCTTTATGTCCTCTGCGGCTGTTAGGTCTGAAATAGGACACATCACTATTTATGTTCTATGGAGCTGTGGGATCCAAAACACTATTGCTCTCACCTTCTCCTGCTCATTGTCAATCTGAATCAGCGAGGCACCCAGAAAAGAGCAGTGTCTCTTGCTGGAGGTCCAGTTTCTTTGAGCCTCAGAGAAATAGTAGCATTTTTCTCGATATCCAATCCAGCCGTCTGGGCACCAGAGAGCAGATGCAGCCACTGATGTAACTAAAGCAGCCGATTTTGCCTCTGAAACTGAGGAAATAACAGAGAAAGCTTTAGATGTGCTGCCTTGGAATTTTAGATCAAGGGTTCAGCTGTGCCTTTAACACATTATGGCAGTGACAGGGCTGGGGTCGCACATGTACCGAGGCAAAATCTCTTCTCAAACTATTGCTGATGTCAAAGAGTCAGCTTGATTCTGGCAGCTCTAAAGCTGAGCACAAGGGGCAGGGGAATGAACAGTATAAAGTAAGAGAAGGACAGCTTTGTCTGTTGACCTCCCAACAGCCCTTCCCCCCCCGGTCATCACCATCACATGTCCAAGCTAAATCAAATGCCAGCATGTGCCCAAGCTAAATCAAATGCCTGACTAAATGCTTTTAAACTTCTCTTTGCTGGGTTCCCCTCTGCCCCAAGCCTGGAAATAGAGCAGCTGCTGCCACCACCACCAGTGGCAGTGCCAGGCATGTCCACCACCAAAGCTGCTGCAAGGGAGAGTGCCCTTCTGCTCACTGCTTGGCAGTATTTGAGTCTGTCCAATAGTTGGGGGAAATGGCAGTTCCAGCTTCTCCCTCAGCAACCAGGAAATTCAAATGCTAGGAGAGGGCAGTGCTCTCTTTAAGTTCAGCCACTCACGATACCACCCCATAGGTTACAGATGGCCACAGCTAAGGTGAAGTCTGTCCCCTCTCTCATTCTCACACCCATGACAGGGGGAGATGCAGGAAGCAGGGGGCCTAGAACCAGCGCCTTTGGGTCAGTCCTTCTGTACCACAGCAGCTCGTTATCGCTGGCCCAGAATATGGGTTAGAAACAGGATAAACATAAATATTTTTGAGAACTTTTACAACTTGCAGTAGTGAGAAGGTTGTGTATGTTATAGAATGCCCTTGTAAAAACAGTATGTTGGGAAAACTTTGAGATCTCTTAGGGTAAGGATTACAGAACATAGAAGCAACATAAAAAAATAATAATTAGCAGCTCCTTTGGTAAGCCATTTTGTAGAGGCTAATCATTCATTTACTGATTTTGTCTTCTGGGGTTTGGAATCTGTGGCACACAGGCAAGGGGACTTGGAACAATTATTGTTACAAAGGGAAAGTTTTTGGATTTTCAAATTGCACACAGAGGTGCACTATGGTTTGAATGAAGAATTAGATCTATCTATTTTTTTATAACAATGACACATTGTTTAAGATTTGTGGTTTATGCATATTGTCTTAAACCAGGCTTCTTTGAAGATTACTGAGAACTTCTAGTTTTACCCTTATACAAAATGACACACGTGTAAAGGATTGTAATAGTTTGGGTATTTGAGTGTTTGTTTGACAAGTACTCTGTCGATAATTACAGAAGTTGATACACCTGTGACTCCCATATAAAGCTGCTAGTCACTTCACTAGTTAACATCATTCTGGTTTGTGAAGGGTAGATTTATGGTTACTTGGAGATGTAGCCAGAGGTAATTTTTAAAAAAGTTTTTCCTTAAGAATTGGAAAGAGATATTTATTCCTTTAGTAGTAATATGTCATTTTTCATAGGCACAAACTTTTTTAAAAAAATTTTTTTTTACTTTTATTTTCTTTCTTTCAATGTTTACAACTTTTATAACGCTGTTTTACATTTAACCATTTGTGTTCAATTAAACCCCACTCCTCCCCCCCCCCCCCCAAAAAAAAATAAATAAATGCTGGCATACTGTTCTTCACCGCCGTTACTTCCTCTCTGTCATATGTAAAAGTCAAAGAGGAACGCCATCTCCTCCTCTTCCACCCACTCCCTCCCCTCTTCAGTATGTCCATACATGGCCACCATGTCACTGTAAAGTTCTCTCGTTTTCATGTTTGCTACCATCTTCTCCATCGTGAACAGGTACCATCCACTCTGCCATGGTAGGTTCTTGTTCTTGTTTCCATTTCCTTGCTATTAGGTTTAAAGCTACCATGCACATTTTCTTGCATGCAGGAACAAGTCTGCACACCTGTACAGTGTCTGGCTAGAGCCACGTTCATTAACCCCCACACTCCCGTCCATAGTGGCTGTATTACCGTGCAGTGCCACCACCAATGTAAATATGTAGCTCTTTCCCCACAATTCCTCCAGCATAAACCACCCCCCTCGTACCTCCCATCTTTTCTACCCTTACCGGGGTGAGAGAGTGCCTTAATATAAGCTTAATCTGAATTTCCTTGAACTGCAAGGATGTTGTACAGGAGTGCATATGTAGCCAGATTTGTTTCTTAAGATTCTCTTCTATCTGTATGTCCCGGTCTCTCTCCCATTTTGTAATATACGTGCTTTCTTTACTGTACCATAATTCCTGTAGCCCCTTGTATATTCTCGCTAATCTCCCTCTGTTTGCTGTATATTCCAATACTATCTGTTCCATTTCATGTGGTTTTCTACTGTACTGTTCTTTATCTATCCTATCTGAAAATATGCTTTTCAGTTGGAGATATTGTAGAGTGTACTGTGTCCACCCTTTCCTGTATCAATTCTGTACATTTTTCTATTGTTATAAATTTTCCATTTGCAAATAACTGCCCTGCTCTATTGATTCCTTTGTCTTTCATTTTTTTCTGCAGGATCAACGCCCATGGCATCCCCTCTGTCTGGTACTTTGCTATGTCTGTATATGGTGAGGCCTCCTTTTTTGCTTTGATTTTTTTAACACTTTTCCCCATTCTTGTAATGCCTTCCCTGCAAATGGATGTGTGGCCCAGATTTTCCTATGTATGTTTCCTTTATCTGTTAGTATATGTTTTTAAAATTTTTATCTGTGAGCTTTGTGCTTCTAAGAATACCCATGATGGAGCTTTAATGTTGCCGTACTAATTGGGTAGCGCATTTAACACTGCTGCCTTGTGATACATTTGTATGTCTGGTAAACTTAGTCCTCCCCTATCTTTTGCTCCATGCAGGGTCTTTCTCTGAATTCTAGGTTTTTTCTTTTGCCAGATTAATTCTAATATTTTATTGTACTGTTGCAAGAATTGACTTGGCAGTTCTATGGGGAGTGCCATAAATTTATATAAAATTTTGGGTAGTGTGATCATTTAAAAAATGTTCATCTTCCCCATCCATGACATTGCTAATTTACTCCAACTTTGCAGTTCCTCTCTAATTTGTGTTAATAGTGGTATGAAATTCTCCTTCTACAGATTTCCCCCCTGCTTGGTAATGTTTACTCCTAAATACTTGATGCTTGTTTGCATTTCCGGAAATGGGATTGTTTATTTTATTTGCTTTGTTTGCTTCTTATTAGCCCCGACTATCAGTGTATTAGATTTTCCATAGTTAATTTTATACCCTGATATTTTCCCAAAGTCCTCTATCAATTTTATAAGTTGGGGGGGAGATCAATTTCGCTGGTTCTGTCAGGAATAAAAGCATGTCGTCAGCATACAATGCTATTTTGTGTTACGCTCCCCGCACTGTCACCCCCCCTATCTCCCGTTCCTGCCTTATGGCTGTGGCCAGGACTTCCAGTACTATGTCAAACAGGAGGGGCGACAGTGGACATCCCTGACGTGTCCCCCTTCCCAATTTGAAAGGTTTGGTGAGCACTCCATTTATTAATAGCTGTGCCTCCAGCTTTAAGTATATAGCCCCTATCCATTTCATAAAATTCCCCCCCATTCCCATTTTCTGGAGTATGGCACTCAAACATTTTATTTCTACCGAATCAAATGCCTTGTGAGCATCCAGTGATACTATAATAGCTGGTATATTTTTAGATTGAACGCGGGAGATTATGTTGACTGCTCGTTGTACATTATCTGTGCCCAACCTCCCTGGGATAAACCCTATTTGATCCGGGTGTATTACTTCTGATATGATCGCCGCCAGTCTTGTGGCCAGAATTTTGGTGAAAATCTTACAGTCCACATTTATTAATGAGATGGGCCTATAATTTTCACATTGATCCTTTGGTTTACCTGTTGCAATTTGATAGTATGTAATATATTATGAGAATTAATATACTGGAACCAATGACCATATTTGAAAATGCATGTAACTATTATACCAAAGCTCTGAATTATCTGTACTGATCCAGCAGGCAGGATTTCTAGAAATAGCCAGGTAGGCTATGTGTGGGAAATAATCTCACATGACTTTCACAAACTCCCAACCACATCATCATGTCTTGCAAGACCAGTGATTTACATCATATTGCTGACCAACCGCACCCAGCCTGGAACAAAGCACTGACAAAGACTAAAACAAAGGGGCTTGATGAGAGGGTGCTTGAACACCCCTGAAGAATATCTCCTTCACGCCTGGAGGGGAAGGAGGAGATGTTTCTGCTCAGGGAGTTGCCAACTGACAAGCAGAAGCCATTCAAGCGGCCATCACCCTTTTTGCACCAGCACAGATGATAAAGGCATATCTACTCCCTGCCTGAAGGGAGGGAAAAAGATGTCCTGTTATCAAGTGCCCACCCTGACTAACAAACAAACTGGGAATGTGACCATTAGCACCCAGGCTCCAGATGGATGGGAAAGGGAGATGACAGCCAGACTCTGTAAGATGAATACCAGCAAGCACATTGCACAATCAAGCACCCTGGAATATGCATACTGAAGAACATCTTCTCCCCAAAACACTATAAAAGACTGAAGCAGAGACCAGAACGTTGTCTCAGCGCTTGGCATCTAACTTGGTGTTCGTGGGCTGTTGACCCTTTCCGGGACCCCTCCATAGGGGGTCCTACAACTTGATCAGACCAGGCCAACCCCTATCTCCTGCTCCTGACAGATGACCTCCACCGTTTTGAACTTTCAAGACATGTAAGACTGACTTTGGGTGTGGGATATTGTATAGCTAGGTAACTGCTGCTGGATCATTACAGACTGGGTTTTATAAATGTGTGAACTACTAAATAAATCTATAACTATGATTAAGATCCCATCTATTTGAATCTCTCGTATGTGCAAACCAGGGTGTGTGGGTCCCCCGATTCAAAGAGAGCTAATTCCCTATTGACATACCCTGCTTGTGCAGTAGTGTGACTGTTGCTTCATAGAAGGTTGGTGGCATCTTCCCCTTCCTTTATGATGATGATGTACAGTTCACTTAAATGTGGGGCAAGGCTTTCTGCATAAGTTTGATAAAACTCCACCGGGAAGCCATCTGGGCCACTGGCTTTGTTTCTGGTTAAGGCCTTAATAGTGCCTAAGACTTCTTGTGTTAACATGGGGGCATTAAAAAACCTTGATCGTGTTGGATTTATCCTTGGTATTTTATATTTTTCTAAAAAAAGCTATTTTTTTCAGATTCTGGAGATGAGGAATATAGTCCCATATAAAAGTCCATGAATGCTGCTGCTTGAATGTCTTCTGCTACCGTTAATTTGTATCTCCTTTTTGTATTGCCACGATTCTCATTTTGTTTTTTTGTGTTTTGACCATGTTGGCCAATGCTCTGTCTGTTTTATTTCCCTGTTCAAAATATAAGCTTTTTATATACTTTAATTGTTTGGTCGTCTTTTCTATTTCATATCTGTTTATAAGGTTCCGAATTTTGTTCAGTTCTTGTTTTGCTTCTGGGTTGGGTTTTGTTTTAACTAGGAATTCTAGGTTTTTTAATTGTGCATATAGGTCTTATATATTCCCTTTTTTCTTCCATTTATGTGCACTGATCGCAATGCATTTCCCCCTGATGGTAGCCGCTGCCTCCCACAGGGTGTGCATTGAGGTGACTAATTTTGTATTCAGGTCAAAGTACTCCTGAATGCTTTTGGCTAGGTCTTGCCTACAATCCGCATCTTTGAGTGTGGCCTTATCCGATTGCCATCTGTGGGTATGTGGTCCCTCATTTCCCCCCCTCCATTTTATCAGGGTTATTATAGCGTGGTGGTCTGACAACACCACTGGAAGGATATAACTATTTGTGTACCTCCCTATTAACACTTTATCCAGCAACACGTGATCTATACGTGTTGCTGTTTCATGAGTTTGGGAATAGAATGTGTAATCTTTCACCCTTGGATTCCAGAATCTCCATGCATCTATCAAGTTGCACCTCTGTAGCTCTGCTACCACTTTCTCCTGCCAGTTTTTCAGTTTCTTTCCCTTTAGAATGGTCTAGATGCGACAGTGGCGTGTTCATATCTCCCTGAATTATGATCTGGCCATAGTTATTCTCCATGATTTGTTTTATTGCTTTTTGTATGAAGGCACCTGTGGCTTCATTTGGGGCATACAAGTTCACCAAACTCTCACTTTTTCCCCTTCCAACAATCCACTGACCAGAAAGAACCTCCCCTCATCTTGAACTGTTTTTTTAATGTTCAAATTGCCACTTAGATGTAATACCTATTACCACTCCTGCTTTTTTTTTTTTATTTCTTGCTGAGGATGAGAATATATATTTGAATTTTTTATGTTGAAACCTTAGAACATCCTCCTGTCTCAAGTGTGTCTCTTGCAAAAAAAAATAAAAAATGTCTACCCCCTTCTTATCAGCTGCTTTACCCTTCTGCACTTAATGGGAGCATTCAATCCCTTTACATTCAAGGTAAGAAATTTTAACTTTTCCATTTATGGTTTGTTTGTACCTCTCTCCTTGCTTCCTTGCTATCTTTACTCTATTCTTGTTTTTCCCCTTTTTGTTCCCCTTTCCCTAGTATACCAGCTATTCCCACCCCTTCCCTTCCTCCTTTTACCCCCCCTTCTTATCTAACCTTACACTAACTTTCAACCTTTTAACCCCTCTTCCTCTCTACTTCCAACCTCCCTGAAGGAACTGATCTGTGGGATTTTCCCCCTTTTGATCTTTCAGACTTTGCCAACCTTATAAATTATATCAGATAACACCTTTCTGCTCCTTATGCCGCCGTCAGTTGAGGAGGTACCCTTCCTCAATCCTTACCCCTTAATCTTTTACTGCTCCTTTTTTGTTTTCCCCAGCCCCCTTCTACATCAAAGAAAAACCATTTTTTATTGACCCCCCTTGCGAACCATTGTCCCCTTTCAGTTGTCCCTTAGTTGTCTCTTGTATCTGCATCCTTTCTTCTTGTTTTTTCCCCCCCTTTCCCCCACTCTTTTTGTCTATGTCTTTCGTCTAATCCTTCCTTGTCCCGCTCCTTCTTTATGCAGGAACATCTCCAATTCTTCTGTCTTGAGGGATTTTCCTCTTTCCGTTCTGAGTGATTGCTAGTTTGGCCGGCCTCCCTCCCTCCAGAGCTGTGGTTGGAACCCTCTCTCCGTTAGTTCCCCCATATATTTAATCCATCTTCTCCTTTTCTGCACAGTCTCCTGCGAGTAGTCAGGAAAAATCTTTATTTTCTATTATACGCAAGCTGCTGTCTTTTTTTCTGGCTAGAGTTAGGATGTCCTCCTTATCCTGATAGGTGAGTTTAAGTAGGATTGTCCCCGATGGGTCTGAGTTTTTTGAGGTGGGTGCCCCACCCTGTGCACCCTATCAATTTGGGGTTTGGGTAGCCTAGGTGTTTCAGGGAATCCTTTTTCCAGGATCCCCCACAGCAGCTCCTTCATTCCTTTTGCCTCTGCCCCTTCTTTTACACCTACTAGCCTTTAAATTAGATCTCCGTGACCTATTTTCAAGGTCTTCCACCTTCTCTCTGAGCCAGCATATTTCTCTCTGCAGGGGGTCAGTGTGATCTATTGTTTTCACTGCCTGCTCTTCAAGGGAGGCTAAGCTTTCCTCTGCAATGCCTGCCCTTTGGTGTAGCACTTCTGGGTTTTCCCCCCCCCCATCTCGATGTCCCCTTGCATGGCAGACATTTCCTTTAAGAATTGCTCCCTGTCCTTATTTGCTTATGCCAAATCTTTCTTAATGTCCATTAGAATGCTCATTCCCCTGTCCTCCTGCTGTGAGCGCCGTGTTTCAGGCTCCGTTTGCATCCCACTCAATGCCAGTTTGTCTCGAGGATTTGCCGCTTCGTGCAGGCCCGCTGCTTGCGCCCGCAGCTGATAAAATCTGGTGAGTGTGTTCTTTCCTTCGGGGTTTTCTATTCTTCTGTTTAGAATTAGGCATTTGCTCTGATTTTACTTTGATTTTTCAGCGCTGCACAGCAGCGTTTGGGAGCATCTTCCAGGCGGCTTGGACGGAGCTCAAGCTTCCCCCGCCCTGCCTGCTCGGCGCATGCTCAGTTCTCCGGCACAGTCTCAATCAAGTTGATGACATCACCAGAATATTGGTTGCTTGTTTAGGCAACATTCTTCCCCCGCCCCCTTTTTTGTCACAAAACTGTTTAGTCACAGGTAAACTTTTTTTGTGAACTGCTTATAGATCTAGATATATACATGATGGGTACAAAAATAGCTTATAATAGATCGCAAATCTTTTGGAAAATGTTGTTTTTGGCAAACACAGATAGTTAACCATACCTCTCCCTATGGATGCCTTGGTAGTTTTTCTGTGGATAACTGGTTTCTTTATGTCCAATAGCTCAAGAGAATTCAAAAGCCTTTTGAAGCCCTGAAGAAGTCTGTGAAATGCATTGGCGACATTACTGGACTCTTGCAAGAGGCTTTACCCTTATTGCTGTGGTGGACTTTATATTTACTTGTTTATATGCATTACTGTTCACAATTATAGGTTCTTTTTGGATTTGTGTATAATAAGTAGTAGGACACTTTTTTTTCACAGACTTATTTGTGCTTATATCCTTGTTTAAAGGTCACCCAACAGGAATCAGAACCTGGGCGCAAGAATTCCAAGGCTGCAGCTTCTCACCCACCGCCTGCCTCGTTCCACCCCTTGCCCTGGCCCCTTCAGATGAACTTCCTGGCACTGAGCCTCTTGGGCTTCTGCCTTCTGAGCTGCCCCTTGCCTCAGCCTGATCCTTGGTTCCGACTCCTTGGCCCACGCCCCACCTCGAGTCTACACTCTGGTTCCCTCTTTTGATTTGTCACCTGATCCTGCCACAGTTCATCCTGGCTCTAATCTTGCAAAGACCCCATGATTTACAAGAGGGCTGAGAACTTACCTGCCAGAGCTGCTGACAGAGCAATGATGGTGATAAAGTGGTGAAAGGGACTAGGATTAAGATCTTCAGTGCTTTCCTGCCTGAAAGAGATAACCAAGCATGTTCTTTGGGGCTGCTCCAGAAGAGAGAGCCAGAGCAGTGTCCCAGTGTCCACACACAGTGTAAAAAGGACTGTGGGGAAAATACAGATCCCATGAGTAGGGCCTTGTGTATACTGCAATTTGTATAGTAACTGAGTCTTAAGGGAAGAGAGAGACAAAAATGTGAATAAATAATTTCCCCCCAAATTTGCAGCCAGAAAACTAATTCTGGAAGCAGAATAAATTTTTCAAATTAATAAAGTACATCCAACTATGCAAAGTTGGACATATTAATGAATTTCCCAGCATGCTACTCCACCAATTCTGAACATCTCCTATCTTAAAACTCCTCATAAAATACCACACGGCCCTACCAGCAGGAGGCAATTTTCTCTGAGGAGTTGGGCGGCCCCCTTTCAGCAGCTGTAGTACAGGACCCCTAGTAGCTGGTATATATTCCGTGCCCTAAGAATGCCATCATCCCATTGGTCCATTGTGCCAGCATTCTATGGATTCTCTCATAGTCTCCCCAGTCAGGCTGCAATTCTGCACGACCAGGGACAATTTCTGCGACAATCTGGCCAAATGCAAGATTCCGCAAAAATGCCTGTGATTGTGATTGCAGAATTCACGTGCCATTCCCGCCGGTATTCTACACAGTGTAGCGGGACACATGGCAGGTCAGGAGTACACAGCTGGGGAGGAGGCAGTGGCTAGGGAAGATGGCTGTGGAACTCTGAGGCTGTAGGTAGAGAAAAAGACTCCATCACTCAACATCTTCTGCCTGAATCCCAGGGATGGACAGAGCTCTTCTGTCTGCAACCGCAAGCCTTGGCTGCCTCATACTGAGGCTCAGGAGAGTTCTTGATGCCCCTTGTACTTCAAATGGAGAAGGGAAGGAGGGGGAGTCAGGGTAATTTCAGACGTTACGAGACCACAGTGAATCCCCTGTGGTGACCAAAGGTCCCGTAATGTCTAAATGGTTTCCGCCAGAAGTTCACCACGGTGAACCTCTGGCGGGAATCATTTTGACCATGATTCTGGACCTCCAGCTGCCCGGCTAACCACAAATATATATAATAGTATATATAAATAAATATAATGCAGCACCATGTGCTATATAAATAAATAATAATTATACAAATAATTGTGGTTAGCTGGACCACGATCCCGAATTGGCCAAAAGTAACGTATAACTTTGGCCGATTCCAGATCCTGGCCCAGACCACCCACATATTTATCTATGTGCCTGGTGCTGTACAATCAGTAACTGGAGACTATGCCAGTACTGTGCCCCCATATCAGATCCCTGCTGCATACGAGCAGTGTAGTTATAGAGATGTAGCATTGCTGCTTAGTGGGTGCTGGGCTGCAGGTACCTTGCTTTTCTTTGACTTTGACCTTATTGCCATGTGGGCGTGCCCGTGAGGATGATGAGTTCTTCCCGAGGAATGTTGGTGTGCACGCCTCATCTCTCTCCAGCATACACGGATTGCAGGAACTGGGGATGTCTGCAATGTGTGGCCTGGCTGGGTCGCCTGTGGTTTTAGCTGCGTGTGGTTCAGATACAACAGAGCCTGTACCAAAAAATTAGAGAGTCCCGATTCCTCTTCTCTTCCAATTGATCTGAAAGCCAAAACATGTCCGAATGTTTGTTTTTTTAATGATCTAATGGTACCAATGGATTTGAGTCACTCAAGCCTGTCAGACCAACCCTTCTCTACTTTGAGCTTGTTCACAGAAGCGTTTCTTTAAAGGTAGCTACCTCCTAATTCACTTTAACCTCTGCTGTGTTCACATGAGCACTGGAGTTAAAGCAAAGTTAAAGAGGAGTAATTACCTCAGCCAATAAGCAGGGATAAACTGGAGAAGGAGGCTCCTGCCAGTCAGGAGCCATGCTCATGTGTGCGGGTGAAAAAAATATTCCCTTATTTACCTTCCTCTGTACAGTCCTCCGCTGGTGTGTCAGTTACACAGTGTCTCTGCCTTGCTGAGTGCTAATTATTCCAGCTCCCCACACTGGCAGTTCCTGCAAGTTACAAAGGAAGGAGATCAGGAACAGAAGAGCAAGTTAACTCATGATTTTCCCTGTTCATGAGTGTGGATTTGGAAGAAGGTAGTTACTCCAGAGTAAAAGCCCCAGCTCTGGCGTGCTCATCAGAACACACACCGAGTGTCTTTAACAATCAAGACCCATAAGAAATACAATGCTTCACTGCCCAGGAACAGCTGGGAAGTGGACAGAGCCATTTCTTTCTGCCTGGCAAACTAAATTGGCATGCGAAGAAGCAGCCAGCAGCGGCAGAGGAGGGGAGGCAGGAGAGTGATGGGCGACATCAGAGCAGCACAGGGAAGAAGCAAGGAATGGCAGGGGCTAGTGACAGAAATTCCAAGGAGTGATGGGGCAGCGGGAGCAACTAGGCAGGATGGCGGAATAGGAGGTCTGGAGGCCGACATGCTGGACTGACTTTGTCCTTTCCAAAGCCCGAACCTGTCAGGACCTTTTCTTCCCACATACGGGTTACAGCAGGGGTGCTCAGCTTAAAACATCGGTCAGGCCACAATAATGGGGTCAACCCCAACACGGGGCTCTACATCTGCCCTGCTCCCACCCCTCCCACTAAGAAGTCCCCAGGGGGGTCCCAATAGGACCAGAGCTGGCCTTGCAAAGGGTGGGGCCTACACCTCCAGCTTGGAGCAGAGAAGGCAAGGGGGAGGAGGGGCTGAGGCAGGGCCCCACAGAATAGTCTGCCCCAGGCCTGAGAGCTACCCTGGCAAGGGTGGGGCCACAAGGCCCTAGTAGTGGCAGCACAAAGTCCCCACAGGGGCGGGGCTTCTAAAGGTTCCTCCTCCCCCTGCAGGCACATCTGTGGGGCTACCTCCACCAGGGGGCCTGGGGCGTCTGCGCCACCTCTCCCCTTACCCTAAACCTGCCCCTGCCTAAAACCCTATATTTGTTGTTATGACCAATGGTCTAGACAAATAAACTATTGATCGATTGAAACCCTATATTGCTTTCTGCCGTGCTAAGCTTCAACCAATGCCCAGTCCCCTTATGGAACAGTTGATACCAGACTTAATTGGGTTTCCCAACGGGCACAAACTAAACTAAGTACCCACACCCTGCCGGTTCTTTTTCCCTTGCTGTGGCACACATGGACCTCACTTTTTTATCCTGCCCTATCGCAAAGGCTCAAATGCACTTTCGTCCCCTCTCTCATTACACACAATGTGCGATTGTTATGAATAATTAACTGTTCCGTAACTGAGCTGCTCCACAGTAGGACAGACTGACTAGGGCGATGGCGAGCTCTCCTTTGCTGGAGGTTTTCAAACAGAGGCTGGATGGCCCGTCTGTCAGTGACCTACAGCTGTGCATTTCCTGCAGGGGGCTGGACTAGATGACCTCAGAGACACCTTCCAACTCTACAGGCGCACTACTCCCCGTCCCTCTGATTGGATCACTAAGCGCAGGTCATGGCTAAGGCAGCCCCCCCCCCCCCCCCCAAAACCCTTCCCCAGGGTTCTTCTTCGAGTGGCTCCTCCCATTCTCACAAATGGGATGCGCATGCGCGCCCTTCTCTCACCGGCACATACCAAGCTCATATTCAAAATTTCACGTAACTAAGCCACGCCCCCATAGTATATAAGGTAGACCCCCACCTATGCCCAACAGTTCCTTCCAACCGCTTCGCGGCTTACTTGCATTTACATTAGCTCTATTCAATATGTCTTTACTGAAACATTCGTTTAAAAGTTGTTCTTCCTGTAACAGGAAAATGACCACTAAAGATCCCCATCTTCAGTGTTTGATTTGTTTGGGTTTGGATCACGATCCTCTAGATTGCCAGGACTGCCGATCTTTAAAACCCAGAGCCCGTAAGGACAGAGCCTTGAGGCTCCCGATTCTCCTTAAGGGAATGGATAAAGAGCATAAAGCTAAATCTTCCCCA
>QEPC01010217.1:6622122-6636060 GCA_003113815.1 Sphenodon punctatus
GAGACAGAGAGAAAAGGGCGAATCTTAGCAATGTTATGGAGGGAGAAGCGACAGGATTTAGCAACAGAGTCAATGTAGGGTTTAAAAGAAAGGGGTGAGTCAAAGATGAAGCCTAGGCTACGGGCTTGAGGGGCAGGCAGGATGGTGACCCCATCAATAGTTATTGACAGTGAGTTATTGACAGTGAAAATGTTCTCTGGGGTGCAGTAGCCCCCCTCCCCCCACATATTCCAAAATAATATTGGGGAATAACTAGCCTCCATTTACCCACATTGACTAGATAACGGCCCTTTTTACACTGACCGCAGCTGAGGGAGGGCGGCACAGGGGCAGAGCGGGGGTGCAGGTGCAGACGGGTGCTCACCCATCCCCACCCATAGAGAGACCTGTATTTTCAGCAGTTGCTGTGTGCGTGGTGGTGATGGGGATGTGTGGGTCGCAGGAGCGTGCACCTACGCATGTCCACATTTACACGAGATGCTCCCCTATGTGGACGCTGGGTGTCCATGCGTGGGAGCGTCGCGTGTACGTAGGGCCGCTGTCTCGAGTGTTTCCGAATGGTCATAGGAATATATTGGGATACGATGGGTTCTGGTCAAACACTGTTTGGGACATAGGAATATAGTGGGACATGGTGACTTCTAAATAAACAGGTTGGGGTACAGCATGGACCCCCTCTGCAAACACCCATGTGGATCCAATGGGAAACACTCCCGCTTCCTCCCAGTTAATTGAATCCCTCCAAATGGCCATAGGAATGCACTGATTCTTCCAAATGGCCATAGGGATCCATTAAAATATGTTGAGATGCAGTTGACAGTTCTGGGAAAATACGAGGAGACCTCAAAATGTTCTCAGGGGGGCAGTGAGAATCCCACACACATAAAACCCACCTCTTCCTCTCCGTCTTCCCCGACATCCGCTAGTACCCCCCCCCCTCAACATTCACTGCCCGCCTAACTGCAACCAAGCCAAGCACGTGCACCTGAGACTCCGCATCCCCTTGAATGCTTTTATCCCTCATCTTCTCATATGTCCCCTATCCCTGTCTCCCCCCTCCTAGTCTACTAGATTGTAAGCCATAGGTAGGGACCGTGTCTTTCTCATTGCTATGTAAAGCACCAGGTACACTGCTGGTGCTATACAAATGCTTGCAATAATAATAATACTCTATGGTATCAGGGAATGACTCGCCTCCATTTACCCACATTGCCTAGATAATTCAGAGGCATTTAATGTATTGGGAGGGAGCAGGGGGCTGAGCACTTCTTCTGCCTCACTATTATTTGGGAGGGGTCTGGGAGTGTTTCCCATTGGCTCCACATGGGTGTTTGGGGGTTTCACAGTGTGCCCCAAACTCTTGTTTATTTAGAATTCCCTGTGTCCCAATATATTTCTCTGGCCACTCAGAAGGTCTCGAGACATTGGCCCTACGTACACGCAAAGGTCCCACGCATGGAAACCCAACCCAGCGTCCACGTGGGGCAGTGTCTCGTGTAAATGTGGAGGGGCATCTGTGCATGCTTCTGTGACACATGCATCCCCTGCGGCTAAAACCACAGGGGACCCAGCCAGGCCACACATTGCAGACATCCCCAGTTCCTGCAATCCGTGTATGCTGGAGAGAGATGAGGCGTGCACACCAACATTCCTCGGGAAGAACTCATCATCCTCACGGGCACGCCCACATGGCAATAAGGTCAAAGTCAAAGAAAAGCAAGGTACCTGCAGCCCAGCACCCACTAAGCAGCAATGCTACATCTCTATAACTACACTGCTCGTATGCAGCAGGTATCTGATATGGGGGCACAGTACTGGCATAGTCTCCAGTTACTGATTGTACAGCACCAGGCACGTAGAGGCTCAGTGCCAGGAAGTTAACCTGAAGGGGCAAGGGCAACGGGTGGGGGGCTGAGGGCTGGAGCCAGGCAGGCAGTGGGTGAGAAGCTCCAGTCTTGGAATCCTTGCACCCAGGTTCTGATTCCTGTTGGGTGAACTTTAACACCAGCGGGTGGTGAATCGGAGATGCTGGGGTGGGTTGTGGCACCGGCTGCTGCCTCTAACCCATATTCTGAGCCAGCGATAAGGAGCTGCCGTGGTACAGAAGGGCTGGCCCAAATATTCCAGTTCTAGGCCCTCTGCTTCCTGCCATTGGTATGAGAATGGGGGAGGGGACAGTCTTCACCTTCACTGTGGCCACGTGTAACCTCTGTGGTGTTATCAAAGTGACCCCAGCATGAGTGGCTGAAATTAAAGAGAGCACTGCCCCCTCCTGGCATTTGAATTTCCTGGTTGCTGAGGGAGAAGCCAGAACTGCCATTTCCCCCAGCTGCTGGACAGACTCAAATACAGACAAGCAGTGAGCATAATGGCACTCTGCCTTCAAATGGTTCTGGTGGTGGATGAGGCACCAGCAGCTCCGGCTGAGTGGAACCCAGGGGAGAGAACCTTGTAGCGGTTCTGGTGGTGGACGAGGCACTGGCAGCTCCGGCGATGATGGTGGCAGTAGCAGCTGCTGTGTTTCTAGGCTTGGGGATGAGTAGAACCCCAGGGAGAGAACGTTAATGGCATGTACTGGTATTTGATTTAACTTGGGCATATGCTGGCATTTGATTTAACTTGGGCATGTGATGGGCAGGGGAGGGCTCTTGGGAGGTCAACAGACAAAGCTGTCCTTCTCTTACTTTATACTGTTAATTCCCCTGCCCCTTGTGCTCAGATTTGGCGCTGCCAGAATCAAGCTGACTCTGGGTGAAAACAGACATGACGCTAACCACCCTTTAACCACCCGTGGTGGTCATTTATGCATGTTTCAGGGCTGCATAGGGCATCAATACAGCCCTGCAACATGCATAAATAACTACCAAGGGTGGTTAAAGGGTGGTTAGCGTCATGTCTGTTTTCACCCTCTGACATCAGCTATAGTTTGAGAAGAGATTTTGCCTCAGTACATGTGCGACCCCAGCCCTGTCACTGACATGATCTGCTACAGGCACAGCTGAACCCTTGCTCTAAAATTCCAAGGCAGCACATTTAAAACTTTCTCTGTTCTCTCCTGTTTCAGAGGCAAAATCTGCTGCTTTAGTTACATTAGTGGCAGCATCTGCTCTGGTGCCTTGACGGCTGGATTGGATATCGAGGAAAATGCTACTATTTCTCTGAGATTCAAAAAAACTGGATCTCCAGCCAGAGACACTGCTCTTTGCTGGGCGCCTCCCTGACTCAGATTGACAATGAGCAGGAGAAGGTGCTGTAGATCCCACAGCTCCATAGAGCCCTTGTTTTAGACCCTGCAGCTCCACAGAGCATATATTTTTTAATTTTGATCTCACAACTCTACACCACCGCACTCTCCCCTCACTTGGAGCCCCTGTGGCTGCCAGTAAAGGCATAACCACTAACTGGAACAAAACAATAGCTCCTGTTCTCTTCCTGGACCTTCTAAGAAGTCACTGTTAATAGAGGAGCCCAAACAGGAGAGAGAACAATTGGGGAGGGAAGCGGAATGGGAAGGGTTAATATTTGCTGGGTACTATTACATGGGTAATATCTCCTGGTTTTCACGTTCAAATCGCTCCACGACCAAGCTCCCCCTTATCTCTCGGACCTAATTTCCCTACGCACTCCTGCACGCGCTCTCCGCTCTTCCTCTGTCCCCTCCCTCGCTCTCCCTCGTTTCTCCTGCTCACCTAACCGCCTTCGACCCTTCTCCCTCGCTGCCCCCCATGCCTGGAACTCCCGCCCTGCCCACATCCGCCTTGCCCCCTCCCTCTGCTCCTTCAAATCCCTCCTCAAGACCCACCTTTTCCTTGCTTCCTTTCCCAATGCCTGTTAGTCTTTCCCCGTACACTTACTGTCGGCCCTCCTCTGCTGACTGCTGCTACCAACCTCTTTGTAACCAAGCCAAGTATACGCACCTGAGACTTCGCATCCGCTTGAATGTTTGTTTGTCTTCTCCTCTGTCTCTCTCACTGTCCCCTCTCCCTGTCTCCCTCCCTTTGTCTTTTAGATTGTAAGCCACCTGCAGGGACCGCTTCTAATTCTATGTTCTGTACAGCACCAGGTCACACGACTGGAGCTATATAAATGTTTATAATAATAATAATAATACCCCAAACACACTCAGTCATAGAAGTGAAAGCCCCTCAAGAAGCTAACGTCCCTATGTCACCCCTCTCCCTGTCCTTCAGGGACACCTGAGCCTACATTTTAACGTGTGCAGCCATTAAAACTCATTCCAGGATTTCATCATGCGGTATAAAGGCAGCCAAGATGCATGGATCGGCCTCTACAGAGACCCAGGCCAGGCCTGGAGATGGGTCAATGGCACCGAGATAAAAACAGGGTAAGTGCCTCTTTCCTAAAGCTAGAGGCCAGGCACCTAAAAGGATTGAATGAAGGCAGGTCAGCAGTTGAGTACAGTCCATGATGGGCATTGATCTGTTTTCATTGATCTAACACTGGTGTCCCAGCAGCATCTGGGGGCCTGAACATTTCACCAAGACAATGGGTATTTTCAGACATGACGGGCCGTTTGTCCAACCACGCTGAGCTCTGGACCAGGATCTGTCCGAGATCTCGGTCCGTGATGAGACCTTTCATCCTTTAGACGTGCCGGCCCCATCACTGAAGGTTATCAGGGAGGGGGCAGCGCTGAGCAGTATGACGTATGGCCGCATGGCCACCCACCCCTGCACTCCCATGGCCAGCCATCCTTGTGTTGCTGCCATTTTCTCCATAGAGTACATGTACCAGAGTCATTTCACCCATTCAGTTTCTGTTAAGTTCTTTGCTGATTTCCAATTTCTTGCTATGATGTTCAGTCCTGCTAGTGTCATAAGTATGCAGGTTTCTTGATGGTGTTTCATGAGCGGTATTTCTGGGTATAATCCCAGCAGTGCAGTTTCTGGACGGAACGGTATAATGAGGCCTGTAGCTTTTTTCGTATTTGACCAGCTTATATGCCAAAGACGTTGAACTTTTAGGGCATGACCACCAACAACGCAGGTAAGTGCTCTGTTCTCCGCAGCCCCTCCAGCATTGGTCGAGGCCAGAGCCATCTATTTTTTAAAAGTGAATCGGGGTTAAATAATACCTTAGGATTACTTTGATTTGGGTTTCTTTGAAATGGAGTGAACTTGCACAATTGTGCATGTGGTGTCCTAATATGCCTATTTGTTTTTTGTCTATTTTTTTCCCCTAGGTCTTGTTCCCATTTTTTAATGTATGCATTTGGTTTATTCGAATCGGCCTCGATCAATGCTCCATATATTCTTGCTATCTATGATGAGTTCTGCTACCTTTTTTCTTTTTATAGGGTGGTTTAGGCCCTTAACATTTAATGAGAGAAATTTTATGTGTTTTTTTTTCCCTATATTTGCTGCCATGTGGGTGGTCGTGTTTTGTTGTATTTTTTTTTTTCCCTTTTGGGGGTTACTTTGTGTTGTTCCCTGGTGGTGAGTGTGTGCATGTGGGTTACCTGATGCATGTATCTGGGTATCCTTCTTGGTCTTGACAGCTTTACAAACAACAATAACAGCATTAACAACTTATTCCTTAAACATAGTCACAATTTGCAAGGTGACATCTTGTGCCTGTTGGAATTCTTACTTTCCATTTCCCCCCCAATACACTGGGGAGCTTTTGGGGGTTTCTTGTTCATTTTGTTTGTCCTTCGTCTCTCTCCCCGACTATTTTTTCTGGTTTTGTTTTTCTTTTTTTTTGTTATTTGTGCTTTCAAAGTACATTAATGTAAGCATTTTCAAAAGTATGTATTACATTAACTTTAAACCTTTTCTCATACATATACGCAGTTAGCATTTCAAATCTCTACATCTTTAACCCTTTATACTCTGTAGGTATAGTCTGTTTGACATAACCTGTGGTAGTGCCTCATCTGGAGCTTTCTTGGTTCTGTTGATCTGGCTTATGGGCTTGTAGGAAGATTTCCTGGTCTGTTGTATCCTCAAACACCTTTCTTCTACCTTTTACTAAAATTGCTAATTTCGCCGGGTGCCATAGTTGGGGTTTGAGTCCTCTGTCGTTCAGTTCAGAGTAGTATTTTGACCAGGCTCTGCGCTGTGTTGTCTGGTGCATAATCTGCTTGAAGTCTGATCTTGTTGCCTTGGTATTCTAGTGGCTGCTTTTTTTTTTCCAGGACGCAGCTAGGAGAGCTTCTTTATCTTTATATTTTAGAAATTTTACTATGATGGCTCTGGGAGGGTCTGAGTCTTTTGGTTTGGGTCTCCGTGTCCTGTGTGTCCTCTCTGTTTCCACATTGTGGAGCTGGGGTTGGTCTGGAAAGTTCTCTTGAAAGATTTGCATAAGCATCTCATGCATTCCCTCTGCTTTGCTGTTCTCTTTAATGCCCATTATGCGTAGGTTGCTACGTCTGGATCTATTCTCGCATTTGTGTTTGAGCAGGTTCAGAGATTCTTTTATTTTTGCCAGGTCATTATCTGTGTTCAGTGCCTGGTCTTCTAGGTTGGAAACTCTTTCTTCCACCTGGTCCACCCTCTTGTTCATATTTTCCAGTTTTTTATTTCCCTCCTCTACTGCTTTATTTACTTTATTAATCTTGTCCAGGACCTCTTTTTTAATCTTTTTGGGTTTCTGTCCTTGAGGCTTTTATCTCATTTAATATTATGTTCATGGTGGCCTGTTCATCTGGTTCTAAGTCTCCCGGAGCCCGGGGGGGGGGGGGGGGGGGGGGGGTGTCCCCCCTTCCACCCGCGCAGCCTGGGAGGGGGGGGGGGGGGGCACAGCTGCCATTTTGTCACTCACCCCTGCCTCTTCTTGTGCAGATTCAGCTGCCTGTTTTTGCTGCCACATTCGGGTGAGCGGCCCTTTTTCTGTATTTTTTTTCCACTGGGCTCATGCCCCAATCGCTCCCCTAGCCAATGCTTAGCTTTATTTTCTTAAAAGTTGGGTTGTTTTTGTTGTTTTTTAGCGCGGTAGTGGGTTTGCCGGAGGAGCTTGGGTTCGGCGCAACCGGCTACTTGCGCATGTGCATTGGCCCCCTCTGGCCAGCCATCCTCGGGGAGATAGGCGGGCGCAGTGGCCAATAAGGCCATTGCACCCGATCGCTACCCATGGCCTGGACCATGGTCAGGAAAGGGTCATGGTAACAGATGTTACTTTTAGCCCTTTCCTGATTGTGGTCAATCCAACCACGGTTCTGGCTCTGCGGCCCATCACAGAGCCGGAACCATGGTCAATGTTGATCCCTGCCAGGGATTCACCGTGGTGAACATCTGGCAGGGCTCAAACAGATGTGCCGGCTATCGCAACCACCCCACGGAATCCACTGTGATTCAGTGGGGTTGTCTGTGATCACGTCACGTCTGAAAATATCCAATGTTGGCAGCAAGAATATGTTCTCACAAACATCTTCAATTAGGGCTTGTTTACAAAACACCCTCCCCAACCCCCCTGGTAAAACTGCCTCTTGTTAAGGACATAAGGAGCTGCCTGAGTCAGACCAATGGTCCATCTTAGCCCAATATTGTCAATACAGCAGCAGGGTTTCAAATCCAGCTCTCCAGGATTCCCAGCAGAGGCCTCACCCAGACATACTAACAGAGATCCTGAATCAGAGTTCTCAGAGATTGGATTTGGGACTTCATACTTGCAATGCATGCGCTCTACCATCTGAGCCAGGGCCCACCCCAATCTGTGCTTTAATCTGTGTTTGACTTGCCCTGTAGTAATGCATTCTTCACATAGCTGCAGATTGCCTTGCATTGCCCTGACCTATCAACTGGCAGGCAGCAAAGGATTATCCAGGAGCCCAGGATTTCACAAAACTCGTAGGGCTGATTCACACACTGCCCAAACCCACATTCTGAGTGTCATGTGAATTCATTTTACCACTTCTGTGCTCAGGGCCGGTCCTAGGGTTTGTGGGGCCATGTGCGAAGTCTTGGTGCTGGGCCTAAATTGCATAAATAGGCCCCACCCATTTATGCAAATACACAAAGTTGTATATTTTGCATAAATGTCCATCATACTGCACACATGCCTTGGGTCCTTTTTAGTCCCAGCACTTTTTACCCCTTAGCTTCCCGCACAGAGCACCCCCTTGCCACTTGTCTCACAGATCCATCCACCCCCTTGCTTAACCCACCCCCAACATGCCAAAGTACCCCCTCATCTAGTCCCCTCGCCCAGTTTCCCCTCCTGCCAATACAGGGAGGGAACAGGAGGAGATGGAGGGCAGGGCATTATTGATTTTTTGCAAGAATTTGGCAGTAATAGTCAAAACAAATGAAAATAATCAAGCAATAGTGTTAATATATAATAACAACAGAACAAATCTCTTTTTCAACAAGACATTTAGGAGACAGGCGGGACTTCTGTACGTTTATAGTTAGTCCCGGCTTTACGCATAGATCTAGAGTGAAGCGAAGGTTGGCATTTAAGGTGTCTGGGATATTAGTAACCAGTCATTTAGGTAGGGGGAAATGGCAATGCCCTGCTTACGAAGGAAAGCTATGACTGGGGTCATAACCTTAGTAAAGACCCTAGGGGCCAAGGAGAGTCCAAATGGTAATTAACAAAACTGAAAATGCATGGAGTCATGGGTGAAACGGAAGAATCTTCTACAGGAGGTATGCAATCTAACATGAAAATAAGCATCTTTTAGATCAATAACTGCATACCATTGACCCTGCTTCAGGTGGGTTCTTAAATTGTCCATCCCAAATTGTTCTTAAATTAAATCTGGTGCTGGATAGTGATTTGAAACAATCTACTAAAAGATCATATGATTCCAAATGGAGGAGATTCTCCTATTGGTTATCTGGGAGATCCATCTCAGTAGATCAGGTAACCGTGCCACTAGTCCTTCAATACTTGTTGGACCTGGCTGAGAAGGGCCTTGCGCACTCTTCTATAAGAGTGCATCTCTCAGCAATAGCCCAGTGTGTTGCCCTCCCAAATTCCCAATCCCTTTTTGGTCACCCTCTGGTAAAAAAGTTTCTTAAGGGACTAATTAATTTGTTTCCCCCTCACAAACACCCCGTTTCTCAGTGGGATCTGAACCTTGTTCTAGATCAACTGACAAAACACCCTTTCGAACCTGCAGAACAATCTGACCTGTTCCACTGGTCTCTGAAGACTGTCTTTTTGGTTGCCATCACATCCCCTAGGCGGGTGTGAACTCGCTGCTATATCTATCAAGGAGCCTTACTTCTCAGTCTTCCCAGACAGGATAGAGATCTCTCGCCATCCGTCGTTTAACCCTAAAGCGGTGTCCAGATTTCATATGGCACCAAAAAAAATTGTCTTCCCAGTATTTCTCCCTCCACCTCATGAATCAGAAATCTTAGCCAGATTTCACACTTTAGATGTTAAGAGAGCGGTCCTGCTCTATTTAGACAAGACCCAGCACTGCAGACGGACTGATAATTTGTTCCTCTCCCCTTCCCTTCCCAAGTTAGGGCAAAAGGTTTCATCCCAAACTATCTCAAAATTATTATTATTATTATTATTATCATTTATATAGTGCCAGGTTAGTGCATTTGATTTCCTTTGCCTATGAGCAGGTAGGAAGTCCATCCCCGCCTTATTTAAAGGCTCATTCGCTCAGAGGTCTGGGTGCTTCTACAGCAGCATTTCACAACATCTCTCCTCTCAAGATCTGCAGGGCTGTAACCTGGAGTTCCCTGCATACATTCACTAAGCATTATGCTGTACATCTCAATTCTGAATCTGACACCTCTCTGGGAGTATCTATATTGAATTCTGTAATTAAGACTTAATAATCTATTTGACTTACAACGGTTTTGTCATTTAAAAAACAAAAAAAGAGCGGAATTTTTTAACAGAATAAACGTACACACTTTTTGCTTGCAGAGGTATGTTGTTTTTATTCTATAAGAAAATTCCCCCAGCGCCTTGATCTAGGCTTGGTACTCTCCCACTTGTGAGAATGGGAGGAGCCCGTCGAAGAAGAACAGAAGGTTGCTACCTTGTAAACATGGTTCTTCGAGATGGCTCGAAACATTCTCACAATTGGGGGGCCACTCATTGGGAGGTGGGCGCCTCCCAATTTTGCTGTCTGTGTGGGGTCCCCCGCAGTGGAGCCACTGCAAGCTGATTCAGCTTAGCCAGCAGCTCCCACAGAGGGGCCAGGCCAGCCTGGATTTGAATTCAGGTGCGGCATCAAGTGCTGGCAGCACAACAAACCAGGCTCCAAGAGCGGGGCCCCAGCTCCCGCAGGGCCATGTACAATTGCACATGTTGCACATGCCTGGGGCAGGCCCTGTCTGTGCTCCTTGATAATCCCATGTTGTTCTCTGTCCCCTGATGCAATGGGTGGGCCATTGAAAGGCAGTCTGTAGCTGTGTAGACGCATTGCTGTGGGACCAGGCCAACATCCCAATTCCCTGCAACTTCCTAAGCTGGGAAATCAGGTGAAGGGAAGCGCTACTTTAATCGTTGCTTCCCCTCCTCGTGAAAACAGAGGTGTGGGACTCTGCTCTTTGGATTACTCTTCAACTTCATCATCTGATTTTTGCCTGGCCTCCACCCTGACCCCTTAGCTTGCTCTAAGGCTTCGCCTCTGGATAGCCTTCCTGATACTGCTACTGCCACTTTATCCAGGTCCCGATCCGGTTCCTGACACCTGTGCAGTGGATGAGGTGCTGGGCTTGGACCTGGGAGACCAGGGTTCAAATCTCATCCCAGCCAGTGAACTCACTGGGTGGCCTTGGGCAAGTCACAACCTCTCAACCTCAGTTTCCCATCTATAAAATGGGAATATGTATGTGTCTTGGAATAGAGGAGCCCAATATTCCACCTGGAATATTGTGTTCAGTTCTGGTTGCCCCATCTCAAAAACAACATAGCTGAACTAGAAAGTACAGAGAAGGGCAATGAGAATGATAACGGGTATGAAATGGCTTCTGTACAAAGAGAGGCTTGACAAGCTAGGTCTCTTCAGCTTCGAGAAGAGGGGACATGCTAGAGGTTTAATAAAATCTTGAGCGGTGTGGAACAAGTAGATAGGGAATGGTTATTTACCCTCTCAAATACTACTAGAACTAGGGGACACCTGTCAAGGCCAGTAGTCTAGCTGGGTTTAAAAAAGGCCTGGATAAGTTCTTGGAGAGTAGTTCCATTAGTGGCTGTTAACCAAGCAGCTTACGGGATGAACTTCTTACTGTCAGGAGCTGGGAGCGAACAACGGGGAATGGATTGTGACTGTTGGTTCTTCTCCCATGCAATCGAGCTTGGCCGCCGTCGGAGACAGGATGCTGGGCTTGATAGACCATTGCTCTGACTCAGTATGGCACGACTTATGTTCTTATGTCTTTCCCTATGCATTCACCTCATCCTTGTCCATCTTGGACTGTTAGCCTACTGGGCAGGGACCTGTCTGAAAATCTGCAACTGTAGCGCTGCATATGTACACCTAGTAGCACTTATAGAAACAAGTATTAACAGTAGTCCCTCATTGTTCCTCCGCTGAATAGATCAAGTGCTAACTGCTTGGTTGCTAGTATCCCCCAAGGAGGTGCTTTGCTCCTTCCTGACCTGGGCTTCTGTTGCAGGTTGACAGTGAAAGGAGGAAGTGACTGTGCCTTTCTGAAGGATGAAGACACCCCAAGCTCTTTGAGGTGCTACACTAAGAGACACTGGATCTGCAGCAAAGCTGACGTGTACATCCAGGGAAAATAAAATCCTAGTGCCAGGAAATGTGCCATCTGGGAAGTGCAGTGATGGGGCCTTCTGTCTTGGATTGATCTGCCCATTATTAGGCATCTAATGTGGGGAATGGTGTTAGGAATGACACCATTCCCCTCCCCCCAAAAAACATAGACACCCCCCCCCCTTGGCAGCACCCCACAAGACACAAGTCAAAGGGTGTCGGGGAACAGAAGGGGGAAAAGGAAAAAGAAAATGCCCCATACAAAACCAGTCTGGTCGGAAGGAATAAGAGAATAAAACAAGGGAGGCCCCCAGGTAAATAATAGAGCAGTCAAAAACAGGTGGCCTCCCTCTTTTGAGCTACAGCCGCCCCAAACTCTGAGCAAGCAATAGATCAATCGTTAGGCTGATCGCTCCATGCCTGTTCAAGAATAGCCTTCTTCCCCTGTCTATAGAAACTCCCTTTTGCCCTCTTGTTCATCTGGCCATGCCTCCCATTGAAATCCTCCAAGGCCCTATTTCCCCCAACACATCATGCAAGGGTTTCTTTTTCAGCCCTAGCATTCCTGAGTGCCTCTGGGAGCCCTTTTTGTGCACAAAGTGCCTTTGGGACCCCTTGCCCCGCCTCTCAGAAACCTATAACTGCCCTTGCCCCCATGAGCAAATTGGGTCATTCTTGAACGCAAACACAAGCAGGTTACTCTGAGCGTGCTTGCCTTAAGGATCTCTCCCAGATCAATTACCCCCTTTTGGTCTGTCCAAGCTTCTTCCCCACCCTCCACCCACTCCGAACGCTGCTGGATCTACAGGGTTACAGGATTGGATAGGTAATATTGCTTATTTCCCCCTTTCCCCCCTCTTGCCACATCCACTTACACCAGAGTAACCAGACCGGAGGGTTTTGCTTGTAAATTACTGTGTGTGTATGTCACCTGTGCTTGGTGGGAGGGTATAGAAACTTACTTGTATCATCCTAATTGGCCCATGGGTGAACTGTTGATGTATTGTACTTAGTTTTGTGTCAATAAATCTCCCTCATTTGTATCGGAGTATCCCCTTTCTGTGTTGGGGTGTGGGAGGGAAATTCCAGCCAGCTGGCAGTGCATCACGTCCTCTGACTGAACCTAGCGGACACGCGTGGACCCTTTGAATGAATTCGGCTAATTCCCCCTAAATTTTAAGAGGTCATTTGGGTATTGAGGTACCAGCCCCCAATATCCACTTTTGGAGTGGGTTCGTGTCCTAACAATTGGAAGGTGGTATTGGGTGGGTTGGAGGGTTTTGTGGGGCTATGTTTGTATTTTAATGTTTCCATTTTGCAGCCTAGCAGCTGCGTGCACTCCCTCCCCTCTGGATGTGGCTCCCTGGGTATTTGTGGCCAGTGTTTCTTGATGGGACACCTTGTGAATGTGAACAGAGATGCGCTCAGCACCCTCACTCAGCCTTATTTGTGCTGTGTGCTGCTCCACTCTACTGCACTACAGCTGGACAAAAATACAAGCATTGATTGGCTCAGCTGCTGAACTGACTTGCCAGGGGGTACCAGCATATGACAAGGTACTGGTTTTGGACCCGCTAGTGTCCCCCAGGTCAGGGCTTTACAGTTATGTACTACAGGGCTGCTTTCTGGGTCAGCTCCGTAACTTCTGACCTTAACATTCCGTAATAAAAGCGAATCTGTTCTTCTCCGGTTACTGTCTGACCTGCCCTCTGAGCACTCGATTTGAATGAATACTGGGGAGGGAGGGGGGAATGCCCTGTGGGACCTAGCAGGTTCAAAACTGGTACCATGTAATATTCTGGTATCCCCTAGAAAATCTGCAGAATCGCCTCACTCCCCGTGCTCTGGATTGGCCCTTGCGGTCAACTGGCAGCGCCCTTCTCGAAGCCCCCCGGGTATCTCGGGGGGGCGGGGGAGACTGTGGAGAGGGCATTCTCGGTGTCCGCGCCGAGGCTGGGGAACTCCCTCCCAGCAGAGGCCCAGGTGGCCCCAGACCTCCCCTCTTTTCTACATCTATGCAAAACCTGGTTCTTCCGCCAGGCCTCTGGTGAGGGAGATGGATGAGGGTGGGTTTTTATTTTTAAGGGGGGGTGGTAGGAATTTTTCCCCTCCCTCTTTTCCCATTGGGGGGGGATGTTCCCCACCAGGGCCAGCCCGAGGCATGTGCCACCAGTGCCCAGGCACATGGCCCCACAGTGGGGAGGGGCCCGCGCCACCGCAGGCTAGAGACTGACAGACGCCGCCGGTTTTTGTTTTTTTTCCCCACCGGGAGTCTCCGAGTCAGT
>QEPC01010217.1:6642878-6656705 GCA_003113815.1 Sphenodon punctatus
CATAGATCTATCTCTGATAGCTCTTGCCTAGGAGTGGTGCTGCGTGACGTCTCTTTAGAATCTGGGACGCAGGGCCTCTTGTCCACAATGTACACCAGTTGCTAACAGTGCCACCGTCCTATTGGCTAGCTCTGTGCCAAGGAGTCTGGCAAGCGCCTGTAGAGAGGGGTCTGCCTCAGAGAACCCAGTGGAGGCTGCAGCAGCCCAGTCCCATCCTCACCATTGACACAGGCTTATTTTACCCATTCTGAACTGTGCTCAACTCTCTACAGGAGCTGCACTGCGCTGCTCAGGAGATGCCTGGCTCTTACAGAGAGTCACTGTGCTGGTGCTCCCATCCTGTCAGGCTTCCTGTCTTCCTCCAGGATGGAGAGGCTGGGGTTAGGCTCAGTGACTGCTTTCCATCCAGGCTGCCACAAATCCCTTTCTCTTCCCTGATCTCTTCTGGTTCCATTCTCCTGAGTAGGGTTTCTAGTACCCAAACTGGACCTGAACTTCCTGTTGAAGCAAGGGGAAGAGCTGTGGGTCCCAGATCTGAAGCAGGGTGGGGAGTCCATAAATCCATGGAACTGATCAGGTTATCCAGCTCAGATAGATCTCTGTTTGGGGAGGGGGGATATCTGGGACCACCCACAAAGATCTCATGAGATAGCCCAATCATTTATTTATTATTATTTTAATCTTATTTTTTATTTTAAAGTTGGTATGGGTTTTTGTTTGACATTTATTATTGTTCTATAGATGGTTCTAAAGGGTTGTTAGTTGGTCATTGTCATGCTGATTGATATCGTTACATGGTGTTTTTTTTCTCTGAAAGGCTACTCATTGAAATGTTTTATTTTACATTTTTATGTATGTTAAGCTCTGAAAAAGAGCAATGATTGGTTGAAACATGTTAGCATGATTTATAACATGTTATTGAAGACTGAGAAGAATTTTGGACATTACTAGACAAATGTTTTGGGTCACATTGGAAAATTCTCTCATAATGTAACTTTAGGATCACATCTGAACATTATTCCTTTATAATTTTGTTGTATTTGCTATGTGAATTGTTCTGGTAAAGTAGTTACTGTATTACACTTCCTGTTTTNAGCTTTTGGCTGACTCGATGGACTTTCTGCTGCTGAGCTGTTTGGGCTGCGGTGAGTTGACCATGAGCCCAGGAGGGCTGGGGAGTGGGGACGGTGCTGGAACCCGGGCAACTGACCCCGGCCCGTCGGAAATGGGAACACTGCAGTGGCAGCAGCAGGAGCCCTGAGCATTCGGGGGTCCTGCTCAAAACTGCCTCCTGTGCTGGGGTTTCCTCACTGCTGAGTGGGCTAGGTTGAGTTGGCCATGGGCTTGGGTGGGTAGGTGGGTGGGCGGGCAGGGGCAACCCAACCAACTCACCCCGGTTTGCTCAGCTACACCAGGATTTCCCCGCTGCCGAGGAGGCCAAGGAAAATTTGGCCCTTCTCAGTCTGGGGAAGGTGTCCAGGACATGAACAGAAGCAGGATGCAGCCTGCAGGATTACGCCCACAGACTCACCCTGAATTCTTTTTCTCTGGGAGAATTCAGGGCCCTGACTATGAGCTTCTTCATGGTTACTTTAGGGGTTCTCCCATTCCCCTTTCAGAGGTTCCCACTCAGCACAGGCACTGTTCCCACTCAGCTTGGGTTGTCTGTGTCTCAGCAGGAGGTAGGACACTGTCTCTTCCTCTGTGTCTCAGCAGGAGGTAGGACACTGAGGAAGAACATGGAGGAGAATCCTCACCAGGGGGGCCAGAAGGAAATGGAACTGCATGGCGCGTTCCCAGAAAGATCTCGAGGGGCGATTCCCAGAAGGACAGAATTCAGTGAGACTGGCTGCGATGTGGAGAGACAATGGGGGAAGCCCTCAGGGAAGGGAGAGGGTGAATCCACTCAGTCTGGGGAAAGTGTCCAGGACATGAACAGAAGTGCAATAGACATGGGGAAGAAAAGGCATCAATGCCGCAAATGCGGGGAAAGCTTCGGCAAAGCAGAACTTGCTGAACACCAGAGAATCCACATGGGAGAAAAGCTCTATAAATGTCTGGAATGTGGGAAAAGCTTCAGCCACAGTTCCTCCTGTAACAGACATCAGAAAATACACACAGGGGAGAAACCATATAAATGTCTTGAGTGTGGCAAAAGTTTCAGTCAGAGCTCAAGCCTTAATAACCATCAAAGGACCCACACAGGAGAGAAGCCTTATACGTGCCTTGAGTGTGGGAAAAGCTTTAGTCAGAGCTCAAGCCTTAATAGCCATCAAAGGACCCACACAGGAGAGAAGCCTTATACGTGCCTTGAGTGTGGGAAAAGCTTCTGTCAGAGCTTACAACTTAATAGCCATCAAAGGATCCACACAGGAGAGAAGCCCTATAAATGCCATGAATGTGGGAAAACCTTTGCTCAGAGCTCAACCCTTAATAGCCATCAAAGGATCCACACAGGAGAGAAGCCCTATAAATGCCTTCAGTGTGGGAAAAGTTTCAGTGAGAGCTCACAACTTAATAGCCATGAAAGGATCCACACAAAAGAGAAGCCCTATAAATGCCTTCAGTGTGGGAAAAGGTTCAGTTACAGCTCAACCCTTAATCAACATCGTGTCATCCACACCGGTGAGAAGCCGTATAAATGCCTAGAGTGTGGGAAAAGCTTCAGTCAGAGCTCGCACCTTAATAGCCATCAAAGGATCCACACAGGCGAGAAGCCCTATAAATGCCTAGAGTGTGGGAAAAGTTTCAGTGAGAGCTCACAACTTAATGGCCATCAAAGGATCCACACAGGAGAGAAACCTTATAAATGCTTTAAGTGTGGTAAATGTTTTGGTTGGAGTTCACACCTTAATACCCATCAAAGGTTCCACACAGGAGAGAAGCCCTATAAATGCATTGAGTGTGGGAAAAGCTTCAGTCACAGGTCAGCCTTTAATAGACATCAAAGGATCCACACAGGAGAGAAGCCCTATAAATGCATTGAGTGTGGGAAAAGCTTCAGCTGGAGCTCGGGCCTTAATAGCCATCAAAGGATCCACACCAGAGAGAAGCTCCAAGGAAGCAGTGAAAATGGTAAATCCCTCCAAGTGTGTTTGTCCCTTAGTGCACAAGGAGGAGATTTGCAAAGTGCTTTTACTTCTAGTTCAGCCATGGTAAATACTTTAACCTACAGCAGGAGTTCCCAGACCTGTGAGACCCCATTTTCAGATTAAAATCTGTGCCCCAGACAGTAGAAACATGTGAAACTTATGATCTTTATTCTGTCCTCAGCTCATTAAACCATCTTTGCCCCTTCTTCTCCCCCACTGCCCCTAGACCTTGAACTCCCTCCCACCCTTCAAATCCCTCCTAAAAACCTATGTCTTCTGCTAGGCTTTCCCTAGCTCCCCACATCCATAGATATCCCATTTCACCTCCTCCTCATACTGTCTTTATCCTCCCAAGATCCAGAACCCTTGTAACCGAGCTAAGCACGTGCACTTGCAACTTCTCAAATGTCTCCCTGCCCCTCCATTCCCCTCCGACTTGTCTCCCCTGCCTTCTTCATCCTTTATTGTAAGCCCCTGCGGGCAGGGACCTCCCTCTAACCAATGACCGTTCAGCACCAGGCACATTGCTTGCGCTATATAAATATAAGTAGAGCAAATATCAGAATCGTGAGCACAGATGACGCAACCTCACTTAGGGTTCTCTGACCCATGGTTTGGGGCTCTTTGTTCTACCCCTGCCCCCCAATCCAAATTTCCTTGGGGGGAAGGGGGTTCTAGCTCTTGTGTGTTTTAGGTAAAGGAGCGTGTCCAAGTGGGGCAGAAAAAAGCAAGCTGATGTCACCAAGTTCTAATGGTGTTTGTAGCTGATCTACACAACTATCCTCTAGGAGGAGATGGAGACAAAGTAGCTCAAATGATCTCTCTTACTGGACCAGCTTCTGTTTGGGAGAACGTGCAAGTTTTTGGGCGACCCAGGGCCCTTCCTCAGGCATGTAGCAAACCAGAAATACATAAACTTAGCAAACGTAGGACAGATAGGTAAGAGGAGGCACCACGGCAATAGGGTGGCCAGATGTGCGAGTTTGATAGGACACTTGAGAAATACAGGTTGCAGGGATGCATTGACTCCAATGCAGCCCTGCAACCTGTATTTCTTATAAGTCTCCTAAAATTTGCATATCTGGCCACCCTACATGGCAATGAGTTGGGAGGGAGCCCTGTGTGGCCCGAAAGCTTGCGTACTCTTCCCCAACAGAAGTTGGTCCAATAAAAGAGATCATCTGAATGACCTTGCCCCTATCTCTTACATTTGGGACCAACACAGCACTCACCCTCTCTGTCTAGATTTTCCTCTACCATAGCAGACGATGAGCCAACCCCTCATAAAGAGTGTTAGGAGCTTAGCCTGGGGGATCAGAAACGGCCAACACTCAGCCTTACGGTGAGTGTCCAGAATCTCAGTTTGCATGTTAAAAGGGGAAGATAAACAACACTCCTGCTGTGGAGAGAAGGCCCAGAATGGGGGTGGAGGGGAAGCGATGACCCACCACCCACCCCCATTCCCCTCAGAGTGCTGGTAGCTCAGGTTTTGCTCACACAGACAGAACCTGGGGAAGCTGCCGGGTGAGTTGTTGGGTTGGAGAGGGTGGGGGCGGAGGCCCGACACCCAGCCCGGCCCACTCAGTAGGAGTCCCAAGCGCTGCCGCTGCCCTCCCTCTTGCCCGGCCCGATCAGGAATGCCGCCAGCCAGGCTGAGACAGGGGAGGGTAGCCATAGCACGCACGCCGGAGACTAAGCAGGCTGGGGAGGCCGGGAGGGGAAGGCAAACCCTGGCAGCCCCCACCTGCCTAGCCCAGCGCGATGGGGGAATAGGGACCCACAGAATCAGGCCAGGAGACTCCCAGACTCCCGTGCAACATTAAACAAAATTCCATTGGAGAATCAGAACCCTGACTATAGCTTTGCTTACGCAAAGCCACCAAGACCCCCAACCTCTGTGGCCTGAGTGTCACCCATACCCAGCGCAGAGATTTCTAACCTTCACTCTCTACATTGGATTTTTGGAGGGTAAGAAACTAAGGACTGGCCACCTTTCTGGGGTAGTTTCTTTTATTAATTGGAGAACTTTCCTAATTTAGGATTTAAGGATTTCTAGATAGTTTTACCTCTCTGTCCAAATAACCATAGTGATTAGGTTAGCAGCTTCATATCTTTCTGGAGTGTATTTCTAATCTGTTTCTTACATCTGGACTGTGTGTATTAACCACAGCCTCCTGCTTCCTGTATATACCCCATTTTGCTTTCTGTACCTTTGAGTGAAATGTAGAGTAAACTTGTTTTGCTGAAAGCCTGCTCTCTCTGGGGTGTATATCTGTTTGAAGGGTATTTAAAAGGTAGACAAACAACCTAAATTGTGGTTTTCCTACAAACCTGTCGAGGCCACACCGACACCGTTGGGAGGTTTCCCTGCTCCTCACCGCTGCAAGCCTTGACTCCCTGCAGCCAGCACTTTCCTTCTCTGCCCCCAGCATCCAATAATAAAGTGATCCCTCCCTGGTCAACTAAAACAATAAGCTGGGACCTGCCCCATGAATCCAGTACACAAGGACCTAGACAATGCTGTGGGGCTTGTGGAGGGCTCCCCTCCTGGGAGCTGCCTCTGACCCTTCACACTGCAATACACACACAGGAGTTAAGCAAGCCACCTCTAACTGCTGTCTGAGCCTCTGTACCTTTTCTTTTGCCTTCTGTTTGTCTTGCAACAACTACCAGGTTGGGATAAATTCTCCATTTGGGGCAAGCCCACACACGTTCCTGCATCCCTCACTTCCTCTCCCCATTGGACCTTCAACCTTCCATTTCTCCATCTTCCTAGTTTCCTCTCTTAGTTCAGCAACTGGTACCCGAGAACCCAAATTACAATGTAATTACACCTTTTTTATTCAGGTTACCCAGTCATATTCTGGAGCAATATTATATTTTATTATTATTTTATTATTATTATTAGCATTAGCATTTATATATAGCACCAGAAGTGTACCTGGCGCTTTACAGATAATAAGATAGACACGGTCCCTGCCTGAGAGCTTACAATCTAAAGACAGGGGGAGGGGAGACAGGGAAGGGGGAACAGAGGGAGAGATAAGGGATGCAAGATTCACGAGGCTGCGAAAACTCAGGAACACGTTCTTGGCTTGGTTACAGTAAATGGGAGTTTACAGATAGCAGGTGGGGGATAATCCTGGGTGGGGATATATGATTTGGCCATCTGTGCATCTCTCCGGGGTAGCAGAGCCAGAATTGCATCTCTCCCTACTTGCTGGCTATGCTTCATTGCCACCGCTGAACCTGACAAATTGCCTAACTTACCAAGATCTCTCAAAGCCCCCATGGCTGAAATTAAAGTGAAGGGCCTGCAAAGTGCAAAAAAGTCTCAGTTGGAAGTAGGTATATGACCCGGATCCATGCTTCCCAGCTCCCCAGATGCATTTCATTTTCAGCTAAACACATAATTGCTTGTGCCTGTTTAATCGAAACCTTCCAAAAGAAAAGCCTGGATCCCCAGGGCTTTCTTTAAAATAAGCATCCTTATCTTGTTCCCCTGTGACACCTTCTGTGTTTACAATGAAGTCTCCCAGCCATGCCAGGAAAGAGTTAAAGTTAGCCAAAGGAGGGAGGCTGAGAGATAGCTGTGAAATCCGAGATACGCGAACGGCTTCCCCCTCCTCCTGAAGGGGGCTCTGAGCCTGTTGTTTTTGGAGCAGAAGTGGCAAACTTCACAGCTTTCTCTGTTTGATTAATGGCATTTTGCAAAAGCCCCAAAGTTTTATCTAACACTTCAGCTCCCCCCTCCCCCGCACCTGGAATTCACTTTCTTCAGCTTTGACCTGATTTTTTTTACAAGTTGTTCCTGCAAGTCCACAAAGCATTTTGTCATCTCTAGGGCATGATTCCACAAATCCTTTCTATACTCTGCCAACACCTTAGATGGATCGCCTATACTTATTTGGATAGCTGTTGGGAAATCAGGGTACACAGGAGGGGGGACAGAGGGCTGAATCTTAGTAGTATTATTATTATGAGCATTTATATAGCACCAGCGATGTACCTGGTGCTTTAAAAAATAAAATAAGATAGCACGGTCCCTGCCCGAGAGCTTACAATGTAAAGACAGGAGGAGGGGAGACAGGGAAGGGGGAACAGAGGGAGAGACAAGGGATGCGACATTCACAAGGATGCGAGAACTCAGGTACACGTTCTTGGCTTGGTTACAGTAAAGTGGGAGTTTACAGATAACAGATGGGGGATAATCCTGGGTGGGGATGATTAGCAGGAGGTAGGAAGGGCGGAGCAGTAGAGGTGGGTTTTGAGGAGGGACTTGAAGGTGTGGAGGGTGGGGGCAAAGCAAACGGAGTTCCAGGCTTGTGGGGCAGCGAGGGAGAAGGGACAAAAGCGGTTGGGGGAGCAGGGGAGGCGTGGGAGGGTGAGAGAGGGGATGGAAGAGGAGCGGAGTGCTTCAACAGGGGTTCGGAGGGAGATCAGGGCAGAGAGGTAGTGGGGAGCGAGGTTGTGAAGGGCTTTGTAAGTGAGGACAAGGAGCTTGTGCAGAATACGCTCAGGAAGAGGGAGCCAGTGGAGAGAGGAGAGGAGAGGCTGCACATGGTCCAAGCGACGGGCTAGGTGGATGATCCTGGCAGCAGAGTTTTGAACAGAGATGAGGGAAGAAAGGTGAGAGTGGGGAAGACCAGCGAGGAGGAGGTTACAGTAATCGAGGCATGAGATGACTAGGGCGTGGGTGAGAGTTTTGGCAGAGGAGACAGACAGAAAAGGGCGGATCTTAGCAATGTTGTGGAGGGAGAAGCGACAGGATTTGGCCACGGAGTTAATGTAGGGTTTGAAGGTAAGGTCCAAGTTGAAAATGAAGCCCAAGCTACGGACTTGGGGACAGGGAGGATGGAGACCCCGTCAATAGCAATTGGCAGGAAGGAGGGAGAGGAAGGATTGGGAGGGAAGATAAAGAGTTCAGTTTTTGCCATGTTCAGTTTGAGTTGGCGTTGAGACATCCAGGCAGAGATGTCAGAGAGACCGTTGGCGAGACGAGCTTGAACAGAGGGGGAAAGGGAAGGAGTGGAGAGAGTTGAGTGTCGTCAGGCTATAGGTGGTATTCCCAGTCTCTGGATAGGGAGGGGGCTTGGAAGGTAAAGAAAGGGAGCAATCAGACTGTGTTTCCTCATGGATTTGGTAGTTCGCCCATTCCCCATCTAAATTTGAATCACTCTCCCACCAACAATGATCAAGATCTGTGGTCATAGTTCTTATTTTTACCCACTTATTTTCATTTAACTTGAAAATTCCATTACCATACGTTTGTTCTTCCAATTGAATTTGAGGAGCATCCTTTGCACGCTTCTGTAACTTAGCAGCCACCCCATCTAATTCCTCCTGCTTTTCCCTTGCCATTTCTGCATTCTATTCCAAGATAACAGACATCCTTGTTGCCATCTGAGCAAGGGCTGCTGCCATTGTCAGCCTGTCCTGTAGCACCCCAATAACAGCCTCCTTGTCCCCAAAAGTATTTTTCAGCTGTGACAGCTCTCTCCTTAAGGTGTGAATTCCTGAGAAGTGTTGAAACTGGAGGATAACTGAAAACCTCTTACCAGAATTTAGGGATCCCTCACACAGACACCGGCTCATTGGATATTCAGTACAACACATTACCCACTCAACCACTCTCCTGACAGCTGTGCCTTACAGCCACTATTTTATCTGCTCAGCTCTGTCCTGCAGACCCCCAGCACAAGGGAGCTGGCATGCACCCCTCCCTGCAGCTAGTGAGTGCAATGCCAGCGACTGCAATGCTGTAAAGGGGCGGGGGGGAGTTTATAAAAATTTGGGAGGATGAGGAGACAGAAGCCAGGGGTCCAGTGCAGCCATCATTAGGAACGAGAGTGCCAGGGTGATCACCTTCCCTAAATACCAACCCTGAGGGAGTGGTAGCATTTCACACAAGCAATGGGGATCTGGGGGCTGGTAAACTGGAAAGAGGGGCCAGAGGTGATAGTTAGAAACATGGGGAGAAACAACCCCATCCATGCACCCAGCAGATAACGCAACTGGCCCCGCTGCNAGACTCTGTGCAGGTGAGGAAACCTGACATGGCTGCTTTAAGGGAAGGCTGGAGGGAGTGACACACTTGCCAGTTTCCCCAGCCTGATCTTTGGGGTTGCAGCCACTCATTCTCGGTGGCCTAGAAGCAGCAGAAACCCCTGAGCTGATGGCTTTGCCCATCCCAGGCAGAGAAGGGGAAATACCCCCCTTGTCCCCAACTAGGTCTGTCTTCTACACCTATTCACATCCTTAACTGCTCTGTTTTATACCTCTCTCCCTATCAATATACCCCCGCCCCTATTAGTAACCTTGTCTTATCTAAATCCACCCTTTCCTGCGTCTTTTCATATACTACCCTATATTTGCTCAGTTTATATATTTCTGACTGTCTCTGCTACATGCCTGAGGAAGGGCCCCGTGTGGCTCAAGAGCTTGCTAATTTCCACCAACAGCAGTTGGTCCAATAAAATATATCATTCGAACCACTTTGCTTCCCTCTCTTACTCCGAGGGAGAGGTGAGAAGGAGCCTGTGGGTTCTCCTTCTGTTTCCCCATCCATGGAAACTAGGAGGTCACCCAGGCCAGGCTCCCACCACCCTCTAGTACCAGCCTGGGATGGGCTTCCTCCCACTCGCAGGGCTGTCTGCAGCAGACAGGATGGGTGGATGTCCCTATGGGTTGTAGTGTCCCTTCCTTCCACCAAATACCCGTGGGTGCTAGGAGAAATGATTAGTGTTTGATAGGTTGGGATTAAATGGAAGGACAGTGTTAGGGAAGTGAGACCCTTCTAGGAGGAGAGTGACTATGGACGGGGCCCCCGAGGGAAACGCGCTACCGTGAATCGGTTTCTGCACAGAATCCCCGCCAAAGGGAAATTCTCCGCAGAATTTCCCTTACCGGGTTCCATCACGGCACAGAAGCCAGTCAGGGGCTTGGTGTGCCGTGATGTCACCCAAATCACCACATGGTCGAGCTTGCGGCTGACTCGATGGGCTTCCTGCTGCTGAGCTGTTTGGGCAGCGGTGAGCTGACCATGCGCCAAAGCGGGGGGGATCCTGCTCGAAACTACCTGCTGTGCTGGGGTTTCCCCGCAGCCAATTGGGCTAGGGTGAGTTGGCCATGGGTGAGTGGTCGTGGGCAACGCAGCCAACTCACCCCGGCCTGCTCATCATGAACAGTTCTGCTACCTGATAGACCAGGGTTTCCCCGCTGCCAAGCTGACCAAGGTAAGTTGGCCTTGTGCCCAGGGTGGGGCGGGTGGAAGAGAGCGGCCTGCAAAATCAGACCGACAGAGTCACACTGAATTCTTTACATTTTTCCGGGGGAGAATCCGGGGCCCTGACTATGGGCTTCCCCATGGTTATTTTAGGGGCTTTCCCATTCCCCATTGAGAGATTCCTCCACCTCTCAGCACAGGCAGTGACTCCTGCTTGGGTTGTCTGTGTCTCAGCAGGAGGTGGGACATTGAGGGAGAACGTGGAGGAGAATCCCCACCAGGGGTGCCAGAAGGAAATGGAACTGCGTGGCACGTTTCCAGAAAGATCTCTAGGGAAGATTTCCACAAGGACAGAATTCAGTGAGACTGGCTGTGATGCAGAGAGACAACTGGGGAAGCCCGCAAGGAAGGAAGAAAGTGAATCCACTCGGTGTGGGGAAGGTGTCCAGGACATGAACAGAAGTGCAATAGACCTGCGGAAAAAAAGGCATCAATGCTGCAAATGTGATGAAAGCTTCTTTGGCAAAGCAGAACTTGTTCAACACCAGAGAATCCACATGGGAGAAAAGCTCTATAAATGTCTGGAATGTGGGAAAAGCTTCAACTACAGTTCATCCTGTAACAGGCATCAGAAAATACACACAGGGGAGAAACCATATAAATGCCTCGAGTGTGGGAAAAACTTCAGTCAGAGCTCAAGCCTTAATAACCATCAAAGGACCCACACAGGAGAGAAGCCATATACATGCGTTGAGTGTGGGAAAAGCTTCAGTCAGAGCTCAAGCCTTAATAGCCATCAAAGGATCCACACAGGAGAAAAACCTTATAAATGCCTTGAGTGTGGGAAAAGCTTCAGTCAGAGCTTACAACTTAATCGCCATCAAAGGTTCCACACAGGCGAAAAGCCTTATAAATGCCTTGAGTGTGGGAAAGGTTTCAGTGAGAGTTCACAGCTTAATAGCCATCAAAGGATCCACACAGGAGAGAGACCCTATAAATGCATTAAGTGTGGGAAATGCTTTGGTTGGAGTTCGCACCTTAATACCCATCAAAGGTTCCACACAGGAGAGAAGCCCTATAAATGCCTTGAGTGTGGGAAAAGCTTCCGCTGGAGCTTGAGCCTTAATAGCCATCAAAGGATCCACACCAGAGAGAAGCTCCGTGGAAGCAGTGAAAATGGAAAATCCCTCCGTGTGTTTGTCCCTTAGTGCACAAGGGAGACATTTGCAAAGTGCTTTTACTCCTGGTTCAGCCATGATAAATACTTTAACCTGCAGCAGGAGTTCCCAGTCCTGTATGACCCCCATTTTCAGATTAAAATCTGTGCCTCAGACAGCAGAAACATGTAAAACTTATGATCTTTACTCTGTCCTCAGCTCCTTTAAACCATCTTTGCCCCTTCTTCTCCCCCACTGCCCCTAGGCCTTGAACTCCCTCCCTCCCAGCCTTCAAATCCCTCCTAAAACCCTACATCTTCTACTAGGCTTTCCCTAGCTCCCCACTCTCATAGATTTCCCATTTCTCCTCCTTTTACTGTCTCATCCTCCAAGATCCAGAATCCTTGTAACCGAGCTAAGCACGTGCACTTGCAACTTCTTAAATGTCTCCCTGCCCCTACCTTCCCCTCCCACTTGTCTCCCCTGCTTTCTTCATCCTTTACTGTAAGCCCCTGTGGGCAGGGACCTCCCTCTAACCAATGACCGTTCAGCACCAGGCACGTTGCTGGCACTTTATAAATAGGATAATAAAGTAGAGCAAATATCATGGGAATCGGAATCGTGAGCACAGATGACGCAACCTCACTTAGGGTTCTCTGACCCATGGTTTGGGACTGTTTGTTCTACCCCCGNCACATCGTCTCCCCCCAAAAAGGGTGGTGGTGGTGAAGCACAACCAACCCCGAAGTCCATCACCAATTTCCTCCCCTGACTCAGCAAACCTCTCCGGGGCCCACTACCACCGATCTCATCACCACCAGCCCGCTCATTTCTGCCGCTCTCTCTAACCATCTCATCACCCGCTACACCCAGAGCACGGGCGCTTGATGCTCCATGGATGTTCCCACTTTGACCCTTAGAACCATAGGTTTGGAAGGGACGTCCAGGGCCTCGTCTCCGCCTTGAGATGTTTCCCTTCTGCTTGGTCCTTCTCCCCTCTCCTGGTCCTCTTAACACTCAAAATCGGGTGGGGGAGCTAGAAACCCCTCACCCTCCCCTCCCACCCTCCCCAAAGGCCTTGGGGTGGGTGGTGGGGTGGGTTAGGGTTATTTTTTCCCTCCCCTATCCTGTGTATTGTTTTAATTCCCGGGGTCCTGTTTTTAAACATTTAAATTGCTGATTATTTTAAATTGTTTTATACTTGTTCTATGTTTTTATATTGTTGGAAGCCGCCCTGAGCTGTTCTCAGGAGGGGCGGGGTATAAATTGCAGAAATAAATAAAAATAAAAGTTCTGGGAGAAGTTCTATGCGCAGAAGTTCAAAGATCCAGATGTTTAAGATCTGGGTGAGTGATTTAGACACACAGAAAGTTCAGGATGTAACAGTAAACACACCCAGGAGAAAGGTGTGTGTAAAAACACCCAGGGTCTCACACTAACTGTGGGCAGGAATAAGGAAATGGTCTTCACTCATTTCTACCGAGCATGCTCAGATGAGCTGAGCATGCGCAGTAGCCGAAGTAGGACCAAAATACCACTCCTTTCCCCCCTCCCCATTCCTGCTCCAGCACCCCCAGAGGCCCCATTTTGGAAAAGGGCAGCCGGTCTACACATGCGGGAAGAGCGATGCTGCCAGCACCATTTATAAAAAGGGCGCCCATGAACTCAGGAAGCGGAAGGGGTAGAAGAGTCCTTTAAAAGGGAGGCGCGTGGGGCAGGAGAAGTAAGGAAAGGCCTAAACAGGACGTGGCGTGTCCCCTTTAAGGTTACCTTGGTGATAATTGGCCAGTGAGAGTGAGGTGTAGTGACGTCAGCTCCGTGGTTGGCGCGATGGCCGAAGAGGCCAGAGCTCGGGTCGGGGGGCCAGGAGTCACCGAACGGAGCGAGTAGGAAGCTGCGCGGTGAGACAGCCCGTAGCCGGGCTCAGGGCAGGGGGGGGAAAGCTGGTCTGGAGCGGCCATGGGGGAGGGGGGCTCTTGGGGGAGGGTCTCTGAGGAGGAGCAGTCGCTGCAGGCTGGGACACAGGATGGTCCCGCAGGGAGGAAAGCTTTGGAAGAAGGACTTGGAAGAGGGGGCTGCGATGAGAATCAACCAAGCCCAGGGACAAACCTCTCCCTGAACCGGCCTCCGCGGTTCCCTGCCTGGTACCTGCCCCTGTTCTCAGTGACGAACATAAGAAGTGTCATACTGGGTCAGATCAATAGTCCATCTAGCCCAGCATCCTGTCTCCGACAGTGGCTAGTCACGGTGGCTTGGCAGAAGCGCCTAACAGGTCACAATGGGGGATCCATTCCCTGTTGTTGTTTTCCCCCAGCTCCCGTCCTGTTCCGTGATCCTGTCTGGCTAATAGCTG
>QEPC01010217.1:6659550-6697685 GCA_003113815.1 Sphenodon punctatus
CTATCTTCCAGAAACTTATCCAAACCTCTTTTAAACTCAGCTATAGTACTGGCCCTTACCACAGCCTCTGGCAGTAGATTCCACAACCTAATTATACGCTGAGTGAAAAAATATTTTTTTAAAAATTTGTTTTAAACTTGCCACCCATGAGTTTCATGGAGTGTCCCCTAGTTCTAGTACTAGCTGAGAGGGTAAATAACTGCTCCTTGTTTATTAGTTCCACCCCACTCATGATTTTATAGACCTCTATCCTATCTCCTCTCAGTCATGTCTTTTCCAAACTGAAGAGCCCCAACCTACCAAGCCGCTCCTCATACAGGAGCCCTTCCATGCCCTTGATCATTTTTGTTGCCCTTCGCTGCACCTTTTCTAGTTCAGCTATGTCTTTAAGTTGGGGTGACCAGAACTGCACACAATATTTGAGGTGCGGTCGCACCATTGACTTGTATCGACGTATGACTTTATGTTGCATTTTCAAGAGTCCAGTGTTGGTCCAGTGTAAAGGTACAAGTTGTAGAGGCAGGAGTGCAGCTAGGTTGGCGTGGACCCAGGGACAGGAAATGGACTTGTGTCCCTCTTTCCCCATCCTCTTTGTCCCCTCTCTTATCTCTGCCCAGCATCCTTACTACTACTAATTTCAATAGCTCTACTAGGCATATGCAGCGCTTTTACAGTCACAGTTTTTTATTTTTGCAGACAGGTCCCTGCCCAGTGGGCTTACAATCTAAGATGGACACCGGAGTGGGGAACGCAGGCAGAGACAACCAGACACGCTTTCCCATTTCTTTCCCTTTTTTCATTTTTTTTTTTTTTTTTTACAGATGGGGAACTGAGATTGAGAGATTGTGACTTACCCAAGGCCTCCCATTGAGTTCATGGTTAGCTCAGGATTTTTAACCCTGGCTTCCCAGGACCAGGTCCAGCACCATCTCCTCTACACCACGCTGGCTCTCAGAGCCAGTATGCCACACTGCAAACTTATTGCAGAAAACTGTCTCACAACGCACATACCTAGTGCTGTACAATCACTTGTTATAGATGGGTCCATTCCTGCTGAATATCCCTCTCCTGTTTTGAGGGACCAAGGCATGTGGTTTTCAGAAAATGGAAGAACCTTGTCGCACAGACAGTCCACAGCTCTGTAGTCCCACACACTACCAAGATGCTCCCAGCTCCAGACTCGAGCTCCACAACGCAAACACCTCCCAGCTCCTCGGAGCCCATGGGACAGCCACCACAACTCCACTGGTTGCCTCGTATCACAGGCACCCTCAGTAGCAGCAAAAACAAACAACCCCACCCCCAAAACAACCCACGACATCTCCTAGCTAGTTAGCTCCATGAAGCCCCATGCAAGAGATGCCCTCCAATTCCAGAGAATGACTCTATAAAATTGCTCCAGAGAATTGTGGACGCACTTTCTTCCTCTTTAAACATAACTTTGGTACCATTAATTAGTAAGTACAGAACAGCTTTGCAGTAAGCCTTTGACATCTTAGTTTGATACTGCTATAAAATTAAATAAAAATCTACAAAACTTGAGCAGTATTTGACCTCTTCTTTTAAATTAAAAGCTGCTTTTGAAAAGGGAGTTTGTTCTCTTTCTCCCTCCCCCCCCCCCAAGTCTGAACCAGGAGGTAGGGGGGACCCTGGTTCATGTCTCTCCTTAGTCAGAAACTCATTGGGTAACCTTGGGCCAGTCACATTCTCTCAGCCTAACCTACCTCACAGGGTTTTTGAGAATTTTAAAAGTTGTGTTAATTAGTTCTATGTGAAGCACTCTTGAGTGCCATGGCAGGGGGCCGCTATATAAAAATGTATTATTATTCTCTTACTAAAACAAAAGGAAAAGAAGTCAGTTTTTCCAAATTAAACACACAGTGCATAAAGACACTTTGAGCTTTTTGGCTAAAGTAAGCGTGCATGCCCTTTTTAAAAACAATTCAGTTCAAGTAAAAAATATAAACTCGCATATCTATAAACTACCATTTTTTAGACTCTAGCACTTGAACCATTTGCTCATATTTCTAACATTAATTATTATCTAATATTTAAATTGTTATGGGTCTATATAGGACCTAAATTAAGTGGATGTTAACACTGAATACTTATCAGTGTGCTGAAACCAACTCTAAACCATTCTCTGAGCTGGTTGTCTCACTTTTATTATAATGTTACAAGGGTGGTTGGGAAACCTTCACACACGCACTAGAATGCTGCATGTGAAATAGAATAAAGATCTGCCCTCTGTAGTTTGTCATATTTATACCTCTTAACATTTAAAGGGTAATATTGTCTTGATAACTTTGCAGTATGGGGAGGTGGGGCAGAGGAGGGGCAAACAGACAGCCTGGGGTGTGGGTGTTGTGTTCAGAGGGCATATACACGGGGAGGGGGGGCACAGCGAGGGCCCAGGACAAAAATAAAATGTGAGGGCCCCATTCTCCCATCTCCTCTCCTCCCTATTGCACTGCTGCCCCTTAATAATTGGTTGTTTGGCACTTGTTTACAAACACATAGCTTAATATATGTTCATTTTATAAAATTAACACAAGTTAATTTTTTGCCTGTCGGCACAATGTGCAAGTGAAAAAACATTTAACTATTGTGTCCCCCGGGGCTAGCAGGAAGCACAGGACACAGTTAAAAAGGCAACAACTCTATTTAAAACACAACAGTCTGGGCTGGGGGAGTGAGCCTCCTTTTCCAGAAAACCCCAAGTCCGGTGCACTAGGGACAAACTGTCAACTCCCTCGGAGAAGGGAATTACCCAAATAACTGCCCTTGAGTTCCACCCCATTTTGGAATCTGACTGACCCCCTCCAGCACCACCGTTCCTGGGGTACCTCTTAATAGAGTCCTGCAGAAGGGGGGTGAGCTCGTTCTCAATCTACCTACATTCTACCAACAAGCTAGTTCTGCTTCAACTCAGCCCCCTAAGAGACTGGACTGAATTTGAGGTTTGACAAGAAGCTCAAACCTACATCGGTGACCAAATTCACTGTCCGTCTCAGCTGGAATACTGGGATCTAGCCCTGACCCCACTCCCCCGGCCCTGGCAGAGTGAGCTCAGGGGAAGGTAGCAGAGGGCATGCAGCACTGAAATGGGAAGTGGATCCATTCTAGAACCTCTCCTTCCCAGGTGCACCCCATAAGCACCCAAAGGCTGCTCACTGTCCCCACACAGCTGCTCCATATTCCTCCCTCCCATGCCCCTTCCAGTGACTGCTCCATCTCCCCCTGTTCCCCACCCCCATCCCCATGGCTGCCCCCTGCCCCTTTCTGTGTCACCCCAGTGCTTCTCATGACTGCCCCCTCTTCCCCACCCCTGTGTCTCACCCAATGGTGCTTCCTCTGCCCACCATGCCTGCTCTCCCTAATTTTCCAGCATGCTATTCCATCGGTTTTGAACTTCTCATGTGTTACAAAATTGCACAAAATACCACGTGCGTCTATCTGCTGGGAGCTCTTCCCTGAAGGGGGCTGCTTCTCTTTAGCAGCTGGGATGCAGGGCCTCATTGTCCACAGTGTACACCAGTTGCTAATGGTGCCACTGCCCTATGGGGTAGCTCTGTGCCAAGGAGTCGAGCAGAGCCTGTGTTTATGCTCCCATAGAGAGGGGCCTGCCTCCAGGAACCCAGCGGAGGCTGGAGCAGCCCAGTCACAGCCTCACTATCCGCACAGGCTTATTTCCCCAATTCGGAACCATGCTGGACTGTCCTACAGGAGCTGCACTGCGCTGCCCAGGAGATGCCTGACTCTTACAGAGAGTCCCTGTGCTGGTGCTCCCATCCTGTCAAGATCCCTGTCTCCGCCACCATGGAGAAAGGCTGGTGTTAGGGCCCGCGACTTTACTTTGCATCCAGGCTGCCACAAATCCCTTTCTCTTTCCTGATCTCTTCTGGTTCCATTCTCCTGAGCAGGGTTTCTAGTTCTCAGACTGGACCTGAACTTCCTGTTGGAGTAAGGGGAAGAGCTTTGGGTCGCAGATCTGAAGAGGGGTGGGGAGTCCATGAATCCATTGATACGTTTGTGTTGGGGGGGGGAAGAGATATCTGGGACCACCCACAAAGATCTCATGAGATAGCCCAATCATTCATTTATTATTATTTTAATGTTATTTTTTATTTTAAAGTTGGTATGGGTTTTTGTTTGACATTTATTATTGTTCTATAGACGGTTCTAAAGGGTTGTTAGTTGGTCATTATCATGCTGTTTGATATTGTTACGTGGTGGTTTTTTTTCTCTGAAAGGCTACTCATTGAAATGTTTTATTTTTTTACATTATTATTTATGTTAAAGAAGCTCTGAAGAAGAGCAATGAGTGGTTGAAACATATTAGCATGATATATAACATGTTGTTGAAGACTGAGAAGAATTTTGGACATTACTAGACAAATGTTTTGGGTCACATTGGAAAATTCTCTTATAATGTAACTTTAGGATCACATTTGAACATTTATTCCTTTATAATTTTGTTGTATTTGCTATGTGAATTGTTCTGGTAAAGTAGTTACTGTATTACACTTCCTGTTTTATATGGTTATTCAATTGTTCCGCTGGTTCCTTTCTATTGCCTTGTTTTTTCTATCTCCTCCAGGCCAGGATTGCAGCCAGCTGTTATAACCAAGGTCTCTTATGGCTTCTCTCCTATTCTAGCAGGCACCTGGCAGCAGCTCCATTCCCTGAGGGTTTGCATGGGATGTGGGGGCAGAATGGGTTCCCCCTCCCCTGCACAGGGAGTGACTGATGTCTGGATTCTTTCTCTGTCCTCACAGGTGATGGAAGTACAAGTGACAATGAGGAAGACTCTGCTCTGCATGGGGTCCTGGAGCCAGCGGAACCACATGGGACAGGACCAGGAATCCTGGGTAATATTTCCCCAAAGCCTGAAGCTTGTGAAAAACCAGAGCTTGTTCCACATCAGAGAAGGCCAAAGGGAGGGAAACCCCAGGAAACCCCCCAAGTGTGAAAGCAGCTTTGGGCTGCTCATTGGAGACTCTGTGCAGGTGAGGAAACCTGACATGGCTGCTTTAAGGGAAGGCTGGAGGGAGTGACACACTTGCCAGTTTCCCCAGCCTGATCTTTGGGGTTGCAGCCACTCATTCTCGGTGGCCTAGAAGCAGCAGAAACCCCTGAGCTGATGGCTTTGCCCATCCCAGGCAGAGAAGGGGAAATACCCCCCTTGTCCCCAACTAGGTCTGTCTTCTACACCTATTCACATCCTTAACTGCTCTGTTTTATACCTCTCTCCCTATCAATATACCCCCGCCCCTATTAGTAACCTTGTCTTATCTAAATCCACCCTTTCCTGCGTCTTTACATATACTACCCTATATTTGCTCAGTTTATATATTTCTGACTGGCTCTGCTACATGCCTGAGGAAGGGCCCCGTGTGGCTCAAGAGCTTGCTAATTTCCACCAACAGCAGTTGGTCCAATAAAATATATCATTCGAACCACTTTGCTTCCCTCTCTTACTCCGAGGGAGAGGTGAGAAGGAGCCTGTGGGTTCTCCTTCTGTTTCCCCATCCATGGAAACTAGGAGGTCACCCAGGCCAGGCTCCCACCACCCTCTAGTACCAGCCTGGGATGGGCTTCCTCCCACTCGCAGGGCTGTCTGCAGCAGACAGGATGGGTGGATGTCCCTATGGGTTGTAGTGTCCCTTCCTTCCACCAAATACCCGTGGGTGCTAGGAGAAATGATTAGTGTTTGATAGGTTGGGATTAAATGGAAGGACAGTGTTAGGGAAGTGAGACCCTTCTAGGAGGAGAGTGACTATGGACGGGGCCCCCGAGGGAAACGCGCTACCGTGAATCGGTTTCTGCACAGAATCCCCGCCAAAGGGAAATTCTCCGCAGAATTTCCCTTACCGGGTTCCATCACGGCACAGAAGCCAGTCAGGGGCTTGGTGTGCCGTGATGTCACCCAAATCACCACATGGTCGAGCTTGCGGCTGACTCGATGGGCTTCCTGCTGCTGAGCTGTTTGGGCAGCGGTGAGCTGACCATGCGCCAAAGCGGGGGGGATCCTGCTCGAAACTACCTGCTGTGCTGGGGTTTCCCCGCAGCCAATTGGGCTAGGGTGAGTTGGCCATGGGTGAGTGGGCGTGGGCAACGCAGCCAACTCACCCCGGCCTGCTCATCATGAACAGTTCTGCTACCTGATAGACCAGGGTTTCCCCGCTGCCAAGCTGACCAAGGTAAGTTGGCCTTGTGCCCAGGGTGGGGCGGGTGGAAGAGAGCGGCCTGCAAAATCAGACCGACAGAGTCACACTGAATTCTTTACATTTTTCCGGGGGAGAATCCGGGGCCCTGACTATGGGCTTCCCCATGGTTATTTTAGGGGCTTTCCCATTCCCCATTGAGAGATTCCTCCACCTCTCAGCACAGGCAGTGACTCCTGCTTGGGTTGTCTGTGTCTCAGCAGGAGGTGGGACATTGAGGGAGAACGTGGAGGAGAATCCCCACCAGGGGTGCCAGAAGGAAATGGAACTGCGTGGCACGTTTCCAGAAAGATCTCTAGGGAAGATTTCCACAAGGACAGAATTCAGTGAGACTGGCTGCGATGCAGAGAGACAACTGGGGAAGCCCGCAAGGAAGGAAGAAAGTGAATCCACTCGGTGTGGGGAAGGTGTCCAGGACATGAACAGAAGTGCAATAGACCTGCGGAAAAAAAGGCATCAATGCTGCAAATGTGAGGAAAGCTTCTTTGGCAAAGCAGAACTTGTTCAACACCAGAGAATCCACATGGGAGAAAAGCTCTATAAATGTCTGGAATGTGGGAAAAGCTTCAACTACAGTTCATCCTGTAACAGGCATCAGAAAATACACACAGGGGAGAAACCATATAAATGCCTCGAGTGTGGGAAAAACTTCAGTCAGAGCTCAAGCCTTAATAACCATCAAAGGACCCACACAGGAGAGAAGCCATATACATGCGTTGAGTGTGGGAAAAGCTTCAGTCAGAGCTCAAGCCTTAATAGCCATCAAAGGATCCACACAGGAGAAAAACCTTATAAATGCCTTGAGTGTGGGAAAAGCTTCAGTCAGAGCTTACAACTTAATCGCCATCAAAGGATCCACACAGGCGAAAAGCCTTATAAATGCCTTGAGTGTGGGAAAGGTTTCAGTGAGAGTTCACAGCTTAATAGCCATCAAAGGATCCACACAGGAGAGAGACCCTATAAATGCATTAAGTGTGGGAAATGCTTTGGTTGGAGTTCGCACCTTAATACCCATCAAAGGTTCCACACAGGAGAGAAGCCCTATAAATGCCTTGAGTGTGGGAAAAGCTTCCGCTGGAGCTTGAGCCTTAATAGCCATCAAAGGATCCACACCAGAGAGAAGCTCCGTGGAAGCAGTGAAAATGGAAAATCCCTCCGTGTGTTTGTCCCTTAGTGCACAAGGGAGACATTTGCAAAGTGCTTTTACTCCTGGTTCAGCCATGATAAATACTTTAACCTGCAGCAGGAGTTCCCAGTCCTGTATGACCCCCATTTTCAGATTAAAATCTGTGCCTCAGACAGCAGAAACATGTAAAACTTATGATCTTTACTCTGTCCTCAGCTCCTTTAAACCATCTGTGCCCCTTCTTCTCCCCCACTGCCCCTAGGCCTTGAACTCCCTCCCTCCCAGCCTTCAAATCCCTCCTAAAACCCTACATCTTCTACTAGGCTTTCCCTAGCTCCCCACTCTCATAGATTTCCCATTTCTCCTCCTTTTACTGTCTCATCCTCCAAGATCCAGAATCCTTGTAACCGAGCTAAGCACGTGCACTTGCAACTTCTTAAATGTCTCCCTGCCCCTACCTTCCCCTCCCACTTGTCTCCCCTGCTTTCTTCATCCTTTACTGTAAGCCCCTGTGGGCAGGGACCTCCCTCTAACCAATGACCGTTCAGCACCAGGCACGTTGCTGGCACTTTATAAATAGGATAATAAAGTAGAGCAAATATCATGGGAATCGGAATCGTGAGCACAGATGACGCAACCTCACTTAGGGTTCTCTGACCCATGGTTTGGGACTGTTTGTTCTACCCCCGTCCCCCCGCAATCCAATTTCCTTGGGGTGGGCTTTCTAGCTCTTGTGTGTTTTAGGTAAAGGAGCGTGTCCAAGTGGGGTAGAAAAAAGTGACGTGATGTCACCAAGTTCTAATGGTGTTTGTAGCTGATCTATACAACTGTCCTCTAGGAGGAGATGGAGACAAAGTAGCTCAAATGCTCTCTCTTACTGGACCAGCTTCTGCTGGGGAGAACGTGGAAGCTTTTGGGCCACCCAGGGCCCTTCCTCAGGCATGTAGAAAGCCAGAAATACATAAACTGAGCAAACGCAGGACAGGCAGATAGGAGGAGGCACCACAGCAGTAGGGTGGTCAGATATGCAAATTTGAGAGGACGCTTATAATAATCATAATAATTTAATAATAATAATTAACAACTTAAGCCAAACAAATTTAACAATGAAATGCAATAGGATATATATATATATATACAGAGAGAGAGAGAGAGAATTTGCATCATTATATAGAATCTTTCATCCTATACACAACTGTATGGCACACAATTATACCCAGAACACAGTCTTTACTTCTACTTGGAGCTGTGAAGCAGACCTTTCACACTCCTGAACCCGAGCCCTGTTAGATATAACTAGCATCTTATGCAGGGTCTTAGTTCCTAAGCGGAGTTGTAATGCAGACAGATACACCCCTGAACAAAAATCTAAACTCCTAGCTAAGCTATAAATCAATTTAACCAATCTCTAAGCCTAGGCCTTTCTCCCAGTTGAAGTACTTCATTCCTGCTTTAACTTGAGTAAAAATTCAGAAAATCAGCTTATACTATACATAGATGCGCAGACCTCATTATCAGACACCTAATAAGGTCACCTAGTTCTTTATCGCTGGGTACGGGCTGCGATCGCATAGTATGCCAAGTCATGTAGCACCTTTGCAGAGTCACTCTGCCAAATCCATAAAGTTTTCTCTAAATTTGTAAAGGCTCTAAGCTTTTTGAGGTGGGGAGTCAGATATTTCTCTCACTGCTCGTTTGTCTTGGCACAAATCTACAAAAAATGTACAAGGTCATCTACTCCACCTACTGTGCAGTGGCAGAGCCTTGAATCGCAGGGGGTCTTCTCCCATGCTTCTTTTTGCGCAAACGTCCCTACCTGGTTAAACCTCAACTTAGTGAGGATTTCCCTGTATGAGAAATAACTTATCAAGGCAAGAGAACTAGAAAAGGCTGAATCTTCTTTAATAAGGCCATATAGGGGTGCACGTTTAAGAGTCCTCAATTGAGCCACATCTTCTTGCTTGGAGATATCCTCTAATCTCTCCTCTATAACTAATCTCGCCAAGCAAGAGGATATCCGATCAGAGTGCATCCAAATTTCTCTCAAGCCTTAGTAGATTAACCCAATTTTAATAGCCCTCAGCCAGGGAAATCCTACATCCTGTTCTCCCTCAGCCCCGAGGAGTACTTGCTTCAGGAGTCTTCCAAGCAATAAGGTCCAAGTTTTAATCCAGTAATGGATCATAGGGAGCCTGGCTTTGTCTGAATATTCATCATCCCTGTTTCTAACCTCACCATGGGAGCTGGAGTTCCAGTATGAACCTCAAGAATCTTCCTTAAGAAAGCAGTTTGTGCCCCTTCAACTATCTTTCCTGCTTACTACCACCCCAGATCTCTGCCCCATATAGCAGAACTGTTTCAATTTTAGCTTTGGTGGCTTTTAATGCCTCTACCAATGGCCTTCTTCAAAATCCTAGAGGACACTTATAAGAAATACAGGATGCAGGGCTGCATTGGAGCCAATCCAGCCCTGCAACCTGTATTTCTTATAATTCCTCTAAATTTTGCATATCTTGCCACCCTACATGGCAGTGAGTTGGGAGGGAGCCCTGTGTGGCCCGAAAGCTTGCGTACTCTCCCCAACATAATTTGGTCCAATAAAAGAGATCAGCTGAATGACTTTCACCTCATCTCTTACACTTGGGACCAACACAGCACCCACCCTCTCTGTCTAGCTTTTCCTCGACCATAGCAGACGATGAGCCAACCCCTCATAAAGAGTGTTAGGAGCTTAGCCTGGGGGATCAGAAACAGCCAGCACTCAGCCTTACGGTGAGTGTCCAGAATCTCAGCTTGCATGTTAAAAGGGGAAGATAAACAACAGTCCTTCTGTGGAGAGAAGGCCCAGAATGGGGGTGGAGGGGAAGCAATGACGCCCCCACCCCCCATTCCCCCCAGAGTGCTGTTAGCTCAGGTTTTGCTCACACAGAACCCGGGGAAGCTGCCGGGTGAGTTGTTGGGTTGGAGAGGGTGGGGGTGGAGGCCCGACACCCAGCCCGGCCCACTCTGTAGGAGTCGCAAGCGCTGACGCTGCCCTCCCTTTTGCCCGGCCCGATCAGGAATGCTGCCAGCAGCCGGGCTGAGGTTGGGGAGGATAGTGGTAGCAAGCACGGCTCCTGCTGCCCCCTGAACCTAAGCAGGTTGGGGAGGGTGGAAGAGGAGGCAATCCCCGGCAGCCCCACCCACCTACCCTGGCTCGGTGGGGGACAGGGACCTGTAGAATTGGGTCAAGAGACCTATAGACTCCCATGGAATTTTTTTTATTTCTGTGGCAGTATTGGGGCCCTGGCCTTGCTTGTGCAAGACCCCGACCTCTGCGGCCTGAGTTTCACCTGCACCCAGCGCAGAGATTTCTCCAGCAGAGAACAACTTTCGGTCTTCTGTGACTTTCTTTTTGGAGGGTAAGAAACCACTGCTTCAGAAGAGCTGGCCACCTTTCTAAGGTAGTTTCTTTTATTAATTGTAGAGCTTTCCTAATTTAGGATTTAAGGATTTCTAGTTTGCTCTCTCTTTCCAAATTACCTTTAGTGATTGTGTTAGCTGCTGCTTATCTTTCTGCGATGTATTTCTAATCTAGTTCTTACATCTGGATTGTGTGTAAGAACAGCTTCCTGAATGTAACCAATTTTGCTTTCTGTACGTGTGAATGAAATGTAGAGTAAAATTGTTTTGATGAAAGTTTTTTCTCTCTGTGGTGAATTCCTGTTTTGAAGGGTATTTAAAAAGGTAGAAAAACAACTTAGATTGTGGTTTTCCTACAAACAGTAAATCCTATAGCCTGCCAAGGCCACACCATGGTTCCGAGTGTGAGATTTAGGAGCGGTTTCCCTGCTCCTCATCTCTGCAAGCCTTGACTCCCGGCAGCCAGCACTTTCCTTCTCTTATGTTTCCCCTGAATGCTGGCCAGGGATGTTATCCCCGGTCCTGTGGGGCAGAGAATGGCTGCTCTGCTTGATAGCATCTTCTCCCTCTTTTCTTCCTCTCTGCTGCTGGCCTGATCAGCAGGAAAGTGGCAGAAGGGGGCCCTGGCGTAGCGATAATAGGGTGTTTTTAGACAAGTGTCTCCCCACCCATCATGCATGTTTTGGGCCCCATTAGCGCCCTATGCAGCCCTGCAACGTCCATTTGTGGGAAGACGCTTGTCTAAAACCACCCGTACGTGCAGCTGCACCAGGCCCCCCATGCCTGTCGAGTGCATATCGACACCAGAGCGGATTGCCCCATTAGGGGGCCCATTGCCACCTAGCCATGCCCTTGCCTCCAGCAATTCTCGCCTCCGCTCCTGTTCCCCCTCAGTGGAGCCAGGGCAGCCTGGAGCTGGGACCCACAGGAGGAAGGGGGCACAGAATCAGCAAAAGGTCAGCCCCTCTGGACGCTTCCATAATCCTGGATCCTCCATGGGGGCCTGGCCATCAGGGCAGCTGCTCCCACCTCCCCCCCCCGCCAGTGCTTGGCAGCGCTGCCCTGCTTGTTGCTGCTGCTGCCACCGCCCTCAACTATTAGGCTCTGGCCATGCAGGCTCCCACGCTTCTGCGCCTGCGCAACCAGGGCTTAATGGTGGGAACAGAGGCAGCGGCTGCAGAGTGGGATCCAGGCACCCAGCAGCAGCAGGAGGGAGGCATGGGGAACCCAGCAGAGGAAGCAGCGGGGGTGGGTGGCGGCGCAGGACCTGGCTGAGGAGGTGGCGGAGGAAGTGCAGCCCCATGGGAGGGGGGTGGAGATAAGCAGCCCCGATCCCAGACCCAGCAGCCTAAAGGCACATGGTGGGGCAGGCCTCCCGTGGGGTAGAGNCTGGGTCGGGGGGGGGGCTCTGGATTGGGCCAGGGGGGCTCTAGAAAGGTCTGTGTGCGGGGGAAGGAGGGGGATAGAGCAGGCCTGGGGTCAGGTGGGTGGGGGATGTTCCAGGAGGAGGGGCCAAACCTGTGTGTGTGCGTGTGTGGCTTGGGGTTGATGCCTATAGCCCTGAGGGTTCATGTGTCTGCTTGTGGGGGTGCTTTCTAGGGGTGGGACACCGGGGAGAATACCGGATACCGGATTTACTGGTATCGGATACCAGATTTACCGGTACCGTCATACCAGATCTTTAACATTGGGCGATTTACCAGTTTTTTTACATTGTGGCCATTGAGATAATGTAAAAAAAAAAACTGGTAAAGCGCCCAATGTTAAAGATCTGGTATGCCAGTACAGTTAATTATCTGATTTATCGGATTAATCTGATACACCCAAATTCCAGCAATATCGGTTCTCGGGAGAACCGGAATTCCCACCCCTTCCCCTCTACCACCACTTTGCCTTGCTCTCCCCATCCCCACTCCCCTCCGCCTCAGCAAACCCCGCTCTCCCCCACGTCCCCTGGGCAATCCCTGTTCCATTCTTCCACTACCCCAGCCTGCCAGGTCACCCAGAGGTGACTCTACGACAGGATCTAGCAAAGGGCCCTGGAGGTCTGGTTGCCAGTCCTGTATGGTACCCACAGCCCCTTGCTCTTCCTAAGTGTGCCCTGCTATAGCATGACCAGCTGCCTGTTAACTGGCTGACCGTGCTGGAGGAGCTCTTCAGTTTAAAATAAATTAATTTTATTATTTATTTTATATTCATGTTGTTCATCCTAGGGTCCCAGTCATAGAGGCTCTCTCCTCATCCACCCACCCCCTGCACAAGGTTGCCCGCTGCAATAGGAGCTTGTGGTCCTTTTGATAGTAGGAGGCCAAGGGGTTTACTTGTTCAGTGGGAGAGACAGACCACATTGGGCACTGATGGCTTCTAGAAAGGACACAGCTGAGCGTGAGCGTGTTAAAATAATAGAATTGAGTAGTTGGAATGTTTTCATCTATATTAATTGCTGCACTGTTTATTCTTGGACAAAGCTGTCACCTTAGCAGTTCTATTGGGCATGCAGCTAGAAAAGGGGAGCTGCCCCTTTAAGCAGGGTGGGGGAAGCACTTGGAGGAGAGAGGCCTAGCCGAGAGAGGATGGTGGTGTTGCCTAGCAACCCAAGGCCTGCTGCTCCTTGAAGGCCCAAATGGTACCAGAAAGAAAAGGCAACCCTAGCCTCAAAGCTGGTGAAGCTTCTGAAGTCGGGTGGGCGCCAGAGCGTCTTCTTGTTCTCCAGGTCCACGTGGAAGCTCTTGTCCTTGTCCAACTTGAACATGAATTCACCTGACTCGTCCCCCTGCTGCTGGTGCAGGCCGAAGCTCCTCGGGTAGTAGGACAGCTGGGAGAGCGTGCTCTCCACGGGGGGGATGAGCACCCCAGGGGTCGTATGGGTACTAGGGTGACTGCAGCTCAGCGCCTCCAGGAGCTTAGGTCGGTGGGTCAGCAGCACTGACTAAGGGGAGATGTCACGCTCGGGGGCCCCAGCAACGTTCTCTGTAGCGCACAGCGCCCCCTTGTACTGGGGTCAGACTGTGAGAGGTGAGTAACCCCCTAGACACCCCAATCCTGTTCCCTACGTACCAGCCCCTGTGCTGAGGGTTGAGCACCCCATAGAGGGCCCTCAATCCTCCTAATGCTGTGCCGTTAGGGTCAGCACGGAGTGTATGGGGAGGAGTACTGCAGTGTCCCCTCCCCCCACTCCCCACCCCTCCACAGCGTCCCTCACGTCACTGCTGGGGCTATGAGGTCAGAGTGGCTCAGCAAGGGGCACTCTGTCCCACAGCACAGCATCTCCCCCCCCCCCCCCAATTGGGGTCAGCACTGATGGCAGAGGGAGGGTGCCCCCTACACAGGAGCGGTGCTCTGTGGGAAATCCAGCTTAGAGCACTGGGTGCTGAGTGCTAGATCATCTAGTTTGAGGGGTGTGTGTGTGACCCCAGTGTTGGGGACAGAGACTGTGCGAAGGGGGCCCAGTTGCTCGTAACCCCATAGCTCTTTTGGAAGATCCCCAGGAGCACAGCACCAGCACTGCAGGGGCTTGCGGGGAGAAACAAACCTGTGCCATGGAGTGGAGAGGTTTTTTTAATTCATTTTTTTTTTCTCACCTCCATCATGATCTCTCCCATGGAGGACTAGGAAGAGAATAAGGAAATCTCATGAGACAGTGGGTGAAGCAGCACCTTAAGCAGGTAGAGTGCTGTGAAAGTGCAGGATAGAGAGCAGCTCTATAAGTCCCCTGCGGTAGTAACATCAGGTGCTTAGTGCAATCAGCGAGTCCTGTGTGGAAAGAATGGGGAATGCAGCAATTCCTCACTGGTTCTCCGTCGCCATGTGGACTTGGACTGATTCACAGTTAGCCAGAGTAAACCCTCACCGCTCGGGCAGGAGCAAAGTTCAGACCCAGCAGGAATGGGATCTTCTGCAGTTAGGTCCACGGTCACGCCTAGAATGCAGGTGAGGTATTAACTGTTGGCTAGATAATAACTAAAGCCTCTGGAGTCAGCAATGTGATCTGTGTGGCCATACAATTAGTACATCAGGTGGAGATGCTTAGGGATGCAATAGAGAGTTTCCTCCATTTCATTTCATTTATTACATCTCCTTTTTTGTTTTTTTTTGGGGGGTCAGCTCTGTTCGTGACATATGATTATATATTTCAGCAGGATGAGGAGTAAAGTCCAGGCGCCTAGTGAATGCCAGCCCAGGGAATTGCAACCCATGAGAAAATTGCAATATCTATACAGCACTGACCCACCAGCATGGTCTCTATCAAATATTTAAGGAGGTATGTGTGATTCAGAGGGGCCATTGTAACATAGAATTGTATTAACTGTTTTCAGTGCATTCGCGTTTTGGCTATGGCCTTTAGCATGATATCTATTGAGGGGTTCTTTTCTCCCCAGCATTGAATAGCAACAGTACAAGCCACTGAAGAAGGGGGGCTGCCCCCCCTCCCCCCAAAACGCATCTGGCAGCATTTGGATGCTTTGAGAAAGCAGGACAATTGAAAGAACATTTTGTATTCTATTGACCTCTTTGGGTCAGCCATATTGTATTTTATTTATTATGGTGAGCACATGGCAGAGTTTGGATGCTTTGAAAAAGTAGGAAAATTGAAATAACATCTCACATTATATTGACCTTTTTGGGCCAGCTATATTGTATTCCATTTATCATGGTGAACACAGTTGAGATATTTGTATTAATTCCATCGCACTGCCCGGGTGGGCAGCTGTACATGTTCATATGTGGGGTTGCCCCAACCTGGATTTATACATATATGTTTATATAGAGAGACTTTTCTTTTGAATTAATTGTGGTGGTTGCTCCATCATTAGCAGCTCTTGCCCCTTTTCGGCCTGGCTGGGGGACCCTGCACAGGTGCTCTGGGTCTGACGGATCCCCAGATTTGGGGTCAGGAAGGCATTTCCCCCCTGCTCAGATAGCAGGGGACTCAGAGGTTTCCCCTTCCCCTGCAGCCTGGGGCGCAGAGCATCCAGCTAGAGACGGACAATCACTCCCTGCTGCTTCAGGCACTCCTGACCTCCACTTGGGGCAGTTTTATTCTAGGACAAACCGCTCACTCTGGAGGATCCAACTGAATCCTGGGGGGGGCTAATCCTTACCCTCTGGGGCTCAGTGGGGCAGTTTGGGGCTGGGGGAATCCTGCATCGGTGCAAGGGTTGGACTAGCTGATCCCTGCCAGCCCTAAGACTCCGTGACTAATAGGCTGAAGCTTTAGTGAGGCGCTCCCTGGGGCAAAGAGAGTCCTATTCTGTGGTGCCTGCCTGGGGCAGGAAGGCCCAGGCAGGAGCTCTGCTCTAGCACAGACTGGGGACACAGCTGCAGAGCTTCACATCTATTGAAGGGGGAGACGCTTCAGCCCCCATGTGGATGGGAAGCTGGAGCCCTGGGAACCCCTCGCTGCCTGAAGCTGGGTGTACGCTGCAGGGGATGGGTCACTCCATAATAATCGCCCTGCAGCTTCCCCTGTACCAAGGTCTGACAACCAAGTGGGGTTGTGCTGACGGCAGCCACTGTCACAGACCTGACAGGGGCTGCTGTGCTGCTATTAAGGAAGGATTTAAGCCTCAAAAAGGCATCGCAGGGCCAAGCATGTGGGAAACCAATGGATTTTGACAAGAATGGAGAGAAACTCAAGGATGAGTTTCTGCTCTAGGAGTGTCGTTTAAGACGTCTGTGCGGGCTCACTTCTTCTTGTGCCCTTGAATAAGCAAGGGTCCTTGAGTGGTGGTGGGCTGCTGTGTCCTGTCTCCCTCTCTCTTCTCCCCCCCGCCTTGTGTGTTCCACCAATTCCCCAAGGCTGGGGAAGTCGTGTCCCCCCGGCACTCAAGTTGCACTTCTTTCCTGAGCTGGGGGCTGCAAGGATCCCCCCGCTGTGTTGCTTTCTTCCACCCGTTTTTGTTCTGCTGTTTCCCTGGGCCTGGAAAAGTCCAGTGCTGCTGGCCTCCCTGACCCACCAACTGACCCTGCCCTTTGGGCAGCAGAGGGGCAGAATTTTGCAGTCCCTGGCTATGTCGTGACCCCTCTGTGGAAGGGGGTGGGGGTGGGGCAGGAGGGGAATAGTAGAAGACTGGAGGATGAACAGGCTCAGGCTTAAATAAACCTCCAAGGGGAGGGAATCCCATAGTTGTGGGGCAGCCACTGAGAACAGCTCTCCGTGCCCTGGCGGTAAAAACATCATGGGCTGATGGTAACTGCAAGATCTTTCTGATCCAAACCAGCAACTTGAAATGTGCCCCAAAAGCTACTGGCAGCCAGTACAGACTCTGGAGCACTGGTGTAATGTGCTCCCGGCAACCCACCCCTTATAGAAGACGGGCCACTTGTAAACGGATTAAACATATGTGGGTTAAATTCTAGATTTCTCTCTGTCTCTCCCCCACCTCACTCAGGAATTGACCACTCAGGCAAGATGCTTACAGAAAGTAGTAATTTATTAAAACGAAAAGGAAGTGTGCTATTTCACAAAAATGCAAATTAGGTATTCCTGTAACTGGACAAAAATCCAGACCCAATAATACATTTAGAAATCAGTCTATAAATGATCTCAGGAAGACAGGAATACAAAGCAAATAAAGAATATAAACCAAATGATATCTAGAAATCCCTTTAAAAGAGTTTAATATTAAAGAACACCATTCCAAGTCAATGGCTGGTCCCCTCGAATTGGTAAAGTCTTACCCACTACAAAGCCAGAGGCAGGTTGAAGTGAAGAAGTGGTGAGATTTCCCTGATGGGGACTCTGCTGAGGTCCAAGTGGCCCACGGAGAGAGATCCAGGGGTGAGGAGTTGTGAGCTGCGCAGCTAGCGATCTGGCAACTGGGGTCAACTTTTATATACCATTCTGTTACCGGAAAAACCAATATGGCAACCGTATGATTCATCAAGCTTAGTGAGTTAATTATATATTTTAGCTAAATATGGGGCTATTCTGTTCCATCCAATCAAACCCATCATTTTGCTTCCCTTTTCTGCAATCTGGACTTTCCTCTCCATTTCTCTCTCTATTGGCATAATCCCAAATGAGACAAAGTTCAGGGCCTGGTAGCTTCCTTATTCCACTCTCTAGGTTAGCATTACTTTACTTCTGTCAAGCAGCACGGCAATTAAACCTAGCCACGGGCGAATAAAACACTACACACTGTGTGCTGCAGCTTCCAAGCAGTAATCGAGGGCAGCCTCCATATAGAACACATTGCAGTAGTTTAGCCCCAAGGTTACAAAAGCACGGATAACGGTGGCCAAATCTGACTAGGATTTTAAAAAAGGCCGCAGCCTTCTCACCAGATGAAATTGGTGAAAAGAGCTCCTGGCCACCGTCGCAACCAGGCACAGCAGTGGATCCAAGAGCCCCTCAAGGCTGAGAACCTGAGTGACCAAAGGAGGATGAACCCCATCAATAACAAGGGTTCCTATATCCCTCAGGTCACAAGGCCGGCCAGTCATCACCACCTCGGTCTTGTTTGGATTCAGATCTTGCCCGCATCCTGTCCCCAACAGCAGCCAGACTCTAGGTAAGCACTGAAACTGCAGGACCTGGGTCAAACTGAACAGGAGTGGGGACACTATGGAACCTTGGAGACCCCCAAGGGCACTCGTGAGGGGGCAATGAGTAACCACCCTTTCCTTCCAGCTAGGAATAAGCAGAACCGCTCAAGAGCAGTTTCATGAACTCTGGCCAGGTCCCACAGATGTGCCAACAATACCCCATGTTCAACTGTATTTAAGGCTGCTGAGAAATCAATAGGGTACAACTGCCCTTGTCAGTTACCAAACGGAGGTCATCAACCAAAGCCACAAGCGCGGTGTCAGTGTCATTCCCACGGCGAAATTCTGACTGACATGGTTCCAGGAATCCAATAACCTCAAGATGTGCCTGAAGCTGCGAGGCAGCCACCCGTTCAATATCCTTCCCTAAAAAAGGAAGATTAGAGACGGCGACAGCTGGCAGGGGAGACAACGTCAAGAGATGATTTCTTCAGCAGGGGACGGACAACTGCAGTTTTGAGGCCACCCTGCCCTTCCAAAGGGAGGCATTGAGAACCCCAGTCTGCAAGGGCCCGTTGTCTCCCAGCTAGCTTTCACTAGCCAGGACAGGCATGGATCTAATTCATAACTGGTCACCCGCACCGCTCCAAGCACTCCATCTGCATCGGTGGGCAAAATGAATTGAAGCGGATCCAAGCAAACCGGACAGGAACGAGCCTCCCCAACCCCAAACTCTGCTCCCAAACTAGCAGTTCCCAAATTGAGACAAATACAGGCAACTTTATCTGCAAAGTAGCTGGCAAACTCAGCACAGTGGACAACTAATGACTAACTCCAGGTGGAGACAGCCAGGAGTGATTAAGCTATTTACACCTAAGAGGAGCTCAAATGGATGGAACTTTGCAGATGTTATGGCGGTAGTGAAGAAAGCTTTCTGTACCGCCGCCACAGCATAGTCCTTCAAAAATGATCTATGACGCAGGCCGGCTTTGGTGCGAGTCGAGCACCACCTGCACTCTAGCCGCCTACCCTCCCTCTTTCATAGCACTGGGGCCTGTGTATATCAAGACCTGCCCTGTTGCCGCGGAGGGAGTGGACACCTGGGTGCCACTGTGTCGATGGTCTGAGTCAACATACCGTACCACAAAATCTACCAGGTCACTGACAGAGAAACTCTCAAGGTCAGCGGGTAAATCCCCCCTGAGAGTTCTGGAATCCTATTGGATCCATTAATCTCCGAGGGCAGACCAGCCTAATTGGTCCACCACCCCAATGGGGGCAAAGGAAGGCAGGGATCTGTACCCTAAGAAGGTAATGGTCCAACCATGACACTGTCATAACGGTGTCATAAATGCACCCCCAACAAACAGAACTCGTTTTCAGGGTTTCAAAACATAAAATCCAACTTTTTTCCAGCCTGATGTTTCAGGCCAGATATTATCTGGGATAGACTCATGGTTGTAACGGCAGCCATGAAATCCTGCTCTGCCCCTAAAATGCTGGTCTTAGCATGTATGTTGAAATCACCCAAGACGATAGGTCTGGGCGATTACACCACCACACAAGAACGTAAGTCGTGCCATACTGAGTCAGACCAATGGTTCATCAAGCCCAGCATCCTGTCTCTGACAGTGGCCAATCTCTGTCTCTTGGGAGAAGTGCCCAACAGGTCACAATGGGCAGTCCATTCCCTGTTGTTCCAGCCCCCAACAGTAAGAGGTTACATTCCCAAAACCACTTGGCTAATAGCCATTAATGGACCTATCCTCCAAGAATTTACTACCTCTGAAATCAGCTCAGCTAGAGCAGCCAGGGAGTCTGTCCTGTAGCAGGGTGTCAGTACATCAGCAGAATCCCCAATCTATTCTGGGTCTCAAACACAAGATGAACACACTCAATGTTGGACAAGTCATATACCAGGTACCTTTGACAGACCAGTTTGTCCTGACAGACCACTGTCATTTCATACCCTCTGGTCTCCAACCCTGGGCTGATGCTGCAACCGAGTACCCAGCCTGCACCATCTGGGCCAACACAGGCGCAGAAGCCGCATCCAGTCAGGCCTCGGTAATGCAGCCGAGATCAGCGGCTTCATCCTGAATGAGATAATGGATGGTAGTTTTATTAGCCACTGATCTCACATTAAGCAGCATCAGGCTCCACTGACTACAAACCCCAAATATCCTGGGGCGGGGGAGAGGGGAGAAAGAGGACAGGGGAACAGACACGACGTTTATCCCTGTACCCATGACAACACTTCCTCCCCCTGCCCAACACAACCCCAACTGGTTCAGCAGCCACCCCCAACAACTCCCCCCAATGAGATCCTCCCTACCCAGATCCACAAGAAGCCAGTCATCAGCCTTCCCCCACCAACATCCCCAGAGAAAAAATGGCCAGGGAGGCAAGCAGGGAAATTACACTATCCCATACCCTTGCCACCCCCCACCCACCAGCAGGCTGTGGCACAATCCTCCCCCGCCCCCTATTTTCCATACCTCCCTCTCACCAGGGGGTCATGGCACAACTATTCTCCCCCGACCCCTGCCCATATCCCCCTTCTTAGCAGGTGGTCATGGCACAACCCCCAATCTCCCATAACCCTCCCTCTCACCAGGTGACCATGGCACTGCCCCCCAAACCTGTCCTCTCCCACCAAAATTTCCTATTCCGTAACCGCCTCAAAGCCATTAAAATAAAAAGGGAAACTGACAGGTCAGACCCGCTGCCAAACAGCAAATCGCCTTTAGTGCCGGCCTTTGGCAGCCGCCTGCAGGGGCTGGAATCCTTAGGAGCCAGAGGGTCAGGGCAGCCCCAGGTGGAAGAAGTCCTACCCCTGCCACTCCTCCAGCAACTACCATAATCAAAAATAAAAACCAAGCATTTAGCTATCGTTAGAAAAACAGAGATCCCTGGCACTGAGTTACACTGGATTTCTAGAAATAGTTACGTAGGCTCCTCATTACCAGACGAGGCTGTTAAACCCCTGGCTACCAGTAGTCAGGATTGGTTATCAGGAGATGGGTCACATCTCCATGACCTGTACATGTACTTCTCTCGAGCTAGTATAGCTGCCAATTGTTGGAGACAGGATGCTGGGCTCGATGGACCATGGGATCCAACCCAGTATAGCCTTTCTTGTTTTTATGTCTGTCCCCATTGTATAAGAAGGTACAAATACACTTGGAGGGATTTGCCACTTTACTAATAAATAATATTATTTAAATAACACTTTCACTGTTTCTATGGGACGGCTCGTCAGTGTGGATTCTCTTACGGCTATTACGGGTTGAGCTCTGACAGAAGCTTTCCCCATACTCTAGTCATTTAGAAGGCTTTTCACCTGTGTGGATCCTTTGATGTTTATCAAGCCTTGAGCTCTGACTGAAGTTTTCCCCACACTCGAGGTATTCACATGATTTCTCACTCGTGTGTGTATTGTGATGTTTCCTACAGTGTGACCTGCGGCGGAAGCTTTTCCCACACTCGAGGCATTTATAGGGCTTCTCTCCTGTGTGGATCCTTCGATGGTGATTAAGGTGTGATCTATAACTGAAAATTTTTCCACACTCAGGGCATTTATAGGGTTTCTCTCCTTTGTGGATGCTAACATGTTCATTAAGGGTTGCGCTGCAACTGAAGCTTATCCCACTCTCAAGGCATTTATAGGGCTTCTCTTTTGTGTGGTTCTTTTGATGGCGAGTAAGATGTGAGCTATAACTGAAACGTTTTCCACACTCAAGGCATTTATAGGGCTTTTCTCCCGTGTGGACCCTTTGATGGCGATTAAGGTGTGAGCTCTGACTGAAGCTTTTCCCACACACTCGGCATTTATAAGGTTTCTCACCAGTGTGGATGCCCCGATGTTTATTAAAGTTTGAGCTCTGACTGAAGCTTTTTCCACACTCTAGACATTTATAAGGCTTTTCACCTCTGTGGATCATTTCATGTTTATTAAGGCTTGAGCTGAAACTGAAGCTTTTCCCACACTCGAGGCATTTATACGGTTTTTCCCCTGTGTGTGTATACTGATGTCTATCACGGTGTGACCTGCGGCGGAACCTTTTCCCACAATCGAGGCATTCATAGGGCTTCTCTCTTTTGTGGATCTTTTGATGTTTATCAAGGGCTGAGTGCTCATTGAAGCATTCTGCACATTCCAGGCATTTGTAGGGCTTTTCTCCTGTGTGGATTCTCTGGTGCTCAGCAAGTTCTACTTTGCGGAAGAAGCTTTCCCCACATTTACAGCATCGGTGCCTTTTCTTCCCCAGGTCTATCACGCTTTTGTTCACGGCCTGGACACCTTCCTCAGACTGAGTGGATTCACTCTCCCCCTTCCCTGGGGGCTTCCCCTGTGGTCTCTCTGCATCACAGCCACTCTCACTTAATTCTGTCCATGTGGAAATATTCCCTCGAGAATCCCTCTGATCACTATCCCTTCCTGTTGATCCACGTGGGAACAAATGATACCGCCAGGCACAGACTTGAACGTATCTCATGTGACTATGAGGCTCTGGGTAGGAAGGTGAAGGACCTTGGGACACAGGCGGTAGTCTTGTCAATCCTTCCGGTTGAAGGTAGAGGCCTAGGAAGAGAGAGGAGAATACTAGAGGTAAACGACTGGCTATGCAGATGGTGTCGATGGGAGAGGTTTGGATTCTTGGACCACGGACTACGCTTGTGTAATAAAGGACTTCTGGCAGGAGATGGGTTGCACCTCATGAAGACTGAGGAAAACATGTTTGGCAGGAGCCTCACAAACCTGGTCAAGAAGGCTTTAAACTAAATTAGGGGGTGGGGGGGGAGAGAGAAAAGCTCAAAGGTAAGTACTAGGGACTGGAATGTGTGTGATGCATTGGGAATTAGGAGAGCGGTGGGGGTGCCCAGTAATTCCCAAGAAAAAACAGTAGGGAAGCACTTAGTGTGTAATACTCATGGTCTCCGATGTCTATACACTAATGCACAGAGTATGGGAAATAAGCAGGATGAACCTGAAATCATAACACAGGATGGCAAATACGGTTTAACGATTTGTACTTGACGATTTAAGATTTGTACTTAAAGACCACTAAAAGGACAGCTTGAAAGTGAAACCACTGAACTAGAATTCATTACCAAATTTGATTCTGTTTCTTTTGGTTTCAATCAAGATCTGGGTTTCCTGTCGCATTACATACAACAATTGTACCTTTCTACAGCGGTTTTACCCTTGGTAACATTTTGTATTTTCCATCCAGTTCTCCTAATGTATGGGACATCCCCCCACATATGGGATGGGAGGTGATTGGATCTGATCAGTTCTCCCTGTCTTTTTAGATCTGACACCCACCTACGTTCCTCCACATCTCCTAATGAATAGGCCATTACCACTTACCTGTACATTGGGAGGGGTTTCTATCTGATCAAGTGGTTTTGTCTTTCAGTGTTAACTATTTCCTCTCTGTAACTAGTCTCATCACTTGTAACCATATATATAGTAAGACCAACTGCAGATCCATTCCATGCATCTGAGGAAGCCAGCTTGTGCTGACGAAAGCTCATGCACTAATAAATATTTGTTAGTCTTTAAAGTGCCACTGGACTCTCTGTTCTTGTTATAACTATAGACTAACACAGCTACATTTCTAATATGATTGAATAGATATTACTGAGACTTGGTGGGATGAGACTCATGACTGGAATGTAGTAATTGAAGGATATAACTTGTTCAAAGAGAATAGACCCAACAGAAAGGGAGGGGGAGTAGCATTATATGTAACAATTGTATGCACCTGCACAGAAATCCATGAATCTGAGCATGGAAGGCCTGTTTAGAGCCTCTGGGTAAAAATAAAAGGAAAGAGAAATAAAAGTGATGATATTGTTGGAGTGTACTACAGACTGCCAAACCAAGCAGAAGATGTGGATGATGCTTTCCTAAACCAGATTGCAAAACTTTCAAAGAGGCAAGACATAGTAATGGGGGACTTCAACTACCCGGATATCTGTTGAAACTCTGCTAAGAATGAAATATCCAATAAACTCTTCTAAAAATGAAATATCCAATAAATTCTTGCCTTGCTGACAACTTCATCTTTCAGAAGGTGGAAGAAGGAATGAGGGGGTCGGCTATCTTGGACTTGATTCTAATCAACAGGGAAGAACTGGTCAACGAGGTGAAAGTAGTGGGAACCGTGGGTGGAAGTGAACATGTCATCTTGGAATTCATGATATCAAGGAAAGGGAAAGTTGAGTATAGTCAGACACGTACCCTGGACCTTAGGAGAGCTGATTTGAATAAACTCGGAGAAAAGCTAGGTAGGATGCCATGGCTAGAAAATTGAAAGGAGAAAGAAGTCCAAGATGGGTGGGAGGTTTTGAAAAGTTAGATTCTGAAAGCACAATCGCAAACAATTCCAGTGAGAAAGAAAAATGGGAGACATCTAAAGAAATCAGTGTGGCTGCACAAGGAGCTTTCTGATGAGCTGAGAATTAAAAATGACATTTATAAGAAATAGAAGGAGGGACAAATCACCATGGACGAGTACAGACGAGTAGCCCAAACTTGTCGGGATGGTGTCAGGAAGGCTAAAGCTCAGAATGAGGTGAGGCTTGCGAGAGATGCTAACAACAACAAAAAGGGGTTTTTTCAGCTATGTCCGAAGCAAGAGAAAGAACAAGAAAGGGGTAGGTTTGCTGCTTGGTGAAGATGGTGAAATGTTAACAGGTGACAGAGGGAAGGCGGAATTGCTCAACTCCTATCTGGCCTCCATCTTCTCCCACAAGGAAAACTTCATCCAACCTGGCAAATGTAGCACTAATGATAAAGGGAAGGAATTGCAGCTCAGGATAGGTAAAGGCATGGTAAGAGAACACCTAGCTACTTTAAACGAGTTCAAGTCCTCGGGGCCAGAGAAATACATCCTAGGGCACTCAAGGAACTTGCAGACAATCTCCAAACCTCTGGCTATACTCTTTGAGAACTCTTGGAGAACAGGTGACGTGCCGGGAGATTGGCGATGGGCAAATGATGTCCCTATTTTCAAAAAGGGGGGAAAGGAGGATCTTGGAAACTACAGACCAGTCAGCCTGACAGTAATACCTGGTAAGGTTCTAGAGCAGATTATAAAGCAGTAAATCTGTGAACCTTTAGAAAACAAGGCTGTGATTAAAAGGAGCCAGCATGGGTTTGTCAAGAACAAGTCATGCCAGACTAATCTTATTTCCCTTTTGGATAGAGTTACTAGTTTAGCAGACCATGGGAATGTTGTGGACGTAGTATATCTTGATTTCAGAAAAGCATTTGACAAAGTCCCCCATAATATCCTTCTTGACAAGCTGGTTAAACATGGGCTGGATGATACTACTGTTAGGTGGATTTACAGCTGGCTGAAGAACCGTACCCAAAGAGTGCTCATAAATGGCTCCCCATCTGTCTGGAGGTATCGAGTGTGGTGCCTCAGGGCTCGGTCCTGGACCCTGTACTGTTCATCATCTAATTACTTAGATGAAGGAGTAGAGGGGATGCCTATCAAATTTACAGATGAGACAAAACTGGGAGGGATAGCTAACACCTTACAAGAGAGAAACAAGATTTAAAATGATCTTGACAGGATGGAAAGCTGGGCCAAAGCTAACAAAATGAAATTCAACAGATATAAATGTAAAGTTCTGCATTTAGGTAATAAAAATCAAATGCACAAGTACAGGATGGATGATGCTTGGCAGCAGTACATGTGAAAAGGATCTAGGGGTTGTAGTTGATCACAAGCCGAACATGAGTCAGCAGTGTGATGCAGCTGCTAAAAAGGCTAATGCAATTTTAGGCTGCATGAACAAAAGCCTAGTGTCCAGGCCACTAGCAGTAATAGTTTCACTCTATTCTGCGCTGGTCAGGCCTCATCTGCAGCACTGTGTCCAGTTCTGGGCATCGTGTTTTAAGAAGGACATTGACAAATTGGAACGGGTTCAGAGGAGAACGACAAAGATGGTCAGGGGTCTAGAAACCAAGTCCTATGAGGAAAGGGTGAAGGAACTGGGTATGTTTAGGCTGGAGAAGAGAAGACTAAGGGGAGACATGAGAGCTGTCTTCAAATATCTGAAGGGCTGTCGCAGAGAAAATGGTAAAGACTTGTTCTCTGTTGCTCCCGAGGGCAGGACTAGAACCAATGGGAACAAATTACAAGAGAGCAGATTTCAGCTAAACATTAGGAAGAACGTCCTAACGGTAAGAGCTGTTTGACGGCGGAACAGACGGCCTAGGGCAGCGGTGGTCTCTCCTTCGCTGGAGGTTTTCAAACAGGCTGGACTGTCATCTGTCAGGGATGCTGTAGCTGCGGAATTCCCTCATTGAGCAGCGGGGTGAACTAGGTGACCTCTGAGGTCCCTTCCAACTCTAAGATTCTATGAGATCTTTCCGGGAACATGCCACGCAGTTCCATTTCCTCCTGACACCCCGATGGGGATTCTCCTCCATGTTCTCCCTCAACGCCCCACCTCTTGCTGAAACGCAGACAATCAGTCACTGTCTGCGCTGAGATAGAGGGGATCTCTAAAAGCTCCTAAAATAACTATGGGGAAGTCCATAGTCATCCTCTGTCAGGCCCTGGGGCCTGAGGAGGTGGGGGACTCGGAAGGCACCANCATCCTCATACTAGAAGAGCCTAACACTGTCCTTCCATTTCATCCCACCCTATCAAAAACTACCATTTCTCCCAGCACCCAAGGATCTCCGGTGGAAGGAAGGGGCACTACAAGCTATAGGAACATCCACCCATCCTGTCTGCTGCAGACAGCCCAGACAGAGCATGTGAGGGAGCCCATCCCAGGCTGGTAATAGAAGGTGAGGAGCGTAGTATGGGTGACCTCCCAGTTTCCATGGATGGGGAAACAGACGTAGACCCCTTAGAATCCTTGTTTCCTTTCCCTCTGAGTAGGCAGGGGTCACAGGGACTCGACACCCGAGGCTGCAGCAGGGAGAAAGAGCTGACTGGGATTTTCTCTTCTCTGCCTGGGGTTGGCAAAGCCAGAGACACAGCAATCAGCCCAGGGGTTTCTGCTACTTCCAGGCCACCAAGAATAGGTGGCTCTAACCCCAAAGATCAGGCTGGGGAAACTGGCAAGTGTTTCACTCTCTCCAGCCTTTCCTTGAAGCAGCCATGTCAGGTTTCGTCACCTGCAAAGAATCTCCAATGAGCAGCCAAGGATGAACTGTGACCCAAGCTCCTTTCACATTCAGGGGATTTTCTGGGGTTCCCTCCTTGGGCCTTCTCTGATGTGGAACGAGCTCTGGTCTTTCACAAGCCTCAGGCTTTGCAGAAATATTACCCAGGATTCCTGGTCCTGTCTCATGTGGTTCTGCTGGCTCCAAGTCCCCCTGTAGAGCAGTGTCCTCCTCATTGTCACTTGCCCTCCCATCACCTGTGAGGACAGAGAAAGAATCCAAAACATCAGTGACTCCCTGTGCAGGGAAGGGGGAACCCATTCTGCCCCCACAATCCATGCAAACCCTCAGGGAATGGAGCTGCTGCCAGGTGCCTGCTAGAATAAGGGAGAAGCCACGAGAGACATTAACTGTAACAACTGTTGGCTGCAATCCTATCCTGGAGGAGATGGGACAGAGTTGGGCCATCCCATGAGATCTGGGTGGTCTCAGATATTCCCCCCAAGCCAAAAAGGTATCCAAGCTTAATAGCCTCATCAATTGCATGGATTCATAGACTCCCTCCTCCTCCACCCTCACTTCAGATCTGGGACCCACAGCTCTTCCCTTTGCTCCAAGAGGAAGTTCAGGCCCAGTTTGGGAACTAGAAACCCTGCTCAGGAGAAAGGAACCAGAGGAGATCAGGAAATAAGAGATTTGTGGCAGCCTGGATGCAAAGCACAGTCACTGGGCTCAGCCTCTCTCCATGGCAGAGGAAACAAGGAGCCTGACAGGATGGGAGCGCCAGCACAGGGACTCTCTGTAAGAGCCAGGCATCCCCTGGGCAGCGCAGTGCAGCTCCTGTAGGACAGGGCTCAGAACGGGGGGAAATAAGCCTGTGCCAATAAGGAAGATGTGACTGTGCTGCTCCAGCCTCCGCTGGGTTCCCTGAGGCAGATCCCTCTCTCTACGGGAACTTGAACACAGGCTCTGCTAGACTCCATGGCACTGAGCTAGCCAATAGCGCGGTGGCACTGTTAGCAACTGGTGTACGTTGTGGACAATGAGGCCCTGAATCCCAGCTGCTAAAGAGACAAAGCCCCCCTCCCAGGGAAGAGCTTCCAGCAGACAGGTCCATGTGATATTTTGTATGATTTTCTAAGACGTGAGAGGTTTACAAGTAATGGAATGGCATTCTGGGAAATTAATTTGCAGTCAGAATTTGCATAATGTGCAGATTTGGTCATTCTGATTAATTTTTGTTGCTTGCACAATCTGAATGTTCTGCTCACAGAATTCCTGTTTTCTGGTTGCAGGAAAAATAAAATTGCAGACTGCCCGGGGCCCAGCCCAGTGGAGGTAAGTGGGTTAGATAAGAGGACTCAGAAGTGAGGGAGCTCACAAAGTCTCATTTGGGTCCCAGCTCTGGGATTCACTCCACACTGTTCACCTGGTTCTTCACCTGGCCCGACGTCTCCCAGGATCTCCATTTCATCCGAGTCCTGCAGATCCAAGACCCACGGCTCTTCCCCTCGCTCCATCCGATAGATCAGCTCTGGTTTCTGGATGGGAAATCCTGCCCAGGGGAGAGAGAGAGAAGAGATGAGATCAGGGCTTGCCAACTGTTCATCCCATACTTGGAGCAAAGTACATCCATCCCTCTGCTTTCACACCCCAGCATGCTTGCTCCTCTCCCCTCTTCTGCCTGCCCGAGAGTCCCAGACAGTCAGGGAAGGTGGCCACTCCCTGAGATAAAGGGCTCGAATGGGGGCAGCAGGAGGGGGGGCAGCCACTAAAGGCCAAGCCCAGGCAATGGGAGGTGCTGGAAGCATAAAAGCTGGAGCTACTTGCTCCTGGGTAACCGAGGCTCTAGGGCTGGGGAAGGGAGTCAGAGCAGCTACCCTGCCGGGGAGTCAAGGCAGAGCTGGGGCAGTGATGGTCATGGCAGGTAGAAGAGTTGTTGCAGCCTGCACACCTCTCTGCTGGCTGGACAGGGGGGAGCAAGACCAGGTAATCTTTACTGCCCCCACCTCCTGCTACAGCCTCCCTACCAGTAGAGGGCAGCACTCACACCACAACATGGTTTTCTTATTACACACTACGAGGCCTGGCTTCCAAGGACCATGTTCTAACAAGATTGCACTGTTCTTGCGTTCTCTCTAAATAAGTTTCCCTTTTATTTTGGCTTGTCTCTGGCTCTTCCTTCAACTGGGGTTTACTAAGGTTACTACACCTATGTCTGACATCTGGTATCCACTCCCACCCCAGTCACTGCTTCTTTTCCGATACACCTGACCTGAATTTCCTCAGTCTGTAGTCAGGGACCTGTAATTCACTGGGTTTTCCCTATTGGCCTCAATGGGGAAAATGTAGGGAACAGGAGTCCTGGTCTATAGTTCTGCCTGAGGAAGGGCCCTGTGTGGCCCAAAAGTTGCATAATTTCCCCAACAACAGTTGTTCCAATAAGAGAGATCACTTGAACTACTTTGTCTCCATCTTCCGTGTTTGCAACCAACATGGCAACCACCCTCTCTAGGTTTATAACACTCCCTTAAGCAGTGGTGGAGTGGGGAAAGGATCCTTACCCAGCGAGACCACGTTCTCGTAATTCTCCTGCATGACGTTGCTGTAAAGGGCTCTTTGCTCTGGGTCCAGCAGGGCCCCCTGCTCCCTGCTGAAATACACGGCCACATCCTCAAAGGTCACCGCCATCTGGAACAACAAGCCTTGGTCAGGATTTGCTCCGCCAGCAGCGCTTTCCGCTGAGGGCTACGGTTCTCACAATTCTACTTAGCCCCATTGCAAAGCAAAAATACAGTGCCTAGGATCTCAAACAGCAACAGACATGTCAAGGCACACCCCCTGGTCCTTCCTGGGTAGGAAAAGGTGTGGGGGATCGAGGGCTAAGTTCCCAGCAAAGCTCTAACCAAGCCAGGATGGGGGAGAGTGACGTGCAAACCATCAGTGATGACAATGGATTTCATTCTCCAGCCTCAAAGAGCCAAACTGGTTTCTCCAGGCAAGCTCAGAGCAACCCTTTCCCCCCTGCAGTAGTTCACGCACACTTGATTTTCTTTGCGCGTCTCCTCAATGGCTCCTGAACAACCTGCGGAAAGAACTGGGGCCTTAAATTACAGGTTAGAAAACTGCCAGTGTTTGGAGACTCAAACCCCATTTGGGAGCATCAAAATAAAAAAAGAAATTCCAAATGTTCCTCTGAGAAAAATACATCAAGTCCAGCCTCTCACAGGCATTTCAATGACTACATTTCTACCTGTAGAAAGTCTAGATAATGCCTTAAAATCATCACCCGAAACATCGTGCCATCTGGTTCAAAATTTACTCTCATAATTATTTAAATCTCTTAGCAATTGTTTTTCAATAACTGCAGTCTTCAGACAATAAACACCTGCTGCCGGAAAATGGCTCTCATTAAACCTGCCAATAAATGGGGAGTTTTGTGATTTTGAATAAAACCGATTATGTAAAAAAAGTATTGAAACAATTAGAGGATTCTGTCTTTTACCGGATGCGTCCTTGTGACCCTTCTAACAAATTACAAAAGTCGATAGCAGATTGTTTATATGAAGGTCTATGTATGGGATATATAACTGGCAGTGCAGTTTTTGTTTACAAATGCAAAAATACCATAGAAGTTAATTTTTATAACACATCAGTACAATGGGCAAGTGAAAGAATGTTTTAACATCTTTTGTTTTTGTTTGGATGGAAGGAAGCAGAGGACAGAGATACGGGTGAAAAAGGCACCACCACTTCATTTAAACACAAGGTCTGGCTGTGGTGGGCTAGTGAGACTCCTTTCCCAAGAAGCTTCAGGCCCTGTGCACTTACTACAAACCACCAAATTTCCCCACCCCTCTCTGCAGGATAACCCAAGAACTTCCCTACCCAGGTTCAACTCCGATGCCTTATGCCCAAGGCAATAATCAATCATCCAGTTTACTAGTGTCACAAAAACCCTGGGAGGTAGGCCATTATTAATTCCCATTTTATAGATGGGAAACTGGGGCTGACACACAGCGACGTGTCCAAGGCAACCCACTGTGTTCATGGTTCATGCATGGCTTCCCTGAGGTGGGCACTGATCAGCATTGAAAACATAGACCTATTTAAAAACCAGACTATAGGTAACTGTACCTATCTCAGCTGATCAGCAGCTGAGAAAAAGCAGCTCTCCCCAGTCAGAGCCATGAGCTGCGCTCAGTGGAACGGGGAGAGTGTTTCTGGCCTGGCAGACAAACTAGTGCAGCTCGTAGCCACAAGCTCTACTCCTCGGGGGCTGCCAGAACCCCGGCCTTTTCTGAGGAGAGAGAGAACTGGAAAATGCTGTTCGCCTGGCTCCACACGGGCAGTGCAGCTCGTCACGGCCTTAGCCTCTACAAACAGCTCCCTGCAACCACTTCCCCCCAGGGCCACCCTGCTCTTACCTTTTCCTACCGCTTTGCACACCTGCCACTGGGCTCCCACACCAGGCCCTTCTGCTGCCGCTGCTGCTACCACCTCGGTCTCTGCTGCTGGTACGGATCCAGGAAAGTCTGAGCCCTGGGTGAAACTGTGGGGAGCTATTTCATCTTTCCCAGTTGCATCATCCTGAGTCTGTCCAAAACGTAATAAAACACAGTGTAAAGTGGCTCAGTATCAGTGGAGGGGAATGGGGATACCGTTGTATTGGTCCCCTAAGAACAGGGGGGGCTTCCAGAACTACAAGGATTTTCTGTCTGGATCTACTTAAACACATGATGAGTAAATGAATATTTACCCCAATACCATCAAAGCACCAATAAGATCCACCCCCAAATTACTACAATACACAGGGGCCAGAGAGCCCCCAACCCCCCTTCCCCAGGCCCCAATTCTCCCAAGCTGCCTGACCCAAGACCCCCCCAGCTCCCTCTGCTCAGCCTCCTTATCATCCCTTGCCCCAAGCTGCCAGCCCCAGCCTTCGTCTCAGCCCCCCCCCCCCAATCACACCCTGCCTGTTCTTCTTTGGCATCACTCGGCTCCACGTCTCTCTCCGACTCAGAACAGAAGCCCAGATAAACCCTTCCCAGCCGGACAGGCTCGCAGCTCTCTACCCTGCGCCGTTCCCGCCTCCTGCTGCGTCGCTCGCCCACACCAAACGCGTGGAGAAAACCAACCCCTCCCTGGCTGAGGGCAGCCTGGGTCGGTTCTTCTGGCAGCCTCTGCCTGACTCTCGGCTGGAGCTTTCCCCAGCTCTTTGATGGGTGAATAATAAAAGAACAGGGGCACCCAATGGGGCAGTGTTTGCTGTGAGTAAGGGCTGGGGACAGCGCCGAATTAGTGCTTTAATTTATTAAGGGGAGAAATTTGTATTTATTTATTTATTTATTTTTAAAAGTAAAATCTCTCCCACGGCCACCCCTTCTCCTCCCTCCTTGGCCGGGCGCAAGCAGTGAGGAGCGCAGTCAGCTCAGCACACGTGGTTCCCTCCACCCCTCACAGGCTCTGCAGGTGGAGAAGCGAGGTGTCTGGGAAAGGGGAGACCCACGCATCTTGTGCTGCTGGGATCTGCTGCTTGATATCCCTCGGGCTGGAGCCACCTGGCCCCAGCTCCCCCTGGCTCAATCCACACACACCCCTGCGCCGCCAGGCAGCCCCAGATCACTCATGCGGCCCGCACCTCCACTCAAGCAGAGCAAAGCCAGGGGGTCCTGGGGCTGGGGCCATGTGGGTGTCCGTGGGCTGGGGTCGTCTGACCCAAGCTCTCCCCAGCTGCACACCTGCCCCTTGTGCCACTCAAGCTGGATCCACTCCACTCAAACTGGCAGCCCGATGCCTTCTCCTCCTGCCCAACCCATCAGTGCCACCCTCCCCGGCCTCTCCCCCAGCCCAAACAGCAGACAGGCCAGCTGACCCTAGCTCCCGCCTCCTCCTTCGCTGCCGCCGCCTGCTCGGCCCCGCAGCTCTTTGTAGGCAAATCCCACAAGAGGCAGCTCAACCGCGCATGCGCAAGAACCAATTTTTCAACTTCTACTAACTCTTTTTAGACTTCACTAAAGATGACCAGTCCATCCTAAACGACTGACAGGTCTGCTCAGGCTACATGCATGCAGGGCTGGATTTAGGAATTTTGTGCCCCTAACCCCTTCTCAGGCGGCTGCCCCCAGTCCAACCCCCCAAATGATAAAGAGCTCCTCCAGCATTAGCACTGCTTCCACAGGAGGAAAAGCTCAAAAAGATCAGAGCTCATCCGCTTAGAAAGGATACAGCTGAGCGGGGAGATGATCGATGCTCATCAAATTCTGCACATGGTAAGGGAGCTACTATTTCAATTTCTGGCAGCTGGTTTAAAACAAACGAAAGGGCTTTTCCACACAGTGTACAATTAACCAGTGGAACTCATCACCACAGGAAGTTGCGAGTTCAGTAGTATAACCGGGCTCAAAAAGGATTAGACAAGTCACGGAGGCTAGTGAATGGCCATTAGCCAAGCTGCTGAGAAGATGCAGTCTCACACGGGGGCCCTCCCTGAACCTCTGCCAGGAACTGGGTACAAAATTGCAGAAGCTGCATCCTGCACACTGCCTCCGAGGCACTGACTGCTGGCAGAGAGAGGCTACTGGGTGAGGAGGCCCACTGGTCCAGCTCAGTCTGGCAGTGACTATGCTCTTCAGAAAGAAAAGTGGATTCCCAAGAATTTCAGGGAGGTGACAGGGGAGAGAAATTGGGTGAGTAACTGAGAGGAAACTGGACCATTTTGAATTCCCTGCTCCTGTCCGATGACAGTACAGCCCTATGTTACACTTCAAAGACAGAGACCTGATTGATAAAAATGAATAAGTTTATGAGATGCGAGTTCTAACCTTTTTTTTTTTATTTCCTGGTACAATTTGGGCCTGCAAGGAGCAGCAGGCCTTGGGTTGCTAGGCAACAACACCCTTCTCTCTGCTATAGGCCTCTCCCCTCCAAGTGCTTCCCCCACCCTGCTTAAAAGGGACAGTTCTCTTTTTCACGCTGCATGCCCAACAGAACTGCTACACAAACAGTGCTGTTCTGCAGTTATACTATTTTAACACTCCCGCACTCAGCTGTGTCCTTTCTAGAAGCCATCAGTGCCCAGCGCGGTCTGTGTCTCCCACTGAACATGTAAACCCCTTGGCCTCCTCTATGAAAAGGACCACAACATTGGAAATGGCTTTGGGACCCCAAGCTCCTATTTCGGCGGGCAACCTTGTTCAGAGTGTGGGTGGACGAGGAGAGAGCCGCTATGGCTGGGTCACTGGGAAGAACAACATGAATATAAAATAAATAATAAAATTAATTTATTTTAAACTGAAGAGATCCTCCAGCACGGTCAGCCGGTGAACGGGCAGCTGGTCATGCTATAGCAGGGCAGAGTTAGGAAGAGCAAGGGGCTGTGGGTACCATACAGGACTGGCAACCAGACCTTTGCTAGATCCTGCCGTGGGGTCACCTCGCCTCTGGGTAGGGGGGCCTGGCGGACTGGGGTAGTGGAAGGAATAGAGCAGAGACTGCCATGGGGAGGTGGGGGGGGGGGCAGGGTTTGCTGAGGGAGGGGGAGAGCAGAGGGAGCAAGGAAATGTGGTGTGTGGGGGGGAGGCAGACACATGCACCCCAGAGCTATAAGCACCCGCCCCAGCTCCAAGCCACACACACACAGAGGCTCGGCCCCTCTCTCCCACCCACCCGCAAGCCTAGTCAGCCCCCTCAACCCCCTCAAAGGCCTGCCCTGGCTGTCCTCCTGGAACATCCCCCACCCACCTGACCCCAGGCCTGCTCTATCCCCCTCCTTCCCACGTCCACAGACCTGCCCTGCCTCCCAGCCAGAGGCCCCCTCACCCTTTCTAGAGCCCCCCTGGCCCAATCTAAAGCCTCCCCACCTGACCCAGAGGCCTGCCCTCCCCCAATCTAAGAGGCCTCTACCCCACGGGAGGCCTGCCCCACCATGTGCCTTTAGGCTGCTGGGTCTGGGATCGGCGCTGGATCTCCCTGTTGGGTCCACACTTCCTCAGTCATCTCCTCAGCCTGGGCCTGCACCATTATCCCCCCCACCCCGCTGCTTCCTCTGCTGGGTTCCCCATGCCTCCCTCCTGCTGCTGCTGGGTGCCTGGATCCCACACTGCAGCCGCTGTTCCCACTATTAAACCCTGGCTGCGCAGAAGCGTGGGAGCCTGCATGGCCAGGGGGGGTGGTAGCAGCGAAGGCAGCGCTGCCCAGCACTTGCGGGGGGGGGAGCCCAGGGGTGTACGGCTCTAAGCTGTAACAAGCCTAAGGGTGCCACACCCTTGGGAAGCTAGTAACGCTAATAAAAATAAATATAAACAAATAAAAGGAAAGGAGGAAGAAAACGTAGCTGTCAGCACAGAGGGCTGGACAATAGGGGAGTTCGCATTAGGAGGTAGCCTGGAAGGGGTGACTTGGTTGGTGAGAGTTTAGATAAGACCCCCCTCTATTTACTGACACGTTCTGTCACCTAACTGGATTCCTGCAGTCGACGAGCCGGTGAAAAATGCTTCGGTAGCTAGCTAGCCCCCCAAAAAGGAAGTAGCATTAAACCCGTTACTAAATCCCTAAACTAAAAAGGCACCAGAGTCCAGCGACTCGGGAAGCATCAATTTGGTTTAAGCGTTCCTCCCTTTAAAAAAGGAGATGCAGACTGCAGTCCAGCAGCGGGATGGGGGCTATCCAGTCTTTTGCAAGAGTGCAACAAGTCTGATTATCTTCCTCTTGGGCAGAGGTCGTATGTGTGCACCTGGTGCAAAGAGCTCTTAGCTCCCAGACAACATGTGTGGTTTCTGGAGGCTAGAGTGGCCGAGCTGGAGGAGCTGAGGCAGACAGAGAGGTATATAGAGAAGTCCTTCAGGGACATAGTAGAGCGGTCCCCCCTCCACTCTGGCAGCCTCTGTGCTGCTTTGGAGGAGCAAGGCCTCTGGGAAGGAGAGCATCAGACTGGAATGATGGGAAGTGATCCCATCGCTGGGACCTGCCTTCCAAGCGATGTGTTATCCTCTCACACCGAGGATACATCTCCAGGGGTGGGTGCCCAGGAGGGTGGGAATAGGATGGTCGTGGTAGTTGGCAATTTGATTGTTAGAAATGTAGATAGCTAGGTTGCTGGTGGCTGCAAGGGCCACATGGTGAATTTCCTGCCTGGTAAAAATGTAGTGGACCTCACATGTCACCAACAGAATTCTAGAGAGCGTTGGAGAGGAGCCAGCTGTCGTGGTACATGTGGGTACCGAAGATGTAGGAGGGAGATTCTGGAGGCTAGATTAGGTTTCTAGGTAAGAGACTGAAGTCCAGAACCTCCAGGGTAGCATTCTTAGAAATGCTCCCAGTTCCATTTACAGGACCCCAGAGGCAGACTGAGCTCCAGGTTCTCAATGCGTGGATGAGAAGATGGTGCAGGGAGGAGATTCATTAGGAACTCGGGAACCTTTTGGGGAAGGGGGAGCCTATACTGATGAGATGCCACCTTAACCAGAATGCAACCCAGCCGCCGGCACTTAAACTTAAAAAGGAGGTAGAGCAGTTTTTAAACTAGGCTCTAGGGGAAAGCTGGCAGGTGCTGAGGAGTGCGTGGTTCGGACCAAGGCATCTCCAAAGCATGTGGTTAATTCAGGGAAAATCGAATATTCTAATATAGAGGATGGGAAAGAAGCTGAGGGTGCTCAGGTGGGAATCAGTGCAGAACAGCCAAATAAAAGTGATTCCAAAATACCTGAAACAGTTCGTTATAATGAGCAGACTAAGAATAAAAAGAATACATTTAAGTGCCTATATGCAAATGCTAGAAGTCTAAAAAGAAAGATAGGAGAATTAGTGCGTATGGCACTAAATGAAGCTCTAGACATAACAGGTATCTCAGAGAGCTGGTGGAACAAGGATAACCAGTGGGACACAGTAAAACCAGGGTATAAAATATATAGAAATGAATGACCGAGTAGATCGAGCTGGTGGCGGAGTGGCTCCTTATGTTAAAGACAGCATTGAGTCAAGTAGGATTAAAATTTTCCAGGAAGATTCCATGCGTAAGAGGGAAGCGTGTAGCCCTGGTGCAGCTGCTGTGGGAGCTCTGGAGAGCGGGTCTCAAGCTGTTGCATATGGTCTTATTATACATACGGCCTAGCTTAGCTTGAGCCAGTCTTGCTTGGCCAGCAAAGCAGGAAAACCTCACAACTGGATGCAGCAAGCAGCAGCAAAAGGGAAAACCTTCTCACAGTGTCCCTTGTGCACATAAGAACTGCTGAGAGTGGTTTTTCCTCTATCTCGGTCTTATATAGGAAGCAGTAACCTTGTTTGGGTCTCAGATGTCTGGGCTACATTTTAGCTAATCCCCTCCTGCCTCCTGACCTCCATTGCTTCCACTGTCACCCCTTCCCTCCTGCACGTCATCAACCTCTCCCTCTCTACTGGCTCCTTCCCCTCCACCTTCAAGCACGCCACTGTCTCTCCTATCCTCAAAAAGTCCCCTCTTGACCCCTCTGACCCTTCTAGCTACCGTCCAGTCTCACTCCTTCCTTTTGCTTCCAAGCTTCTTGAATGGGTTGTCTACTCCCGCTGCCTCGACTTCCTCTCTGCCAACTCCTCCCTTGACCCCCTCCACTCTACAGAAACTGCTCTCGCTAAGATCACCAACGATCTTCTTGTGGCTAAATCTAATCGCCTCTACTCCATTCTTGTCCTCCTTGACCTCCCTGCTGCCTTCGATACTGTTGACCACTCACTCTTGCTGGACTCACTTCACTCCCTTGGCTTCCGTGGCTCC
>QEPC01010217.1:6698431-6725388 GCA_003113815.1 Sphenodon punctatus
CTTCACCTATAAAGCTCTTCATAACCTTGCTCCCCCCTACCACTCTGAGCTAATTCCCCTCCGTACTCCAGTCCATGAACTCCGCTCCTCCTCTGTCCCCTCTCTCACCCTCCCACCCCTTCCCTGCTCCCCTAACCGCCTTCGTCCCTTCTCCCTAGCTGCCCCCTCATGCCTGGAACTCCCTCCCTGCCGACATCCGCCTCGCCCCCTCCCTTCGTACCTTCAAATCCCTCCTCAAGACCCACCTCTTCTGCTCTCCCCTCCCTGACTCCTCGCTCCCCTCACCTAACTCCTGCTGATAGCCTCCATCCAGTACAATCTGTTACCTGAGGTCTGTGTACTCATATCCTCACCACATGGACCAGCCAGCCATCATTCTCGATGTAACCAAGCCAAGCGCGTACACCTGGGACCTCGCATCTTCGTGAATGTTACACTTGTCTCTCCCTCTGTTCCCCTTCTTTCCTTCGTCTCCCCTCCCCGTCTCTCAGGTTGTAAGCCCTAGGGCAGGGACCGTGTCTATTCCATTACTTTGTAAAGCTCCAAGTACATTGCTGGCGCTATATAAATGCTTAATAATAATAATAATAATAAGTAGATGGCACCAGTAGTGATATAAGAATAAGTATGAAAGTCTAAACAAACAGTTACAGTGAATAATGAGAAGTAGAAAAACAACATCTGGAACCGTGCCATGAGAAGCCACCTGGACTGGAAACTGAGCCAAGTGCTTGCCCTAGGCCCCCCCTGGTTATGAACCTCTGGAAAAGAGGGATCTGCTGTACACCAACCCTCCTGAAACGTAACCCCCACTTGGGATTGAGTCCCTGAGATGTGATTCATTGACTAAGGCTTTGGGTGGATAGAGCCATTAGCCACACCCAAGCCACCCAACCTTTTGTTAAAGAACAATGGGCTTGGCTGGGGAGAGCAGAGTTGCTGGCAGGGTGGCCGTACCTCCCCCTTTAAAAGAGAACACTTATGAAAAATACATGGGGCAGGGCTGCACTGGAACCAATGCAGCCCTGCACAAATGTATTTTTCATAAGCGTCCTCTTTTAAAGGGGAGGTATGTCCACCCTAGTCGCTGGGGCGAAGAAACGGTTTCATTCTAGGCTGAGTGATGAGCTTACGCCTGGCAAGAGGCCAATTCATATTGCCCCTTTATTTCCAGTGGGCATTCCCATGGCTCCCATTGATTCCAATGGGCATTTGTTGCATACGGCCAATCCATAGGGCCAGGATTCCTTGAATTGGGAAGGAGCTGGAGAACTGGGGGCTCAGTATTTTGGGGGAGGTGTCGGGAAGCATTCCCCATTGGCACCAGGTGGGTATTTGGGGGTTCCTCAGTTAGGCCCCAAGCACTATCTGGCTAGAACCCCATATAGTCATTCGAAGGACGTGGATCTTTTAATGGATCCCTACGGGCATTCGGGGAAGGCCAGTGCGTTCCTACGGGCATTCGGGGAAGGCCAGTGCGTTCCTACGGGCATTCGGGGAAGGCCAGTGCGTTCCTACGGGCATTCGGGGAAGGTCAGTGCGTTCCTACGGGCATTCTCAGTCCTGTAAATGAAGGATGGTCCCACTGCCCTGCTGAGCACTTTGCAGTCCCCCAGTCTGTCTCTGACACTTTTAGACACTAGCCCAACAACATACTTCAATGGCTCCCCTATGGGGAGAGGCCTGTGCATCCTATGGCTGTTCCCGAGAGGTCTATGCATCCCTACCCTACGACCATTCAGTGTGTGCCCTGGAGAGAGGCAGGGAGGAGTAAAATGGAGGATGTGGGTAGAGAGGAAGGAGTCGTTGTTGAAATGAGAATTGGGTCAGAGGAAGGCAAGAAGGGCAGGGGCGGAAACGGGGTTGGGGGGAAGGCAGGGAGGGGTAGAAACGGGGTTGGGGGAGGCAGGGAGGAGGACTCACCAGCGACCCTTATCCCGAGGCTGCAGTAAACGACGGTCTCTTGCTACTACAGCGCATGCGCAATTCGCCCGAACATGCTCAGTAGCACTTACTGAAGCCCGCTTCCTTAGTCTTGCCCTCAGTTGCTCTCCTCACTTGGGTTGGTACAGCTATTAAAACAAGGGGGTCGGTCTAGTGAAGGGGAACAGGGGCTGCTGGGATTGTGCAACAGGGGGACGCGCTGCAACTGGATCAGGCTAAACTGTAGGAGCTGCAGGACTGGCAAGAACTGAACATGCGCAGTGTCTGCCTCTGTATCCATTGTCTTTGTTCTGCCCACACTTGCTGCCAGATAGTCATAGCCTAGCCTCCAAAAATGGGCAGTAGCTAGGTGGTTAATGAGGAGATGGGACGGAGGCAGCGGGTTGGGCTTAGCTAGGACAAGGAAGGGCTCAGGCTCTGAGGTGTCCCCAGCTTTTTTTTTTGCAATTTAAGTTCCAGTCTCCAGATGGATTAAGTCATGGCAACTAGCTTATTTGTGTTGATTACTATGATTTTATTGGTGATATTCAGTCTCTTTTTATTTTATCTATCTATCCCGGTTAATTATTTAATATACTTGTATGGACTCCCTAGTTGGGATAGTCTCTTCTTGTTACGACTGTTTATTTTTCTGGATTTCAGTGTTTAGGGTTATCTTGCATTGGTAGTGTTTGATTACTGGAATTAATCCCATCTGATGGATTTTAGTTAAGCGTATTGTACCGGTACTGTTACTGGTCCACTTTTACTGGTATTTGCATCTGTGTTTGTATTTTTCTCTTCTTATTTTTGCTGCAGTGGCATTTGGCTACGCACAATAAATAAATGCAGACAAGGAAGGAAAACCAGAATGTTCATTGTCATGAAAGCTGTTCTGTTCACACTTGGCCAGTTCCTGAAACAAGGTGTCTGATGTGGGTTTTAAACTGTAAAGGTGAAAAGAATGGGTGTTTTTAATGGACACCTGCTCTGCCCCCCACTCCCCCCGGGTGGCCGTCCCTGTAAAGGCAGGCCACGCTGGGGTGAGGCAGAGCAGAAAAGCGGAGCCCAGCCCAGCCAGCTGCCCTTGCGCTGCTCCACAACATCCAGGATCACCGCAAGTGGCGCAGGCCACCCAAACCCAGAGCACTGGCCGGGGACGGAGCGATTTGGCAGATGGGCCACTGCAGCTTCCTCAGGCTGGGGGTTGCCCTGGCAATGCCACAGAGCTGTGGGCGGCATCCTAGAGAGTGGGGTGATCTGGCCGCAGCTCTATGGTGTGGGGGAGGGGGCAGCTGCCAAGTCCGTTTAAACCCAGTGCTGTCGGGGCTGCAGGCAGGGGCCACGGCTGGCCAGTCCCAGAGCAGGTTCTAGGGTGAGCCACTCAGCAGCCACTCGTGGCCAGTCGTGGAGCAATGCCGAGAAATCCAGAGTGCTCTGTGCCAGGCCGGCCAAATAGCGTCATGGCAACAGATGGCCTCCATGGAGCCCTTGCCCGTATCAACTGAGGTGGCCACCCAGACCAGTAGACTAGAGTGGTCCCCTGCTCGTAGGCGCTGTGGGTGGAGAACGTGACCTTTGCAAGTCTCAGGAACTGGCGGCTTGCCTCTGCGGCTGCCTGTCTGAAGCCCTCCCCACGCGCTCCACCTGAGTGGGTGCTCCGCAGCTCTGCCTCTCAGCGGCCCCAGATCGCGGCCGCCCCGCAGCGGCCTCCACCACCTTGCTTGTTTAAAACCACCCTTTGACTTTAACAGTAGAGGATCAAGCAGCCCTGAGTGTTTCATCATTTCACAGGTAACTAGATGACATGGGCAAGCCAAGCACTTGATATAAGAGATGTATGGTCTACAGCCTGCGATAGTGCAGAAAGGGTCAAAAGTCAACAAATCCAATCTTCCCATTCTGTAGTTTGATGCGTAATGCTTGGCCTCGTCCGAGGACCCTCTAGTTTGGGACACCCCATTTTAAGGACATGGACAACATAGAGAGGATTCCGAGGAGATGACAGCGGGCGGGCTGGAATGCAGGCTAAGAGAGGAACAATAGAATCACAGAACCTTAGAGTTGGAAGTGACCACCGAGATCATCTAACCTCCTGCTCCACGCAGGAAATCTGCACCTACAACTCCCCCACTCACTGCACACACTTGTGCGCACGCGTGCGTACACCCACACGACCATGCCTGTTGTTGCAGGGCCGCTTTGGCGCCCTAGACAGCCCTGTAACATGCATGATGGGGAGGGGGAGGTGATTTGGTGGGTAATGGGTGGGGAGGAGCCGCTGGTCTAAAAACACCCTGTAGCAGAGTGGCTGTTCACGTTTCAGTGACGTCCAGTGGCCCTTTAGGGTCATTCACATCATGCAACAGAGCGGAAATGAATCTGCTTTGTCAATTTTGCAAATAGAACTTGGTCTCTCAACAAATGAGGCAGAGAGAGCAACCAAACGTAAATGTATGCGTGTCAATTCCCAGCAGTGCTAATTCCCTCCCCCCCCCCCCCAGGCCTTTGCTGCTGGGCGCTGGAGCAGGGAGAGGGGCAGCATGTAATGAACCAGAGCTATGGACAGGCACCTCAAGGGTCTGGTCTATGGGGCCCTAGGGATGGGTAAGAGTCTGCTGTATGAGCCCCTAGGCGGCTGGGAAGTGTTTGTTGTAAGGGGTTCCCTGGAGTGGTTGGAGTTCTAGCGGGGTCTCTTCTAAGGGGTTCCCTGGAGCTTGAGGAGAGGAGGGCTGTTCTATGGATCTGTGTTTTTTAGAAATAAGGGACTGCTTTCTAGCCCAGGTTTAATGTCAAGGCAATGGGGGGATGTGAGATTTGTATAAAATAACATAGTAGGCAAATTAGCAGTGTTCAGTTCTCCTGGGGGGGGGGTGGGACTCACACTGAAGCCACGTCAAGTAAATGCCGTTCTCCTATTTATTTCCCCACCACTGGCTCACGCACTAATAATACCATGCAAAGCAAGCAAGCGGTTGAGTTCTCAACGCTCTGGTTCTCAGTCAGGTCAGTCTGTCAGACGACCCGTCTATCCGGGTCCTGCTGGGAAGACGCTGTCCCTCTGGTCTGCGTTGGGAAAGGATTCCAAAAATGTTCAGATTTCCCCCCCCCCCCTTTTATGCCTAGTTTGTGTAGGTTACAGACGATCCTGGCGTTTGCACCTCGTATTGACATGATTCAGTTCCCCCATCCTTCTGTATCTCAGTAGTTTCCATTCTCCGCCTCTTGCTCAAATAGTTCAAGTCTCTCATGTTTCACTTCCTTTTTTTGACAACCGCTTCAATAACTTTGCATACTCAGTAGTTTTCCATCTAACTTAGTGAGCGTGTGTTGGGTTTTTGGTAATCAATATAGGGCTCAGGGGGGCGGTTGACAACCCTAGCAATCTCTTTCCTCTGGCTCTCAGCTCCTGCAGCGAACTGAGTGTTTTTAGACGAGGTCGCTCCAGCATGGCCCCCCATCTTCCACAGCTGCTTGTTTGAAGTTGGTGCTTGGGGAAGCACACTCCTGTGATCCATACACTGCCCCCTCCCAGTCCCCACATAGAGCACTCTTGAAAAATCTGGAGTGCCCCGGGCGAGGACTGGGTGGCTGGTGTGTGGATGGGGCAGCCATGCTGGGAGCCGCCTATGAGAAGCACTCTCCTTGCACGCCTTACAGCACACACACACCCCACGCGCTGACCATGACACACACACACCCGCCTGTCCTATTTAAAAACACCTTTTAACCAGATCTGGCAACACATGCACAACTGTGCAAGCTCCCTCAAAATCAAGGAACCACAAATAAAAGTAATAATGAGATATTACCTTACCCAGCAAAACTTTAAGGCAATATCCGGATCTGACTCGGGGCTGCGCTGGGGGTGTGTGTGGAGCATGGGGTACCTACCTGCATTGTTGGTGGCGGTGCCCCGTGATTCAACCCTTTGGGCGTTTGGTCTGGGACTCTATGAAGAGAGCAACAGGGTTAATAATAGCGTTCTGGGCAGAAACAGCTCTGCTCGGAATTTACCCAAACATACCGCTGATGAACCACCATCAAGAAACCTGTAAGTGAATGTCTCTGGCTGCAATGAACATAATAGCACAAAACTGGAAAAACGCAAGAGAAGTGACAGAGACGGAATGGATAAAACGTCTATGGTACATGTACTCCATGGAAAAAATGGCTGCAATCCTGAAAAACAAATCTAAGAAATTTACTACGGGATGGTTTACGTGCATAGGAACTGTCCAAGGCTACACTTTGACAGAAGAAGCAAAAACGTACATAGTGGAATAATATGACTTGGCATATTATTGCATTATTTTTGTTTTTGGTTGGGTTATTTGTTTGTTCGTTATTGTATTACGTTGTAGTTGATAGACGGAAAAAATAATAAAGTTTTGAGTTAAAAACAAAACAAAACACCTTTTAAAAGATACCCTATTTCCACCCCACTTCCCATCCCCAAGCACGTTACCAGCAGTATACAACATGCACCCAACAATGAACAGTGGTCACCTCTGGGGTGGGGTGGGGGCTAGCTGGCAATTTAGCCGTGCCCAGGCATCTTCCAGGAACAGAAGGAGTGGTGGCAAAGATTTCACACAACACCCAGAATCAGGGTGGCCGCACCTCCCCTTTAAAAGAGGACGCTAGAATGTGGCGTCGTTACTAACTGCTTGAAAAGACTGTTCTTGTGTGAATGAATCCTCCCAGCTGCTAATGGCTCTCTGTTCCCCTGTCCTCCTGCAGAGAGTGCTGGAGAGCAGCTCCACCTAACAAGGAGGGAGGGAGAGGAACACTGTTTGCAACCCAGGGCCTCATAATAAAAACCTTGGGTCCATTAAGAGTCACAAGACACTTTTTATATTTTAATAAATTGCAAAGGGGGGGAGGGACTAAAAGCTTTGACGCTTTCATAAATCGTTTCACAAACTTCAGAGAGGAAAAAACCCTCACAAAATGCTGACGTGAGGGGTCAGAGGGGGGACATGGTCATTATTGTCGGGGCGGGGGAGGGGGATCCTGATCCCTTCCTGTTGCTACTCCCCTTCCCCAAAACCACCAGGAACAGAGGTAGCTCCCCCTTCACGGTCTCCCCTCCTCTCCTCTGTCACCTTCAGCTCTGCTCTCCTACTGCTGCTGGGCGCTGCCTGTGGGAGGAGGGAGGATGCTTGCACTGGTAGTGGCTGTGTGCACCCCTCTTCCTGTGCCCTTGGCTCTAAGCAAGGGTGCTTCAGTGGTTGGAGGGTGCGTAGGTTGCTGTCTCCCTACCCCATTGTGTCCCACCAATTCCCCAGGGCTGCGGAAGTCCCCCTCCCTCTCCTGGTGCTCAAGTTGCACTTCTGAGCTAGGGGCTGCAAGGGTCTCCCTCCCCTTCCCCTGAGTCTTGTGCTGTGCTGCTTTCTCAGGACTGGGCTCTGAAACACACACACACACACACACTCTCCCCTTGTGTTGCGCTGTTTCCCTAGGGCTGGAAAGGTCCAGTGCTGCTGGTCGCCCCCACCCACCAACTGACCCCGGCCATGGGGCTACAGATGCAAGAGAGGCAGAATTTTGCCATCCCTCATACTCAGCAGCCAACTACATTGCTGTAAAAGGAGAGTTTGGGGAAGCCAAATGCGGGAGCTGACCAACCCCCCACCCCTCCATTTGAACTATTGTTACTTCCACCTGGAGCCCTGACTATCAAATCAAGCCAGACTGGACCCAGTTGGTGTTGATTTGGTTTAGGAACCCCTCCTAGCCCAAACCCCTTATACTCAGAAATGGTTAGGCTTTCGCTGAGCAAGGCATCCCATCCGAACCCCAAGGAGTGCCATGAGGCAACAGCTCTTTGTGGGTAAGGGATGACCGAGTAAATGCAAGGGGGATGGCTTAACACTCCACTTTTCTGAGAGATAAGAACATAAGTAGCACCGTACTGGGTCAGGCCAATTACGTCCCCAAAACCTACCTGGCTAACGGCCATCAGTGGACCTATTTTCCAAGGACTTAGCCAACCCTTGAAAAAGGCCATGGTCAGGAAGTATTCTGAAGCATTTACTAAATGCAGAAAGCTGAATAATTTGTTGTAAACAGGGTTCCAAGTTTTCTCTTTGCGACAGAAAACTAGAGATTTTGGGTTGTGTTTTTTCGAGAGAAAAACAGAGATTTTGTCCTTTTCCAGAGAATTGTGCAGAAAATGGCAAAAACTGACAGGTTTGGGATGAGGACACAGCGAGCGTCGGGCGGGCCGGGAGGACACGGGGTGGAGCTGAGGGGAAGCAACTTGAAGGCATGTGCTGTGGAGCGGCAGGGACTCTGCATTTGAGAGGTGCCAGTGAGCACCCCTGCATTTGAGGAGGAGGCAGCGAGCGCAGGGCAGTGGAGGGGAAGCCACCTAAAGGCATGTGCTGGGGGGGGGGAGGGGACTCTGCATTTGGAGAGATGCCACAGACCTCAATTTATTTCTTTTTTTGACTTTTGGTGGGACAGGTAGCTGCAAAACTGCATTAAAATGAAAATATTACAATAAAATACGGTGTTCTAACTCATGCCTGTATATATTGTGGTAAGGGGAAGTCAACTAGTGTTTACATTTAATCACAGAAAAACAGAGATTTGGGTTTTTTTATGTCAGAGAATCTGTTTTTTTAATCTGATAATTTCCAATAGGAAAACTAGGGTGCTTGCTCCCTACCCGTGACCCATGTATCCCTGTGGGCATCCCCACCCCATGCACAGAGCCAACAATGCAGGTTGCTCTGTGTGTGGGGATGCGGGGGGGGGGGGGAAATCGGTGTGCGCCCGTGTGCCCCCTAGCCCCCTTGCACTGCCCCCGCAGCGGCGTGCCCACGGACTGCCCCTCTGCCGTGACCCATTTAAAAAGGGCCACGGAGGAGATTGAGTGGCCAGATAGTGAATCTCTCTGGGACATTTGGTCAGAAACGGGAGTAGTGAGACCATCACCATACGTTCCCCTAAAGGAAGAATGATGGGAAATAGATAGAACAGCTCCGTTAACAATTTCCACCCTGACAGTACCTGGGAAAGATGGGGCCACAATTACAACTAGGGATACTCAAAATGCACCTTTACCCTGTGGGAAATAATGAGGTTTATAGTACCTCAGTTTACCCAAACGGGATCGAAGGTTGCCAGTTAACAAGCCAAAGTATGTGGGTACAACTCAGTTGTATTGGATAGACACATAACATCCAGAAATGGCAGTGTGTGTTACTAGTTACAAACCCCAGAAACCCCAGCCTAGGATATCTTACATGTCAGAGGCCACAGTCCGAGACGCAGGCTGGTTCAGAGGAGAAGGGGAGGGGGCCCAGCAGGCAGCTGGCCTGGGAGGCTTTGGATCTTTGAGAGCGTCGGTTAGGATCAAAGACCCACACGGCTCACTGCAAATGCTAGTGACTGTTAGCGTCAATGACAAAAGATAGGGGTCTGGGCGTTCCTTTTTATAGTTTTATTTATTATTAATACATGTTGCAGGGTCCCCTCTTTGATCATACCAGGTGCAGAAATAAGCTGACTTCATCTCATTAAAACTACTTTTACTTTGGGGGAGTTTCCCTTCTCCACTGCTTAATTGCCAGTCTGACCCTTTGAGGTTACCTCCCTCTCTCTTTCAAACCTTCTTCTAGAGATAGCGGCCATCTGGGATTGTTAGCGCAGCCTTGGAAATACATTTTCTGCTTAGAAAGTGATTTTTACCACTTTTATTCTCATGGGTCTAGTTGGATTGTGTCGGCCTGAGGCCTGTAGCTGAAATTAGCTGAACTGAGTTGCCCGAACCTCATCCTGCTTGTGTCTCTGATCATGGCCAAAATTGCCTAATCAATACATAACAACCCCAGCACAACTTACGACCCTTAAAAAGCAGATGGGTCCCTTAACTAAAGAAACAGCTGTCCAGTGGTTTCGCCAGCTCATTGTGATTCCTGCGCTGTCCAGTTGTGATTTGCCTGGCCTTCTGAGAGCTTGTATGTCCTATGAGGATTTTACAGCATTACCTGAAGAGATCTGTAAAGTGACCAAAGGAAAATGGGGGGAAATGTGCGTGATTGATCCCAGGAAATATATGCAGGTGAGGTTTCACCTAGAGCGACAGAAAGCTGGAGAGACCTGAGGAATATGCTGCATGGGAAAGGGGTTTGTGGGCAGCATCAGGAATGACCAAACAGAAATTGACTGGGCCCCTTTTAGGGAAACATTGTATGAGGGACTGCAGCCGGATCCGCCAGGAGTCTTGGGTTCCCTAGAGCTAGATCAATATACTCTTGCCCACTTGTTGGAAAAAATCCAGGTTGCCCATGAGTTTTATAATAAAAAGAGACATTATTATAATAAAGAGAACATAATAAAGAGGAAGCTTATTGAGAGGCAGTGTGGTATTATAGCTAAGTACGCAGCACTTGGACTGGGAGGTAGAGGGGGATCCCAGTTTGAGTCTTACCTTACCCGGAAACTCACTGGGGGACCATGGGCCAGTCACAATGTTCTCTCAGCCGAACCTACCTCAGTGGGTTGTTGTGAGGATCAAAAAGTTGTGTTACATGTAAAAGTACTCCAAGTGCCATGGCATGGGGGTGCTATATAAAGATTATTTAAAAGTATTTCTTCAGGGAAAGAAAGCAGTGAAGATGACTGCCAATAAGGCAAAATTTGTCAACCAGGGAAAAGATGAAATCAATGACTCTGGGAGAGGCAAAGGCACAGACTGCGGAAGGGGACGTGGCAGAGGTCGAGGTAGGGATCCATTTAGAAGTGCATTGTGGCAAAAAGCTCTATACTATGTAGCCTGGGAACAACTAGATGGAGTCCCATAGGACAAACTGATGCAGATAATTATAGAACATGAAAAACAAATGGGTGAGGCCCAGGAGGGGTCTCAGACTCCTTAGAGAGGCCGAGCGCCCTCAGAAGTGGTTCCTTTAAATATAGATAGAATCACAGAATAGAACAACAGAATCTTAGAGCTGGAAGGAACATCAGAGGCCATCTAGTCCAACCCCCTGCTCAGTGCAGGAAACCCACAGCTGCAGCATCCCTGACAGACGGCCGTCCGGCTTCTGTTTGAAAACTTCCAGCGAAGTGTGGGGATGCCCAGCAGTGATGGCCATATTTTGTAGGGTTGCATTCGGACAGCAATCACTCTTGGATACTGGAGCCATACTTACCTTGATTGATAGGGGAAATATTCCCAGGGGAGTATTTATTATTATTGTTATTATTATAAGCATTTATATAGCGCAAGCAATGTACCTGGCTCTTTACAAATAATGAGATAGACACGGGCCCTGCCTGAGAGCTCACAATCTAAAGTAGAAATAAAAATCAAAGAAAACTGAATGCTGGAGGGATTTGAGGGTTCTCAAACCTTGGTCCCTTTCTCAGAGTCCCTGCCTTTCCAGATTGGAAAGACAAAATCAAAAGATAGTTTTGGACTGGCTAGTAGCAGGGAAACATGAATTTTCGGGGTGGATGTTTTAAAGGAGATACAGGGCTACATGTAGACTACAGGTCTAACAAATATAAAGGTAAAGGTTAAACATGTATGTAATGTGAAAGCTGAGAACTGGAAACTCACTTCATGCAATGGAGAAATGCAAATTCATGCCGAGTGTGTATTCAGAAAAGCCTAAACACCTCTGCAGACAGTGACACTAACCAAATACCATTGAGTTGCAAATGGATTTCTTCCTGTGGACGTGACTTAAAGCACAGAGTTACCTGGTGGGAAAATCAAACAAGGACCCTGGAAAGGTACTTAAGGGGGAAGACTAGACAAAGAAGGAGAAGTTGGTTGAGATTAGCTTGTTGAGCATCATCTGCATCATCACATCTTACCAGCCAGAGAAGGGCTGCACCAAAGGAACTATGAAGTAAGGACTCTTGGAAACTCTAAAGACTTGTACCCAGCCAAGCTTTCCATCGCTGGTTGTGACATGAACTGAAATACCCTTGGACCTTGTTTAGGGTAAGTCAAAGCTAGGAGAATCCAAGTACAGATAGGAATGCGTTATTGGTTATGTTATTTTGATTTCTGCACTCTTGAGTATAATCCTGTACTGCATGCTTAGTCATGATTTATTCATTAAACTTCTTTTTACTGAACTTCGTATGGTCCAGTGGAAGTGCGAATCCTAACATTGGCAGGAGACAGTTTGGGGTTAATTCTGTGTTTACAAAAACAGGCGAACCTAGAGAGAAAGTCTGTGCTGGGAAACTGTGGCTGAAAAGGTGACAAGAAGGTTCACCCGTTGCAGGCTCAATCAGTTAGAGAGAGAGAGCTGGTTGAATGAGAGCTGCAAGCCGGGGAAACTGAGTCATGACAGTCCAGCCCCCAATCCCACGACAGCGGGCAATAGTGGATCAGGCTAATTGGATTTTATGGCTGGGAATGAATTTAGAAATTCCATACGTTGTTCCAGCATGCCACCGTGTGTCTGCTTTGAAAGCACCTGAAAATACATGAATTATGCCCGAAGTAGATAGCCAAGTCAAAACGGTGGTGGAACCATTTCCACAACTCTGGGCACAAAATAAATTAGAGTGTGAAAAAATTGAGGCATGTGTGTTTATCAAGGGTCCAGACCCTCCACCCGAAAGACAGTATAAATATCCCCAAGAAGCAGAGGGAGCGCTGTGGCCCATCCATACAAGAACTGCATAAACAAGATGCGCTTATAGAAACTCAAAGCACTAATAATTCTCCAGCATGGCCAGTTAGAAAGGTAGATGAGAAAACCTGGAGATTAACCATTGACTACAGAGCACTGAACAAAGTGACACCCATGGCAGCCCATGTAGGTTCATCAGCGCACTGAAGAGCCTTGGTCCCGATTGCAAACTGATTTATATGAAGTTATCTGTAAGCAAGGGAGGAAATAAGTACAGTCTGGTAATAGTGGATCCCTTCTCCAAATGGGTAGAAGTAGCAATACCCACTTGAAATAACCATAGCGTTAACAGTCAAGGTCCTTATTCATCAGGTTTTCAGCAGAATTGAATTACCCAGGGAACTGGATTAATAGAATCTTAGAGTTGGAAGGAACCTCAGAGGCCATCTAGTTCTTCCAACTAGTTCTTCCATCTAGTTTCATCTCTTCCATCTAGTTCTTAGGCCATCTAGTTCTTCCAACTTCCATCTAGAGTTGGAAGGAACCTCAGAGGCCATCAGCTACAGCATCCCTTACAGATGCTGTCCAGCATCCCTGTCCAGCCTCTGAAAACCTCCAGCGAAGGAGAGTCCACCACTGACCTAGGCAGTGTCTGTTTCACTGTCGAACAGCTCTTACCATTAGGAAGTTCTTCCTAACGTTTAAGCCATATCTGCTTCCTTGTAATTTGAGCCCGTTGGTTCTAGTCCTGCCCTCAGGAGCAACAGAGAACAAGTCTGCTCCATCTTCTATGCGACAGCCCAGGGGGCCCTTCAGATATTTTAAGACGGCGGGGGTGGTCAATGCCTCCCTTAGGGAGGGCAGGGTGCCGGGCTGCCTTGAGGAGGAGGTGGTGGTACGGCCCCTGCTCAAGAAACCATCGCTTGACGTTTACTCCCTTGCCAGCTATCGGCCATTCTCTAACCTCCCCTTTTTAGGGAAGGTTATTGAGTGGGTGGCAGCTGCAGGAGGATCTGGATCGTGTCAGTTTTCTTTATCCCTCACAGTCAGGATTTCGCCTGCGTTACGGCACCGAGACGGCGCTTGTGGCATTTGTCGACGGCCTGCGTCGGGAATTAGATCAGGGTCATTCGGCCCTGCTGATTCCATTAGATCTGTCAGCTGCCTTTGATACCGTTGACCATGAGATGTTGGTGACGCGCCTGCGGGACCGGGCGGGGGTGGGCGGGATGGTTCTTGACTGGTTCCGCTCCTTCCTGGCCGGAAGAACTCAGCGGGTGCTGCTCGGGGATCATTTTTCATCGTACTGAGACCTCTCGTGTGGAGTTGCGCAGGGTTCTGTTTTGTCCCCTCTCCTGTTCAACGCGCACATGCAGCCGCTTGGAGAGGTGGTCAGGGGGTTTGATGTGCGGTGTCATCAATATGCTGATGACACCCAGCTGTAGGGTGGTGGGTGGATAGGGATATTTTAATCCTCCCTGTTCTGATTGTTTTAAAGTTGTGTTTTATTGTTATTTTTAAGCCGCCCAGAGCTGCCTGTGGCAGGATGTTCAGAGTAAAGAGTTTTTTTAAATAAATAAAATAATAAATAAATAAATAAAATGTCTCCCCTTAGTCTTCTCTTCTCTAGGCTAAACATACCCAGCTCCTTCAACTCAACAGGGCCCCCCATTTTGTGAGAGAGGCGACGAAGAGCACCTGTTTGGCCTTAGGAATTAAACAGAAATGGCACATACCGCACCATCCTCAGAGTTCAGGGTTTGTACAGCGAACAAACAGAACACTGAAAACTATTTTTGCAAAAAGTAGTAACACAGCAAGGAAAAGCCTGGGATCAAAACCTGTCCTTAATACTCAGGACTCTACGAGCCCCAGAAGCATTCAGCCCATGAGGTAATGACAAGGAAGGACACTAAATGCGGTTGCCTGAACAGTGGTGGCCAGGAGAGCCCCCGGGCGAGTGACGATTTCATGAGTCAGTTGCTAAAATCCCTCTCAGTCACCCAACAAAAGTTAGGTCGCCCAGGCACTGGGTGCCAGGGTCTGGAAAAATGACAAAGATTTTGGCCCTAGTCTGCATCCAGTGGACTGGCCGGTGGGAGACAAAGTCATGTACCGTGGGTGCAGAGGGACAAAAACCATGCCCTGGGACCAATTTGGATAAGGCCAGCCCAACAGTATATGTTAGTCAAACACACACAAAAAAAGGTTGGTAAGTGGTTCTAGTCCCCCTTGCTGAAGGCATGGAAAGGCCAATAGTGAGAAGGGCCCTGATGCCCAAGAAGGTACGAAGTACAGCTGAATGGGTTAGGAAGCTGCTGATGGTGAAATAAAAATGAACCTCCTATTCAACCTCAGATGCGGTGGGACAGAGGCGGAGACAGCCAGGAGAGCGCTGAGCGGCGGCTGGACCCCCAGAGATCGCTGGCTGACCCCCTTATAACCTGGACTAGGGAACTGTGGTACTATTGGGAGGGGTTTGTCTTGAGTCTGGTCCCCGGCTGTGAGACCCCTTCATTGATTATCCCTGGGGATTGGTTGTCAGGCTGCTCACCTGCAGTGCCTTGCTGTAATCCCTAGGGGGGTGGGACATTTAAGCGCTGTGATCGCCTGCAGCCGTGCTGTGGCTTCTGCGCGCAGCCTTAGGTGCTGGCCGTGGGGTGGTCGGGGTCTGGTGCCCATTGCCTTGATGAAGTCTTGCTCGAAGGTTAGCGTCCCTTGGAGTTTGGGTCCCGAGCAACGCAAGAGGAGAATTTGTGTTACCCGGGCGTTTGGTCTGCTCGGTGTGCCTGTTGGGGAGCCATTTGCATCTCCAGGGGAGGGGAAGCAATTGGTTAGTCAGATCTCCTTTGTGAACCTTGTTGGAGTAGTCTGACTTCGTCCTGATTCATGAAGAGAAAATAGAGGTTTCTTACCAGTAACTCTGTTCTTTGAGAGAGCTCCGCGAATTCTCACTAATGGGATTCACTTCCTGCTCCGGAAAACCTCTTGTCAGTAGTTTCCAGGCAGATGTTGTCCTGGAAAGAACTAGAATAAGGTGAGGGCTCCACCCCTCCTGCACGGAAAGTGCGGGCTCCAGTTCGTGGGAGGCTATAAAGGGGGGCGGAGCCCTCGCCGCCTCACTTCCTTACAATCCCGTCCCAGGAAGACCGACAGGTACCTCCGAGACAGAGGGGAAGGCTGGACGGGTCGTGAGAATTCGCGGAGCTCTCTCGAAGAACAGAGTTACTGGTAAGTAACCTCTATTTCTTCTTTGAGGTTCTCCGCGATTCTCACTAATGGGAGAGTGAAAAGCAGAGAGAAAGACTTACCTCTGGTGAAGGGAGTCAAGGAGGTCAATGAAGGATGGATTGCAATACTGCTCTGCCAAGGCTGGAATCTGACGTTGCGGCCAAATCCAGCGAGTAGTGCTTGGTGAAATTATACACTGAGGCCCACGTGGCTGCTTTACAGATGTCCTGTATAGGGACTCCACGGAAGTAGGCAATCGAAGAGGCAACTGCTCTGGTAGAATGAGCACGAAGGTGGGAAGGAGGAGACCTGCCAGCTTGCTCATAACATCTATTATACAGAGCAAAACCCACGTAGAAAGTCTCTGGGACGTGAGTTTCACTCCGATACGCTGCCCACCATAGGATATGAACAGGGCGTCTGAAGCTCTGAAGGGACGAGTGCGAGAAAGGTAGAATGAGAGCGCCCGTTTGACATCCAGTGTATGGAAAACTCTGTCCGTAGGGGAAGAATGCGGCCTAGGAAAAAATACAGGCAAGGAGATGGTCTGGTTGAGATGAAAGGGGGAGACGACCTTAGGGACAAATGAAGGGTCTGTTCTGAGGTCCACTCTATTGAGGTGTAAGGAGGGGAGGCCCGAAGCGCGGATAGTTCAGAGACTCTCCTAGCAGATGTGATAGCCAATAAGAAAGCAGTTTTAATAGACCGGTTCTCCAGGGACAAAGATGCCATAGGCTCGAAGGGGGGACCCATTAGCTTGGTGAGATTCAAGTCCCATGGTTGTGTAGGTCGGGGGGAAGGAGTTGACTAGCCCCCTCCAGAAGGTCCTCATGAGGGAGTGCAAAAACAAAGTCTCTGTGCCCATAGGGCGGAGGCGAGATGAGAGCTAAGCAAGGTGAACCTTGAATGATGATATAGATAGGCCCAAACCGTGGAGGTGTAACAGATACCGGAAGACGTGGTTCATCGACAAATCGTGTAATTCGCAGGGTAGGGTCGCGCACCAAGACGTGAAGCGTTTCCATTTTGCAGAGTAACACGCCCGGGTCGATGGGCGACGGGAGTTAAGCAAGATCCTAGCCACTTCGGGGGAGGCATTATGTACTAAAACTTGATGAGCCAGGCAGAGAGGTGGAGCGACCAGAGGTCGTGATGGAGGAACGACCCCACGTCCTTCGAAAGAAGATCGGGAAGGAGAGGGAGATCGACTACGTCGATGGCCCGAAGAGTTTGGTACCAGGGCTGGCGAGGCCACGCCGGGGCTATCAGGATGACGTGAGCCCGGTCCGTCTGGATCTTGTGGAGGACTCTGTATAGGAGAGGGATGGGAGGAAAGGCATATAGCAAGGGCCCTCTCCAAGAAATGGCGAAGGCACTGGAGATCGATTCTGGATCGTGTCCTGCCCTGCTGCAAAACTTAAGGCTAACGGACAGTTTTTTGGTGGCCTTTTTGGACCTTAAAGCAGCATTCGATTCTGTTAGCAGAAACATTCTCTGGGACAAGTTAGATCATCTGTCTATTGACAGAAGGCTGTTGTTCCTTCTTCTAAGGCTTCATACCGACACTTCCTTGGCAGTCAAGACAAATAGCATTGGCCATTTGACAGACAAAATTCCCACCGTGTCGGGGGTTAGGCAGGGATGCGTGCTTACCCCCTTGTTATTTAACCGGTTTCTCAATGATGTTATCCCGCTGCTTGCCCAGTCAAGATTCTTCTCCCCCCAAACTGGCCTCCCATTTTATCGGATGTCTCCTTTATGTGGATGACATTGCCATTCTGTCTCAAACTCGTGTGGGCCTAAATAGGCAACTTGAATGTTTTGCAGATTACTGCGGACTAAACAAACTGTCCATTAATTATGAAAAATTAAAACTAGTGGTCTTCTCCCATTCAAGAAAGTCATTTAAATAGGCCATCACTGGCAACTGTCTCTCAGATTGTAAGCCCTAGGGGCAGGGACCGTGTCTATTTTATTACTTTGTAAAGTGCCAGGTACACTGCTGGCACTATATAAATGTTTGTTAATAAAATAATAATAATAATAATAATAACAACAACCACAGCCAACAAGTCAAGGTATTTAAGTATTTGAGCCTCTATTTCCAGGCCTCAGGCAGGTGGTCAGGGCAGCATGAAAGGGCTCTTACAGCTGCCAAAGATCTTCATTGGCAATTCAGAAATTGTTTGGTGACACTGGGCGGAATGCCATTGCTTTGGCAATTAGGGTCTTTAATAGCAAAACCCGGGCCCAGTTCTTGTATGGCACCGAACTATGGATGCCTCGCTCTTGCTTTGACTTGAATAGAGTGCAGTCCCGTTTTTTCAGGGGCCTTATGAGGGCTCCAAAAGGCACTCCCAGTGCAGCAATAAGGGTGGAAGCGGGGCAGTGTAGTTTGGCTGAGGCAGCATGGAGACTTGCCCTACGCCTCTGGCTGAGATTGCTGAAATGTAGGGAAATTGGGCTTGTCAAATTCTGGATGGCTGACCCATTTGCAAGTCAATGGTCTAAGGCCATTGAGGCTTTTTTGTTAAGGTTGGGCTTTTCCTGTGCTTATTTGGAGGGGAAAGCTATGAGCGCTATTAAAGCAGAAAGCTTGCTCAGGCATGTGGATGTGGCCTGGCAAGAAGCATTAGCTAAGATCAGGATATCGCCCCACATGGCCGGCTACCTGTCAGTAATGGCGAAGCGGGGGTTTATGGCTTCCTATTTACCCTCCAAAGCGTCCCCAATGGGGAAGTTTCTGTTTCTTAGTGCCCGATTCAATGCCCTCCCTACTATGGTCCTGGAGGGGCGCTTTCGAGCCATTCAGTTTTCGGACAGACTCTGCCCATTTGACCATCTGGCAACAGAAATCGCAGACAATATTTTGTTTTCATGTCATCTATATAGGATACCCCTCGCGTAGACTTTTTGTCCTCTTTTTTGCTTAAATACCCGGGCAGGACCGACCATGGGTTATTACTTCTTGCGTTATCTGATGTTGATCCTGAGACCACGTTGGTCTCAAAATTCTTAATTTTGGCCCTGAATCATGTCTTTATGCACTCTCAACTTTCCTTGGTGCAGGCAGAGGCAAGTGTATGTAGCCTACTGCAGTTATCTAATTCCTGCTGATTAGCTCTCTGGGGACCTTGGGAGTTCTAAAGTAGAGTTTAACAAGTATTGTTGTTGATGTGTCTATTTGATGGGTCCTTTGTATCATCACGCGGTCCACTCACTTATAGTGTATGTATACTGTTCATTTTTATTTTACTTTGCAATGGCTTTCGGCCATGCACAATAGCTAAATAAAAAAATAAAAATTCAACCTCAGATGCTGATGGCACATATGAGTTTTTGTAGTCACTACCTGGATTTGAACTGTTGATGCCATAGCGACTGCAATTGTGATGGTTGGCAAAGTCAACTGTGGGAGGGACATGATTGGTAATACAATACGATATGTCTGCATTCAATGGAAGAGCAGTAGTAGCAAGTGGGGGCTAGATGACTTGGAAATTGTGCATTGTAAATGCTGTAACCCAATCATTCTAGTGGAAGCAGGGCCTAGTGAAATAACGGTGGCGGAGTGAGACTTAATAGTACAAGCAACCCCCTCACAAAGGTGTCTAGTGACAGTTCTGGAAAGGGGTTTTCAGCGGGGAGTTGCAGAATGGAAAGGATGGAAGGAATGGTGTATTAATTAGCAGATCAGCTCTGCATTTCCTACCGCTACCCTTCTTCTCTCTCCGTGCAGGTTCGTAGATAACATCTTCAGCTCCTGAATTGCACGAACACAACAGCTGGATGTTTGGGGAGGCTTTGGGTGTCCTTACATTGGTATGGATTCTTTTGTGTATATGCAAAAGGAAAAGAAACACAACATAACATACACTGTGCCCAGCAAGATCCAGGACCCCAATGGATCGGTCCACACTGGCAATTAATGGTATAGACGGCCTTACCCATAAATTACCCTCCCATTACACCTCACGCAGTTAACACCTCATCAGTTAGTAGGATGGTTTCCCTTTTTTGTTGGCTAGTGACCAGTACCTGGAGGTGAAAAATTGGAATACAGAAAATTCCATGAACATCATAGTCTCTGAGTCCCTGTCAGGTCCGAGATTTGGCAGCTATAAAAAGGACCAGAGCCGTTAGTACAATGTGTCAGTAATTCACAACAGGAACCATACCATGTTAGTGCGTACACTGAAAGGTATGAAAGCAGTCTAATTCAAAATGTCTCTGGCCCAACAACATTGAAAGTGTGTATGCCCACAACTGGGTTCGTTAATGTGTACTTTAAAGTGCCAGGAATCATAGCACCAATAGTGAAAAGATACTCTCTATCATCTATGGTAGTAAAGTAACATAATTGGTACCCTGTGATAGTAAACCCCACTGTTACCCCAAGTCCTCCCTAGGGGGTAGGGATCATTTGTCACCCCAAAACTCTTTTCTTCAGTAATAATAATACCTCCTTTGTCTGTGTGTGTGTGTGTGTGTGTGTGTGTGTGTGTGTGTGTGTGTGTGCACGCACACAAACTTTCACAAGACCACTGCTATGCATATAAGCTTCTTTATTTTTCCTGTCTCGACATCAAGCTCACAATCTAATATGCAAAATACCAAAGCAATTTCTCTCACCCCGTCCATGAAATGTAGCAAAACCCACAAAAAGTCCAGTTCCTCTTTGGCAGAAGTAGGGAACCTCACGTCTGCCTTCTCAGAAAGGTGTTGGTAGGGGTAGAATCCGAAGAAGGGTCCTTGCTTCCCAGTTTTTATACTTTTAGCTGTGCTTGTGGCCTCCCTTCTGTTGATGTCAGCAGTTACATAGTTCTCCTCCCCTAGTTAATCTCTCTCAACTGGTTTGATACTCTATTTCCAGTTAACAGAGCGATCACACAGTTCACGCCTCATTGGTTAGTGGGAAGGTTCCCCTTTTTTGTTGGCTAGTGACCGGAAGGTTATTTTTGTTGTTGTTCGCTATTACTGGGTCTGGGGTTGCTTAGGAAAGTTAGTAGATTTCCAGGGAGTTAGAAAATTGTTCATAGATTGGTTAACTCCTTCATTGCCATACGCTTGTCTTGTTTAAAAGCCCCTGCTAGGGCAATTCTTTACTACCACCAATTCTTTTCCCCTCACAATCACAATGACCCTTCACCACAACTGCAGTGGTTGACGAAACTCTGTCCATATCAAAGGTCAACGTGATTGGAAAAACAGGAGAATGTACTCTGTTCACCAAGCATTTAAGCATGATTAGATGCAATGGGCATAGTTGTGGATGAATAGAGTTCAAAGAATAAGGCAAAGTATGATTGACATTATACTAACAGGGGCAGGGACCACTAAGGGAGTGCTGAACACCATTGATGATGAGGTCATTCCAAACAAATTGCCTACTTTAGGACATTGATAGGGTAATTTACAATGTCCTGTTACAAGTACTGTTACCATGTTGGGAAATAGAGAAAGTGTTAAATGCTTTACCACCATGGGAAAGAAATAATACTCAGGACCACACAACCATACTATGGGCCCTGGGAAATTTTGCAGAAAAAAACCCTCCTCTCCTGGCTCTACAAGAAGCCAATCAGCATCCCTCCCCCCAAGCCTGACATCCTTGGAGAAAAAATGGCCAGGGAGGCAAGTGAAGAAACCACAATACCCCATACCCTTCCCCACTCACCATGGGGACATGGTCCAGCCCTTCTCCCCCCACCACCTTCCCATACCCCCCTCTCAACCTCCCATACCCAAAGCCTTCCTTTGTACCAGTGCCACGACACTGCCCCCACCCAATTCCCTATTCCATAACCCCCTAACACCCATTAAAAACAAAAATAAAATAGACAGGCCAGATCCCAGATCTCCACGTGCCAAACGGCAAATACTCTTTGGCACTGGTCTTTGGCAACCATCTGCAGGGGCTGGAACCCTTATGAGCCAGAATGCCAGAGATGGAACCAGGGCAACCCCAAGTGGAAAATGTCCTACCCCTTCCACTCTGCCAGCAACCACCTTCATCAATAATAAAACACGTTTAGCTTTCCTTAGAAAAACAAAGCTCCCTGGCACTAACTGTCATGCTGGGTTCCTAGACAGTAGTTACATAGATTCCTCATCAACAGACTGTCCCTGTTGTGCAGTAAGTGACAAGCACACTTGGAGAGATTTTCCATTTTCACTGCTTCCACTGTGACTTCTGTCTTGCGTGGGTTCTGTGATGACTATTAAGGTGTGAGTTCTGACTGAAGCTTTTCCCACACTCAAGGCAGCTGTAGTGCTTCTCTCCTGTGTGGATTCTCCAATGTTTTTTAAAGTTTGAACTCTTAGTGAAGCACTTCCCACACTCAAGGCATTTAAAGGGTTTCTCTCCTGTGTGGATTCTGCAATGGCTATTAAGGTTTGAGCTTTGAATGAAGCTTTTCCCACACTGAAGGCATTTATAGGGTTTCTCTCCTGTGTGGATTCTTTGGTGTCTACTAAGGTATGAGCTCTGACTGAAGCTTTTCCCACACTCAAGGCATTTATAGGGCTTCTCTCCTGTGTGTATCCTTTGTTGTTTTTTAATTNTTGATTTCTGACTGAAGCTTTTCCCACACTCAAGGCATTTATAGGGCTTCTCTCCTGTGTGGATTCTCTGATGTTTGTTAAGGGTTGTGTTCTGCATGAAACATTTGCCACACTCTAGGCATTTATAAGTCTTCTCTTTGTGGATTCTCTGGTGTTTATTAAGGGTTGTGTTCTGTATGAAACATTTGCCACAGTCTAGGCATTTATAGGGCTTTACTCTTCTGTGGATTCTTTGGTGTCTATTAAGGTATGAGCTTTGACTGAAGCTTTTGCCACACTCAAGGCATTGATAGGACTTCTGTCCTGTGTGGATTCTCTGATGGCTATTAAAGTATGAGCTCCGGCTGAAGCTTTTCTCACACACAAGGCATTTATAGGGCTTCAGTCCTGTGTGGATTCTCTGATGGCTAGTAAGGTCTGATTTCCAACCAAAGCTTTTCCCACACTCAAGGCATTTATAGGGTTTCTCTCCTGTATGGATTCTTTGATGGCTATTAAGGTATGAGCTCTGGCTGAAGCTTTTCCCGCACACAAGGCATTTATAGGGCTTCTCTCCTGTGTGTGTTCTTTGATGGTTATTAAGGCAGGAGCTCTGGATGAAGCTTTTCCCACACACAAGGCATTTATAGGGTTTTTCTCCTGTGTGGATTCTCTGATGGCTATTAAGGTCTGATCTCCAACTGAAGCTTTTCCCACAATCAAGGCAGTTATAAGGCTTCTCTCCTGTGTGGATTCTCTGATGTTTATAAAGGGTTGCATTGCGTCTGAAGCATTTCCCACATTCTAGGCATTTGTAGGGCTTTTCTCCCATGTGGATTCTCTCATGTTGAGCAAGTTCTGCTTTGCCAAAGAAGCTTTTCCCACATGTACAGCACTGGTGCCTTTTCTTCCCTAGGTCTGATGCACTTTTGTTCATGTCCTGGACAACTTCTCCACACTGAGTGGATTCACACTCTTCCTTCCCTGGGAGCTTCCCCTGTTGTCTATCCCCATCATAACCACTCTCGCTGAATTCTGTCCATGTGGAAATACTCCCTTGAGATCTTTCTGAGAACGTGCCACGTAGTTCCAATTCCTTCTGGCCCCCCTGTTGGGGATTCTCCTCCATGTTCTCCCTCAATGTCTCACCTCCTGCTGAGACACAGACAACCCATGCAGGAGTTACCGCCTGTACTAAGAAATAGGCAATCTCTGAAAATGGAATGGACAACCCCTATAACAACTGTGGGGAAGTCCATAATCATCCCCATTCTAGAGGGGCCTCACCTCCCGAACACTGCCCTTCCATGTCTTCCCACCCTATCCAAAACTATCATTCCTCGCAGCACCCAAGAGTCTTTGGTTTAAGGAAGTGGCACTATAAGCCACAGGGACATTTGTCAATTTGGTCTGTTGCACACAGCTCTACGAGTGTGAGGGAGCCCATCTCAGGCTGGTACAAGAGGTTGGAGAGCCTGGCTTGGGTGATCTCCCAGTTTCCACGGAAGGGGAAAACAGAAGGAGATCCCACAGGATCCTTCTCTCCTCTCCCTCTGAGTAGGCAGGGGTCTGCCTGGGCTGCCTAGGCAAGATGGGGCACATTATCAAATTTTTAAAATAAAATAAGCATCCGAGGCTGCAGGGAGGAGGAGCTGATGTGGGATTTCCACTTCTCTGCCTCAGGTTGGCAAACCCAGAGACACAGCGATCAGCCCAGGGGTTTCTGCTCCATCCCTGAAGATCAGGCTGGGGAAAATGGCAAGTGTGTCACTCTTTCCAGCCTTCCCTTGAAATAGCTATGTCAGTTTTCCCCACCTGCACAGAGTCTCCAACGAGCAGCCAAGGCTGAACCGCGACCAAAGCTTCTTTCACACTCGGATGATTTTCTGGGGTTCCCTCCCTTGGGCCTTCTCTGATGTGGAACAAGCTCTGGTTTTTAACAAGCCTCAGGTTGGGACAGATGTGCACAATATGTGCGGATAAACAATAATGCGCTCTCTGAAGCACACAATGTAAAATTTACATTCACATTAACCAGTTTGTGTGCTTCATATGTCCAGCGAGCACAACAGTATGTGCGCACTAATCTGTTCCCACATTACCGTACAGTTTAAAGTTCCCCCCCTCCACCTCTTCCCCCACCAGCCTCAATGCCCGAAGCTCCCCTCCCCTGCCTCTTCCACCCACAAACCCCGATCCCTGTGAAGCTCCTGTACCCCGCCTCTCCCCCCCAAGCCCTGATCCCCCCTAAAGCTCCCCTCCCCTGCCTCTTCCACCCACAAACCCCAATCCCTGTGAAGCTCCTGTACCCCAGCTCTTCCCCCCCCACCAGCCCTGATCCCCCCTGAAGCTCCCCTCCCCTGCCTCTTCCCCCTGCCAGGCCTGATCCCCGTGAAGCTCCTGTACCCCACCTCTTCCTCCCACCAGCCCCAATCCCCCCTGAAGCTCCCCTCCTCTGCCTTTCCCCGATCCCCCATCACTGCTCTGGTGCAGCTTCTGGGCTGGTGGACAAATGGCCAGAAGTGCAGACTCAGACTGTTGCACAGCAAGCGTTGTTCCGACGTTCCAACGGAGCGGACAAATCCAAAGCCACTCTTGCAAAGATAGGTTTACTTCACCTGGTAGTGCGCTGACTTGAAAACCGCACTGGCCAGGAATAGAGCACACAGAGGGCTTCAGATATGCATGAAATATGCACATTAAACAAGACAGCGCATATTTCATGCACATCTGAAAGGGCTCTTGCACAGAATCTCCAATGAGTAGCCAAGGCTGAACCATGACCAAAGCTTCTTTCACACTTAGGGGATTTTATGGGGTTCCCTCTCTTGAATAGTGAAACAGAAGGCGATCCCGCAGGAGCCTACCCTTCTCTCCCTCTGGGGGTCAGAGGGAGGTCAGAGGTAGGGGTCAGAGGGACCCAACACTCCAGTCTGCAGCAGGAAAAATTCCCTCCCTTGGGTCTTCTCTGCTGTGGAACAAGCTCTGGTTTTCCACAAGTCTCAGGCTTTGGGGAAATATTACCCAGGATTCCTGGTCCCGTCCCATGTGGTTCTGCTGGCTCCAGGTCTCTCTGTAGAGCAGTATCCTCCTCATTGTCACTTGTCGTCCTATCACCTGCGAGGACAGAGAAAGAATCCAGACATCAGTCACTCTCTGTGCTGGGGTGAGGGAGGGGGAACCCATTCGGCCCCCACATTCCATTCAAACCCTCAGGAAACGGAGCTGCTGCCTGGTGCCCGCTAGAATGGGAGAGAAGCCATGAGAAACACTGGCCGCAATCCCAAGCGGGATCCTGAGGGTTCCGCGAAGCACCACGTGCTCTCAATGGGCGCACGCATGTGCATGCGTGAGTTGGGCACAGCACGTGTGGGGCACATGGGATCGGCCCCACTGACTACAACAACTGCAGGCTGCAATCGTGGCCTGGAGGAGACGGGACAGAATTGGGCATCTCATGAGATCTTTGTGGGTGGTCCCAGATATTTCCCCCAAGCCCCACCTCTTCAGATCCGGATTCATCAACTCCACCCACCCCACTTCAGATCTGGAACCCACAGCTCTTCTTGCTCCGACAGAAAGTTCAGATCTGGTTTGGGAACTAGAAATCCTGCTCGGGAGAAAGTAACCAGAGGGGATCAGGAAAGGGATTTACGCCACCCTGGAAGGAAAGCAGTCACTGGGCCTAACCCCAGCCTCTCCCCGTAGCGGGGGAGACAGGGAGCCTGACCGGATGGGAATGCCAGCACGGGGACTCTCTGTAAGAGCCAGGCACCTCCTGGGCAGCACAGTGCAGCTCCTGTAGGAGAGTCAAGCAGGGTTCAGACAGAATGGGGGAAATAAGTGTGTGCTGATAGGGAGGCAGTGACTGTGCTGCTCCAGCCTCCGCTGGGCTTCCTCAGGCAGCCCTCTCTCTACGGGAACTTGAACGCAGGCTCTGCTAGATTCCTTGGCACTGAGCTAGCCAATAGCGTGGTGGCACCGTTAGCAACTGGTGTACCATTTATCTATGATCTCTTCCTCTCCCGCTCCCTCCAGGTCCTTGGCCTTACAGAAACTTGGGTTACCCCAGTAACACTGCCACTCCTGCTGCCCCCTCCCTCTTTCTCTCAAAGATGGTGGTAACGGTGTTGGCCGGCTCCTTGCAGAATCTAGCCAGTTACAACCCCTCAGCACTCCTCGCTTTCACTCTCTCTTCCCTTGAGGCCCATTGCATTCGCCTTTACTCCCTCCTCCACCTCCACGTGGCTGTCATCTACTGTCCTCTTCTCTTTTCTCTACGACTTTGACACATGGCTCACTTTCTTCCTTTCCGACAACAGTGTTCCCATCACCATTCTTGGGGTCTTCAATATTCACGTGGGCACCCGCTCTGACCCTGTTGCTTCCTCTCACTGACCTCTTCTTTTGACCTTCGCCTGTGGACTGACCGACTGCCTGATGCACCGTTATGGCCACTCCCTTGACCTAGTCTTATAAACAAACTGTTCTCTCCCGGATCTCTCCGTTAACGCTCTTTGTGGCAGAACCTGCCACCAGTAGCAGCTTCCCTGACCTTCCAGCTGACCTTCACTGACACCTTGGCTTCCAGGTACTGCTAGGCAGGATTTCGCAATCCCAGGGAAAGGTACAGCCACCTGACTTACCAAG
>QEPC01010217.1:6728571-6741677 GCA_003113815.1 Sphenodon punctatus
AAGGGTCTCATTCTCCTCAGTGGGATGAGGCAGGAACCTGTATGATTAATAAACACTGAGGTGGTGGCAGCGGTTAAGAGGCCAGTAATAAGTGGGTAACGGGGTGCCGGGAGGCTGGGGCGAACCCCAGTGGGCTCCGTTACGCCACACCCTTCCTGTCTCTGACCATCACCGTGTTCCATTCTGTGACTCCCACTCACCCCCTCCGGCTTCCCCAACCTCTCGCTCTTTCCGTGACCTTCAATCCATCGACCCTCTGGTCTTTGCTTTCTCCCTCTCCCCCCTTCTCTCATCTGTCTCCTACCACCTGCCCAGACTCTGCTGTCTCCGCCTTCAGCTCAACCCTTTCCTCCACCCTCGACTCCCTTGATCCCTGTGCTGTCCCATCCATTGCATAAACCCCAGTCCTTCTGCCACCTCTGATCTTGCTCTCGAGTCGCTAAGTGCCTCTGATGGAAATCTCATAGCTTTGCTGACTTCCTCTATTTTTAAGTTTGCTCTTTCTGCATTTAGCGACCCCCTTTCCCTGGCCAAAGACCGCTACTCCTCCTCATTAATCGAATCTCACTCCCGCGACCCCCGCCGCCTCTTCTCAGTATTTGCTTCTTTTCTAAAGCCTCCCTGTCCTCCCCACGCCTTCTTCTCTCTCTGCACAGGAGCTTCTCTCCTTTTTTAACAAGATGACTGATAAACTTGCTATTGCTTCTCCTTCCCTGGCACTCCCCCTCCTGCCTCTGTTCTTTTCTCCTTCTCCCCAGCTTCCCTTGACAAGGTCACCTCCCTCCTCTCTTCATCCAACCCCTCCACCTGCCCCCTTGACCTCATCCCCTCTCGCTTCCCAACAGCAATTGCCCCCACCGCTGCACATCATCAATCTCTCCATCTACTGGGTCATTTCTATTGGCTTTCAAACACGTCACTGTCTCCCCTATCCTTAAGGGGGCCACTCTTGACCCTCTGACCTTTCCAACTATTTCCTCATTTTGCTCCTACCCTTTGCTTCCAAGCTCCTGGAGCAGGCGGTCTACATGTGCTCTCTTGATTCCCTCTCTTCAAATTCCTCCCATGACCTCCTTCAATCAGGCTTCAGCCCTCTTCACTCGACTAAGACGGCCCTCGCTAAAATCACCAATGACTTCTTAGCTAAGTCTAAGGGCCTCTGCTCCATTCTTGTCCTCGTTGATCTTTCTGCTGCTTTTGATACCGTCGGCTATGGCCTCCTCCTGGAATTGCCCCCTTGGTTTCCAGAACTTTGTTCTCGACTGATTCACTTCTCTCTCAAACCGCTTCTTCAATGTTTCTCTTGATGGTACTTCCTCTACGTCGCTTCCCCTCCCTGTAGGCCCTCTTCTCTGGGTACACTCCTTTACACTCTGGGTAAACTCACTGAATTATTGCCGGCTGTGTACCTGGCACTTTACAGAACAATAAGATAGATGAGGTCCCTGCCTACGGCTTACAATCTAATGGACACGGAGGGAGAAGACAAGGAGAGGGGACATAGGGAGAGACAAGGGATGAACAACATTCAAGTGGATGCGAAGTTTCAGGTGCTCGTACTTGGCTTGGTTGTAAGTTGGCAGGAGTCTATGGGGAGGGCCGACAGTAGATATTGCAGGGAGAGTTCTAACAGGCGTCGGGAAAGGCATCGAGGAAGAGATGAGCTTTGAGGAGGGACCTGAAGGTGCGGAGGGAGGGGGCAAGGCAGATGTGGGCAGGGAGGGAGTTCCAGGCATAGGGGGCAGCAAGGGAGAAGGGACGAAGGCGGTTACAGGAGCAGGGGAGATGAGGGAGAGCGAGCGAGGGGACAGACTAGGGCTGAGAGGTAAGGGGGAGCCAGGTTGTGAAGGGTTTTGTAAGTGATTACCAGGAGTTTGTGAAGGATACGTTCAGGAAGGGGGAGTCAGTGAAGCGAGGAGAGGCTGCACATGGTCGAAGTGATGGGCTGAGTGAATGACCCTAGCAGCAGAGTTTTGGATGGAGATAAGGGGAGGGGGGACAGGTGAGAGTGGGGGAGGCCGGCAAGGAGGAGGTTGCAGTAGTCAAGGCGAGAGATGACCATGGCGTGAACAAGGGTTTTGGCTGAGGAGACGGAGAGAAAGGGGCAAATCTGAGCAATGTGATGGAGGGCGAAGCAACAGGACTTGGCAACAGAGTCAATGTAGGGTTTAAAGGAAAAGTGAGTGTCAAAGAAATCCCAAGTTACGGGCTTGGGGAACGGGGCAGATGGTGACCCCATCAATAAGGATGGACAGGGAAGAGGGAGAGGAAGGCTTGATGAGATGAGCTTGGACAAAAGGAGAGAGAGAGAGAGAGAGAGAGAGAGGGTGGAGCGATAGAGTTGAGTGTCCTCAGCATAGAGGTGATATTGGAAGCCATGGGAGGCAATGAGTTTGCCAAGGGACAGGGTGTAGATAGAGAAGAGGAGAGTGTCCATGACAGAGCCTTGGGGAACCCCAACCGAGAGGGGAAGGGAGGGGGAGTTGGAATTGGGAAGGGACACATTAAAGGAGCGATCAGAGAGGTAGGAAGAGAACCAGTCAAGGACGGAGCTGCAGAAGTCGAGGGAGCGAAGAGAGTCCAATAGGAGCGAGTGGTCGACAGTGTCAAAGGCAGCGGAGAGGTCAAGGAGGACAAGAACAGAGTAAAGGCGCTTAGATTTAGCAACAAGCAGATCATTGGTGATCTTGGCAAGGGCAGTTTCAGTAGCTTCCAGCGCCACCTGTATGTTGATGACACAAAACTCTCCCCCTACTCTCCTCCTCCATCCAGTCATCTATTGCTGACGGTCTCTGCATGGATGACTCGATGCCAACTCAAACTTAATATGGCCAAGACTGAACTCCTTATCTCCCCCACCCCCCAAAAAAAACATTCCCTTTCTACTTCCCTCTCAATTTCCACTCAGGGCATCACCATCCAACCTGTTCCTTCGTCTTTGACTCCTCCCTCTCCTTTATGCCTCAGATCCACGCTGTTGCTAAATCAAGTTGCTTCGCTCTGTATAATACTGCTAAAATCCTGAACTGCCTTACTGTCGCCACCGAAAAACCCTAGTCTCGTCATCTCTCGCCTGGACTACTGAAACTTCCTCCTTACTGGTCTCCCCTGAACTCTGTTGCCAAATTCATCCACCTTGCCCGTCACTGTGACCACGGTCAGTCCCTCCTCTCCACCCTACGCCGGCCCCCTCTACATTAATGCATTCAGCACAGGCTCCTGGTCTTCACCTTCAAGGCTCTTCATGGCCTTGCTCCCCCATCTCTCTCCACTACACCACTGCTTGGGGTCGTGGCTCCTCCTCAGCCTCCACCCTTGCATGCTTACAACTCCCCTGCTCCTCTAAACGTCTTTGCCCCTTCTCTCTTGCTGCCCCCCCCCATCCCTGGAACTCCCTCCCTGAATACATCTGTTCTGCTCCCTCCCACCCAACTTTCAGATCCCTCCTGAAAACCCACCTCTTCCATCAGGCCTTCCCTAGCTCGTCATGAGTGAAATTGCATCCTCCTCTTTCCTCCCTCCCTCCGAATCTCTGCCCTGTAACTAATATTAAGCACAAGCACCTGCATCTTCTCACACTCATGAATGTATTCCTGTCTCTCCTGATGTTCATCTCTCCCCTTTCCTTGTCTCTTAGTTTCTAAGCCCTTTTGGGTAGGGACCTGTCTGTAACTACCACTGTCCATCGCTGGTGTTATAGAAATAACAGACAACAACAGGTCCTTGTGGTAAAAATAAAATTGCAGACTGCCCGAGGCCTGGCCCAGTGGAGTTAAGTGGGTTAGATAAGCTGATTCAGAAGTGTGGGAGCTGAGAGAGTCTCATTTGGGTCCCAGCTCTGGGATTCACTCCCTGCTGTTCACCTGATTCTTCACCTGGCCCGACGTCTCCCAGGATCTCCATTTCATCTGAGTCCTGCAGATCCAAGACCCACGGCTCTTCCCCTCGCTCCAGCTGATAGATCAGCTCTGGTTTCTGGATGGGAAATCCTGCCCGGGGGAGAGAGAGATGAGATCAGGGCTTGCCGAGTGTTCATCCCACACTAGGGACAAAGTATGTCCTTCCCTCCACTTTCACGCCCTAGGACGCTCGCTGCTCTCCCTCCTTCTGCCTGCCCAGGAGTCCCAGACAGCCCGGGGAGGTGGCTGCTTCCTGAGATAAAGGATTTGAAGAGGCGCAAAGCGTGGAAGTCAGTAACTGCAGACAGAACCTCGGCAGTGGGTGGCGCTGGAAGAATAAAAGCTGGAGCTACTTCCTCCTGGGTAAATAAGGCGCTGGGGAAGGGAGTAAGAGCAGCTAGCTTGACGGGGAGTCAAGGCAGAGCTGGGGCAGTGGCGGTCATGCCAGGAATAAGAGCTACACCCTGCACACTTCCCTTAGAGCCTCCCAACCAGCAGAGGGCAGCACTTGCACTACAACATGGTTTTGTTATAACGCAGTACAAGGCCTGGCTCCCAAGGACCATGTTCTAAAAAGGTTGCGCTGTTCTTGCGTACTCTCTAAATAAGTTATCCCTTGGTTTGACTTGTCTCTGGCTCTTCCTACAACTGGGGCTCACTATGCTTACCCCACACCTATGTCTGACATTGGATTTTCTCCACCTATAGACCCCTCCCAAGTTATTTTATCCCATCCACTCCCACCCAAGTCACTGCCTGCTCTCGTATATACCTGTCCTGCATTTACTCAGTCTGGGACCTGTAATTCACTGTTTTTTTCCTACTGGTCCCAATGTGAAAAGTGGAGGGAACATAGCTCCCTGTTTATAGTTCTGACTTCTTACCTGCCCAAGGAAGGGCTCTGTGTGGCCCAAAAGTTGCCTAATCTCCCCAACTACAGAGATCACTTGAACTACTTTGTCTCCATCTTCCATGTTTGGGACCAACATGGCAACCATCCCCCTTCTCTAGGTTCACAGCACTCTCATAAGTAGTTGGGGGGAGGGAGAGGAGAGAGAAGGGGGCTGGAGTGGGGGAGGATCCTTACCCAGCGAGGCCACGTTCTCGTAATTCTCCTGCATGACGTTACTGTAAAGGGCTCTTTGCTCTGGGTCCAGGAGAGCCCCCTGCTCCCTGGTGAAATACACGGCCACATCCTCAAAGGTCATCGCCATCTGGAACAAGAAGCCTCGCTCAGGATTTGCTTCCACGAGCCGTGCTTTCGAGGCTCAGGGCTACAGTTCCCAAAAATGTACATGACCCCATTGCAAAGCGGAAATACAGTCCCGCATGCTCAGACAACACAGACAGGCTGAGACGCACACCCTGGTCCTTTCCTGGGAAGGGAACAGTGCGAGGATGGAGGATGTAGTTCCCAACAAAGTTCTAACCAAGCCAGGAGGGAGAGACGTGCATACAAGCCATCAGTGGCAACAATGAATTCAGTTATCTGGCCTGAACCATCCAAACTGGTTTCTCCAGACAAGTTTGGAGCAACTCTTCCCCCCGCCCCCCCCGGCAGTAGTTCACACACCCAGCCTTGATTTTCTTAGTGCATCTGCTCAATGGCCTCTGAACAGCCTGCAAGTTTGAAAATTACCTGTGTTTGGAGACTCAAACCCTATCTGGAAGCATCAGTACGGAAAGAGGATTTCCAAATGTTCCTCTGACAAAAAAGAAACACAGCAAATCCAGGCCTGTTCAGTCATTTGATCCAGAACCCCTCATCTCATACAGGGATTGGGATGTTCCTGGCACAGTCAGCTCAAACTTTCCCCAGAAGTGTAGTTACCAAAGGGGGAGGGGGCTCAGTTGAGCCCCGCTGGGCCCGAACTCTTAAGGGACCCTTTGCAACTGGCCTGAGCGCTGCTACGAAGCGTTCAGAGTTTGGGGACGGGGAACAAGGACCAACATTTTGCCCCCACCCACTCTGAAAGGTTCCGACTGGGGTTCAGGCCACTTGCAAAGAACCCAGTGAAGAAAGAAACTTTCAGAGTGGGCAGGGATGGAGTGGGAAGGGGGTTTGGGCAACAGGGCCGCAGGGGTGTAGCTACCGTCCCCCTCCTGAGGGAGCCCTTTGCAAGCGACCCCAGCACCATTAGAAAATTTTCAGACTGGGCAGGAGAGGGAGCGGAGCCAGCACTGCCCCATCCATTGTACATTTCCCAATAGTACTTTGGACACTTGCAAAAGGACTCTGCCAAGAAAGAACTGTTAAGGGAAAAGTGCTGCCCGCTGCTGCTCCGGAGGGCCCACTAGGAGCTTTCATGGGGAAGCCCTGCCTCCCCACCCTGGAGATACTCCCTCCCCCAACTCTGGGGGCCCCTTTGCCTATGGGGGGGGGGCATGATTGGGACATGAGCCCAGGCCCACCACAGCCTTGCTCTGCCGCTGCAGGGCCAGCCTCAGAATTTGAGGCCCCAGTACAAAGCTCGAATGCAGGGCCTTCCATCTTCCAAACTGGGATTTCGGTTCTTGTTTACAAATGCAGAGGTGCCACACAAGCTAATTTTTAACGTATCAGCACAATGTGCGAGTGACAGAACGTTTAAACATCTTTTGTCCTTTTGGATGGAAGGAAGCAGAGGACATAGATACGGGTTAAAAAAAAGCACCACCACTTTAATTTAAACACAAAGGACATCTTTAGGCATAACAAAAACCGGGTGTCAAAACCCCTAAGCACGGTGTTTTGGCCGTTGTGTGTAAGCACCAGAACAATCCCAACACCAATTTAGCCACCCGTTGAACACACGATGTGATGGTGTTCACAAAGACAATTTGTGTGTTCCAGCTGAACACACGGCCAACGCTGTGTCTAATGATGACGTGTGGTGTGTTAGCAGGTGCAACACAGGGAACGAGGTGGTAGCACTTGCGTGCTGAGATCGGGTGGCAAGCAAAACACCGCCATGTTGCGAACAGAGGGCCAAACCAGCGTTCGTAATAAGGTCAAAACAAATGTTCAGACACCTGTTGACATTAAGTCTAAAGACACCCACTGTCTGTCTGGGGTGGAGAAACGAGCCTCCTTTTCAAAAAAACTCTAGGTCCCACGCAGTGCTAACCACCACCAAATTTTCCCACCCCTCTGTGAGGAATAACCCAACAACGTCCCTACCCGGGTCCAACTCCAATAGCTTATTCCCCAAGGCAATCAGCATCCACTGTAGCCTCACAAAAAAACCTGCGAGGTAGGTCATTATTATTCCCATTTTATAGATGGGGAAACTGAGGCTGACACACAGTGACTTGCCCAAGGCCACCCATTGTGTTCATGGCTCACGTGTGGCTTCCCAGAGGCAGGCAGCGATCAGCATTGAAAACAGATCTATTTAGAAGCTGTGCTAAATCCTATCGCAGACAGATCAGCAGCTGAGAAAAAGCAGCTCTGCCCAGCCAGAGCCATGAACTGCGCTCAGCGGAACAGAGGACGTGTTTCTGGCCTGGCAGATAGATGAGCAGGGCAACTCGCAGCCACAAGCTCTTGTACTCGGGGCTGCTAGAACCCCAGCCTTTCCTGAGGAAAGAGGGGGCTGAAAAATGCTGCTTGCCTGGCTCCACAAAGGCGGGGCAGTGCAGCCCCCCACCCTCCCAAGCCTTAGTCTCTAACAGCTTCCCCCCAGGGCCACCCTGCTCTGACCTGTTATTCCGCACCACCGGGCTCCCGCACCGAGCCCTTCCGCTGCTGCTGCTGCCGCCGCCACCACTTCACGCTCTGCTGCTGGTGCTGATTCAGAGTAGTCCGAGCCCTGGCTGAAATTGGGGAGGGGGGGGGGGGCTATTTTATCTTTCACGTTTGAATCATTCTAAATCTGCCCCAAACTCCCAACCTTCCCAGTTCCCTGTCCCCAAGCTTCCTCTGCCCCAAGACGCCAGCAGCCCCCCAGCCTTCCCCCTCCACAGCTGCCTGGCTCCCTCTTGCTGCCCCAGGGCCCCCCTCTCTCCCCTCACTGCCCCAGCCTTACAAAGGCTGCTGCCCCAAAGCCCCGCCCCATTCCATTCCTGCCTTGGGAGCCCCTGCCTCCCTCATCACCGAACTCGCACGTTCCCCGCCCGAGCTCCGACCCTGCTGCCGCCGCCGCTCGCTGCCCAGGCGGAATCTGTCTACCCGCGCTGCTCGCGTCATCACCGCAAGCAGGAGTGGGGGCGGGACCCACAGGCGGCAGGAGAGAAGAGGGGTGGGGAAGGGACTCAGCTGGATCCTAAAGCGAGTTAAGTTCAGAACCGCTGGAAAGGAGTTGGGCGCGGAGGGGGTGTCCAGAGATATGCAAATTTTAGAGAACGCTTATGAGACATACAGGTTGCAGGGCTGCACTGGTTCACCACCCTGCAACCTGTATTTCTCATAAGTGTCTAAAATTTGCATATCTGGTCACCCTCGGGGAGGGAGGAGGCTCCCAGAAGTAGGGTGGCCAGATATGCACATTTTAGAGGACACTTATGAGAAATACAGGTTGCATGGCTGCATTGGAGCCAGTGCAACTCAGCTACCTGTATTCATACAGCCCTGCAACCTGTATTTCTCATAAGTGTCCTCTAAAATTTGCATATCTGGCCACTTTACCCAGATTAAGTCGATGATATTTTAGGGGGAGGGGGCGGTCTTCCTTGTACGCTCTGTGGTAAGGCAGGTCTTGGTGGTAGCTCCTGAAACCTCAGCAGTCAGCAAGGCATTAGTATGGAATGAATATACTGATGGGTCAACAAAAGCAATTTATCCGGGAGGAGTCGGACTGCTTTGTGTCTGTAAAAGGAAACGCCAGACTGCCAGTCATTAAAGGGGTAGGGCTATGGGGGAGAGACTCCTGCAGAGCCTGCGTTTTATTTTCATCCCCCCCAGGCCCCTGCAAATTCAAAGGCCAGCCCTGACCAGAGCAGAGACGAGACCCCCATCAAGGGAACTGAACTGAGTAGGGGGCCCAGATCTGCAAATTTATGAGGATACTTATGAGAAAAATTAGATTTCAGGCATCAGTGCGGCCCTGCAACCTGCATTTCTCATAAGTGTCCCCTAAAATTTTGCATATCTGGCCACTCTAGAACTGAGAGAGCAGCCAGTGGAGAAAGCCTGGAGAGAGGAGTGCAGCTGAGCTCAGTGAAGCGGAGGGACCTGAGGCCACCAAGATGACAACAACCACCCCTCCTCTAGCACTGGCACTGCTGTGAGTACCCTCCGCTCCCACCGCCTTAGCTACTTAGGGGAGTTCTCTAGAAGAGGAGAAACTAATATTTCTTCAAGAAAAGACTGAAGGGGGTTGGGAGTTGATGTATTTTAATTATTTATTCATTATTATTATAAACATTTATATAGCGCCAGTCATGTGGCCTGGTGCTGTACAGAACATAGAATTTGACGTGGTCCCTGCCTGTGTCTTACAATCTAAAAGACAAAGGGGGGGAGACAGGGAGAGGGGACAGTGGGAGAGACAGGGGAGAAGACAAACAAACATTCAAGCGGATGCGAAGTCTCAGGTGCGTGTGCTTGGCTTGGTTACAAAGAGGTTGGTAGCAGCAGTCAGCAGAGGAGGGCCGACAGTAAGTGTACGGGGAAAGACTAGCAGGCATTGGGAAAGGCAGCAAGGAAAAGGTGGGTCTTGAGGAGGGATTTGAAGGAGCGGAGGGAGGAGGCAAGGTGGATGTGGGCAGGGAGGGAGTTCCAGGCATGGGGGGCAGCGAGGGAGAAGGGTCGAAGGCGGTTAGGTGAGCAGGAGAAACGAGGGAGAGTGAGGGAGGGGACAGAGGAAGAGCGGAGAGCGCGTGCAGGAGTGCGTAGGGAGATTAGGTCCGAGAGGTAAGGGGGAGCTTGGTTGTGGAGCGATTTGAACGTGAAAACCAGGAGTTTAAACAGGATACGTTCAGGAAGGGGGAGCCAGTGAAGGGAGAGGCAGAGAGGCTGCACATGGTCGAAGCGACGGGCTGAGTGAATGACCTTGGCAGCGGAGTTTTGGATTGTGATAAGGGAGGACAGGTGAGAGCGAGGGAGGCCAGCAAGGAGGAGGTTGCAGTAGTCGAGGTGAGAGATAACCATGGCATGAACAAGGGTTTTGGCCGAGGAGATAGAGAGAAAGGGGCGGATGCGGGCAATGTTGTAGAGAGCGAATCGGCAGGATTTGGCCACAGAGTCAATGTAAGGTTTGAAAGAGAGGTGTGTGTCAAAGATGAAGCCCAAGCTGCGGGCTTGGAGAACAGGATGGATGGTGACTCCATCGATGCAGATGGTCAGGTTAGAGGGAGAGGAAGGGGAGGGAGGAAAAATGAGTTCGGTCTTGGCCATGTTGAGCTTGAGTTGACGTCGGGACATCCAGGCAGAGATATCAGAGAGGCATGAATGTATTTCATGTTCTAAATTTCCCCTCTCCTCAGTATCAGTTGCCTTGCCCTCTTCCCCCAACTCCATCTACTCCCTTTTCTTGTGTGTGTGTGTGTGTGCGCGCGCGAGAGAGAGAGAAGATATAGGTGGGGGTAACCAATGGCTGCACAGGTTATGGCTGCCCAAGCAGAAGCAACAGCTGTCCTGAATGGCTAGAGAGCCTGCTTGGGATCCTACAGAGGCAGCTTTGACACTAGGGTTTGACAGTCAGCATTTGCTCATGCCTTTGCCTGCTTAGCCTTAGTTTGGTGGTTCAGTCACACACGGGAATAAAAGAATGACTGATTTAACAAACTGCACCCTTTCAATACTCTGGATTTTGCAGAAGGCTATCTATGGAGAACCCAAAACTAGAGCTGAAATCAATAGCGGATTTAAAAAAAAAAGAAAGATTGCCAGTATTGTTGCCATTGTCTGGCAGGGTACTGAATCTCTGAATATTTAGCTGCACTGAGACCAACATTCACCTATTTGCCATCGCGGATGCGTCACCTAGTCGGATACATCATTTTGGGTATTTGATAGTTACTTTGTTTTGGGACTATTTTGTAGAAGAAGAAGAGAGAACCCACAAGGCCAACCCTAGGTCAGGGGCAGGCAAGAGGTAGGTGGTGATCCACTGGTAGATAACAAGCTAATCTCCAGTTGATTCCAGTGCAGGAAGGGGGACCAGTCGCTTGGAGATCACCTCGGGGGAGGAGAGTGGGAGTAGGGCACATGGGAGTGTCTCCGGGAGGAGCAGGGGGAGGAATCCAGGGCAGCAAGGAAGGCTCTTTCTGAGGGGACTGCTCCTCTCCACTCCTGAGACCAGCCCTTGTGCCGTTGTAGCGGTGCCACTGCCCAGTGCCCATGCAGAGAGGCCCAGGTGGGTCAGCCTCCCGGTGCCCGTTGCCCCTGTCCTGATATCTAACCAAGCTTTCTCTCTCTCTTAACTTGAGCCCATTGTTTCTAGCCGGGCTCTCTGTAGCCGCGCAGAACAGCTCCTTGCCAGCTCTTGAGATATTTGACAGCTACTATCATCTCTCCCTTTAGGGGTCTTCTCTTTGCTAGGCTAAACATACCGAGTTCCTTTCACCTTTCCTCATGATAAGACTTGCTTCCCAAACTCCTTGTCTTTGTTACCGCCCTCTGAACCTGCTTCAGTTTGTCAGTGCAGAGGGGATATGAGGAACAGTCACACCCATGCACGGGGTATTTCTCTTGTAGAAACTTGTGGCCAATTTACTAGTGCACAAAATGTGTTTCAGGGAAACAGTGACACCCAGTGGGCATTTCAAGTAATACATATAGACTGTCTCGGGAAGAGTTTACACTAGGGCTGTTTTTAGAGGTGACAGTGGCAGTGCTTTAATCCTCTTCAGAGAGAGGGCCCTCTCATGATCGTCCGTAGGAGCCTTTTTGGAGGTTCCCTGGGTGAGGCAGGTGGCCACCGATGTTAGATCTTTTTAGGTGGCTGCCCCCGTGCTGTGGAATTCGCTCCCGGGGGGGAGGCTCGGTTGGCTCCCACTCTCCTGCTGTTTCGGCGTGTATGTAAGACCTGCCTGTTCCATCAGGCTTTTGGCGGGGGGGAGGGGTGGGGTGGGGTGGTTTCCCCACATTGTATTGTGTTTTAAATTGTTTAAATTGTTTTGTTTTAAAAATGGAATGTTCTGTGGTCAGGAGGGATGGGATATAAATTACACATTTTAAATAAATAAATAAAAACATAAATGATGGCGGACAAGGCTGGGGAGTGAGCAGGGCAGATGTGCAGCTGCACAGCCCCGCCCCCCACGCTGCTGAGAGTAGCCCAGTCCCCTTCCTGATGGGCAGTCAGGGTGGCCTTTGAGATCACCCTGGTTGCCCAGAAGTGCCACGGATCCAGACTAGGGTAAGCGTAGGCAGTTAGTTACTGGGCTGTTACTCAGGGATGGTCCTGGCAGCGGGGAGCTGGCTCCACTCCCTGGCCGTCAGGAGCTGGGAGCAAACAGAAGAGAATGGATCACTCCCTTGTGACCTGTTGGGATTGTCTCCCAAGTGACAGCAATTGGCCACTGTTGGAGACAGGATACTGGGCTGGATGGACCATTGGTCTGACCAGTACAGCCCTGATTATGTTCTCACCGAGGCTCTCCACAACACCTGGCCATAAGCATGTCCCCCTCCGCTATCTCAGACCCACTTTGCCCAGATGCTTGGGAAAGTGTGGAAATCCATGCTATCATCATGTCTGAAAACACGCTATGGTGGCAATTTAGATAATGCACAGAGAATGAGTTTTTTTTCTTGTGGAAATCAGTGACACTAGATAACCAGTTCATGTAATGCAGGGAGTGTGTTAAATTGTGGAATTTGTTGCCAGAGGAGGTTGTCGGGGCCAGTAGTAGAGCTGGGTTTAAAAAACAACTGGATAAGTTCTTGGAGAATCGGTCCATTAACGGCTATTAGCCAAGTAGGTTATGAGATGGGAACTTCTGTCAGGAGCAGGGAGTGATCAGCAGGGAATGGATTGCCCGTTGTGACTGCTGGTACTTCTCCCCTGTGACCAAAATTGGCCACTGTCGGAGACAGGATGCTGGGCTTGATGGACCATTGGTCTGACTCAGTCTGGCACTTCTTATGTTCTTAGTGTAATCTCACATAAATGCCAGTGACAGCCAATTCAATTCTCACCCTAGCCAATGAACTCATCGTGTGGTCTTGGGCAAGTCACAACCACCCAGCCTCCATTCTCTATCTGTAAAATGGGAACGTGTGTGCATCATGTGCTCCCCTCATCCACGTCCATCTTAGATTGTAAGCTCACTGGGCAGGGA